>JAJEJO010005530.1:59439-102322 GCA_020662805.1 Glaucomys volans | reverse complement strand
TTTCTTTCTTTCTTTCTTTCTTTCTTTCTTTCTTTCTTTCTTTCTTTCTTTTTATGTGGTGCTGAAGATCGAACCCAGTCCTCACACATGCTAGGCAAGCACTCTACCATAAATCTACAACCCCAGCCCCTAAAAGCCTTTCTTAATCTCTTTGTTTCAAGTATTCCTTCCTTTCTTGGTATTACATAGTATTTTGTTCTGATTTTTTTTTGGTATTTGCCACTTTATACTGTTTGTGTATATGTCTTAAGCTACTTCAAAGAGATGCTTTCTGTTGTAAGAAAGTAATCTCAAATAGACAAAAGGGATTATTGGCTCACATAACAAAAGAGCAGAGAGGCAGGACAGGTTTCAGGAATAGTTTGATCAGGTCCCTATTTCCCTTTCTTTAATTTTCTCACCTCCACCCTTTCCAGGTCAGCTTTCTCCTAAGACTGCAGAGGAATGCAAACAGCCTCTGAGATTACATATTTCCTGCATATAACCTGCAAACATCATGTCCCTAACTTTACTGACTGGATTACCCCTATACCAATCACAAGAGAAGAGAAAGCCACACTTTGAGTGACAGGGACCTGCACATGGGATGTGATGAAGAATGAGATGAACTCCCCTGGAGCTGGAGGCATGGTCAGTCCCACTGGGACCACATGGCTACTCTGTTTGGGAGGTTTTCCAAAGCAAAACCAGAGGGACAATGGATGCTGGATGGGCAACCAGTGCAAGCCTATTATAGAAACCTACCAAAACCTAAACATCGGGCATCAGATGGTTTTCTTTTTGTCCACAGCATCTAGCACAGTGTATAGTCACATCTGCTGAATCAAGATGAGTAAACTTGACCACATAGATGACTGGGAAAGGAAGCATTTGCAAATGTAAGCTGCCAGGCAATAAATAGAACACCTGCTATCTAATCCTTTCTTTGTCTTGGTGGCATAAAGAGTTAGGGGGCAAAGAGCAGGAAGGAGGTAAGGTGTTAGCTCAGCAAGGACTGAGGAGGTGCTGGCCTAACCCGGTGGACCTGCTCCTGAATGAGCACAGGGAGACGCCAAACCCCCAGGGAGGCTACTTCAGGAAGATCTTCTGGGTGTTCCCACCCTCAGAGTCCTGTGGTCCGCCAAGTACTGGTGGGTTTTTGTTGTTTTGAACATTTTGAGTGTAGATATAATGGAGCCTTGTTTCCAACCATGTCATGATTTCAAGCTGCCCTTTTAGCTTCTATTCACAGCAAAGGTCTCATTTCACTCCAGGGGAGGGAGCTTCCTGGAGTTTCTGGTCCTTTTTTCCACTGCTCTCGAGTTGTTTCAACCAGGGCACAGTGCCAGACTTTAGCAGAAACCTGTCCTACTGCTGTGCCTGCCGTCTTGTTTCCTAGCGAACTTAATATCGAGCTCTGCAGGATCTCTTCATCAGGGAGGTGTGTATTTCACTCTAACAGGAAATACTAAATTAATTTCATTATCCAAACCAAATTTGGCCTTCTTAGTAGTATCCACCCCCACATCTTGACAGTTCGGATCCATCATAATTGCCGCCGCACCACCAGCCCCGCCCTTACCACCAACTTCCTCTAAGACTGAGAGGCAAAGGTCTTCCAGGACTAGCCAGAGAGACAACCTCTACTCTCCCTCACCATTTAAGACGAGACCATTATAATGGCACCTCCATTCCCACCCAGATAACAGAACTGTTCTCACTTAGGTAGGTATGTCACCTGACCAGCAAGTTTAATAATCAGCTAATCCTTCTCCTAACTGGCCTCTCAGTCTCAGAGACCTCCATGGCATTCTGCTCTGGCTCTCTCCCCTCTACTCAACCTTCTCACCATCTACAGCATGAGGCAGACAACCCTTAAGTGCCACTGATCCTATAGCTCTACCCTCTTTCCTGAGCTCCTGGGGTGCCCTCTTCACAAGCCTTCCATATGACTATGTCTCCAACTCCAGACACTCCATCCTTCCTGAGACCTGGGCCTGAATTTCCACTTAAAAGTCCTGATTTATGCTCCAAATTGTTTTCCTGTGCCTGAGCCCCCTCCTCCCTGCATCCATTCAGTCTCCCCCCCCACAGCACCATATACTCCCAGCCAGTTCTCCTTAGGCCTCATTTGTCCCTGAATCCAAATCTTCTTAGATGAGCCCTCACTGCTCCTCACCAGGACTCCTGCTCAACCTCTGACAGACAGTGCTATCCCTGAATCAACAGCCTCCCTGAATCAACCCCCTCCTCAGTGCCACCAAAGGTCCAGTCACTGTCCTAGAGACTCCCTAACATCTTCCTGTCCCTACCTGACCAAAACCAGGTTCCTGCTTTGCACTGCAGTCTGACTCCACTCATTTCCCTTGCTCTCCATCCCACCCTTCATCCTCACCCATCTCCAGAATGTCTCAGCCTCACTGAATGTCCTGCTTCTGGAATCTTCTGAGCCATTTGCTATCTCTAGGCTTTTGCACATGGAATACTGCCTTTTCTCTGCTGCTTTATCCTCTGGGACTCTCTGGGAAGGTCTCCCTGCATTCCCCTGATAAGGAAACTCTCCCCTCACCCTTAGCTTTCATGAGGAGGCCTCTGTTCTCAACTTTAGTGACTATCGTCTTTCTAATGTCTAGCATGTTCCTTGTGGGGAGATGTCCAAGAACACCAAAGGAGTGCCCCTGCCAAAGCCTTAGGCTGAATCTCCATGGACTGGAGCCTGAGCAGTTGCAATAAGTTACAGCTGGTTTCCTTGGCCCCAATTCTCACAGTTTCATTCAGTCTAGTCATGGTCATTAGATAGTTCTACTCAAATCATTTCTGGAGGCACTTTCTTGCTCCAAAATCTTCAAAATAAAATTCTAGTTCCTCAGCGGTGACAGGAAGCTTAACTAAAACCTCTCTCTAAACCCTCCCTGCTTTCTTCCTCCACCCCTGCAGAGCCTCATTCTGAGAAGCACTGGTCCACCTTTGGCCAAGTGAATGAATGAAAGAATATGTGAATGAATGCCTTATATATAGTGAAGATTCTTACAGATGTAGCCTATTGATAGGGGACCCTGTGAGTGGGATCTGTTAACTTGGAACCAATGACATTTGGGGAGATATCATCATGAGGCAGGGAAGTAGGCCCTGGGAGTTAGACCAGGGACAAAACCTCAGTGCAGTGGGAGAGATTTTAAGTGCATTATTGAGGCCATCTCTCCTGTCTGCGCAACTGGCCTGTAAGCACAAAATCTTCCGGTTCTTGGTGAGAGAGGTCTCCAGGAGTGGAAAGAGCTGTTTCCCTTTAAAGCTGTAAACTCTAGGTGTAGCAGCTGGTCTTCTGTGACCTCAACATGAACCAGCTCAGGTTCCTCTTGGGCTGCAGTAGCAGTAGTTGGACCAGGAGAGGAGATGGTGGCAGGCAGGCTTGCAGCGTGACTGTAGGCACAGATCCTTACCGGCGCCTCATCTGGATTCGAAGTACCTGGTCTCCTTCCACCTGGTCTCCAGGTCTCTGGTAGCCGGCCCTGCAACTGGCATCGCTTGTATCCCACCCTCCTGCGGTGTACCTGCCTCCCCATTCGTGCACCCGATACCTCCAGACCCCCAGTCTCGCACTTCCCGCACATGGATCTCCGGCCCCTCCTTCCTTGACACTTTAATGCCCTGGGACACTGCCGTACTGCTACGGCTCTTGGTCCGGGTGCGGCCGGAGGGCGGAGCAGAGGAGGCGCTCCTATCCTGGTCGCACCCCAAGCTTCCCGGTCCCAACCGTGCGCAGCCGCAGAGAGCTTTATTATCCACCCTGTGGATTCCCTAGTGGTTTTCCTTTTCTAAGTTTGGCTTAGCCACATTCTCAGAATCGCGGAGCACACGCCCCACTGGGGAGCAGCAACTGGAGAAATCCAAGTCCCTTCGCAAACGCCTGCTGCACAGATGCCGGCTCGCACCACCGTGGGTGAGGGTCCCCGGGGTCACTCTGCGGAATAGACTCGCGGGTTTCAGGATGCCCCGCAGGAAAAACACTTCGTGGCTTCGGCCACCTGCATTTCCATGACACATAGCTAAACAAGGATTTTGCATTCCAGGTGCCTGAGCATCTCCGCGGGCCACACTGGGAATTTGTTCAAAGAGCAAAAGCGGGCACTCGCTCGCTCGGCCCCAGGTGTTAAAAGGCCGGACAGAAGTGAAACCCCGTGAGTCAGCGCGCCAGGAGCAAGCGGGACAGTCCCGCGAGGCGCCGCCCCCGGAACGCGGACCCGTGCGGCCCTAGAGGCGCGGCGGGGGCGGAGTCGCGGTGGGTAGGTCTTGTGCACTTCCCAGACCCCGCCGGCTTAGACGGCTTGGGCCATGGCTAGCGGGGCAGCAGAGCCCGGGGCCGAGCTTCTGTCCTTCACGGGGTTCCGGGACTACGGATACGGCCCGCGCAGCCTGCTCGAGATGCGGGAGAGCGAGTTCCGCCGCTTGGCAGGTGAGGCGGGCGTGGGGGGCACGGGGCTCCTGTAACCGACGTGAAAAGAGCTTTTGCTCCAGGTGGGAGCGGCGCATTTTGAATCGAAAAGAGTAGGAAGGATGTGTCCATGCGTCGGCTTCATGGACGTGGCTCCCTCATCCCACCTGAAAACCCCGAGCCTTCTTGCTGCTTCTATTGCGCCAGTGGGACAGGACAACCTAGACCCTTTGCACCTTTCCCCACCCTCGGTGAACGGGCTTAGGATTCTTGCCCTCTGTTGTACTGAGGTACCCCCCACCCCGCATTCTAAAGGTCCAACTACACCACCAGTGTTGCAAAATGCAGGAGGTCCAGCGGCCTTGACTGCTGATGCATTCCCTGAGACAGGAGCGGTGCGTGGGCAGCCAGCCAGCGGACTTGGGAGAGTGACTCTGCGGGGTGGGGTCCGAGAGGATGAGGCCATGGGCCAGGGGTCTCCCAAGGCGGGGACCCAGACTCCGCCCGCATGGGCCACGAGTAGCTTTTATTTCCAAAATCTCATTTTTCTCATTCCCGCAATCAGAGCAATGCCTCCTAGCTCTTCCGAGCTCTGACTCTCTGGGGGACTAGAAGAATTAGCGAACCCTGCAATTTGAGTTTTCAAGAACAGGACAAGCAGTAAATTGGACACGGAGACTGGGATCGTGGCGTGCCTTTGTGGAACCAGCCGATTGAATTGGAAATCAAGATCTAGTTGGTGATGACTGATCCTAGCCCACTGCTGCGGGTTCGGGACTCGCTTTTGTATCCGGAACCTTGAGTGGTGGTGTTGGGGGTTTAGTCAAGCCTTAGAACCCCCCCAAGGGCAGAAGGGGCAGGTGAAGTGGGCAGGTCATGGGCCATCATTCTCCTCGTGATAAACTGGTGACTGCTCTTGTTGAATCATTTTCTTATGTTTTCAATGATAATTTTTTTTCCTTTTGGGGGGCTTTGAGGACCACAGCCTCCACCTTGTGTGGACCTCTCTATACTTAAGTAGGAAGAGTCAGGAGGGACAGGTGGTCTTTGCCAACCTCTCAACTCTCTTCCCATTCTTCCATGTCACACTGTCAACTGTTGGAGACACCCCCTTCCTCCCTCCTTCTTCTTTTTATTACAGAACTCTACCACACAGAAATAAAGTCTTATACTAGGAATACCCACAGGTGCAGAGGGATGGAGGCCCTCTATTCTTTTGAAGCAAATCCCAGTCTGTCATTCAGTCAGTAATTCTTCTAGCACCACACCTCCTTAATCTCCTAAATCTCCTCTAAAGCTCATCCCTCACACCCTCCATTGGCTGACTTCTCCCAAACTACCCTGAAAGGCAGAGGTATGTTCTGAGTCCCTCTTGGTGTCACTCTGGTCCCCCAGGAACAACATCCCCTGCCCCCAAGCAGAAAATGGAGATAAACCAGCCAGGGCCTTTGGAGCCCTTTTAACATCAACTGCATTTGTGACAGTGTTGTGTGTGTCCTCTATTTGGTGCAATTCCTAGCATTTTCTCTGCATTTTGGTTGTCTGGGAGTTTCAGAACAGGTTCACTTTTTGTCCCCTCTTATGGAAATAAATGAACTGGAGAGAGGGTAGGGAAGAACAAACCAACCAACCAAACCAAAATAATATAACCTTCACCTTCTTTCCTTTCCCCTCCCTCTCTGAAGGTTTTCTGAGGGTTTGAAAACGTACCTGGTTGTATTGTGGCTCTATATAATTAAATGGTTTACGTTTACGTCCTGAAATGTTCTGCCTAACCTGTTGGTTGGGAATTTCCTTGTCTTAGCGAAGGGAATGTATTGAATACATAGATTTGGTTCAAGTCATTCTTGAAGTTTTAGGAAGCTGATGGATACCAGCTCACTGTATGGAACAGGAATTGCAGGGGCCTTGCCCAGAACAGACCTGGAATTCTTTTTCTTGACTTTGAGTCATTTGCCTGCTTCTAATGTCAGCTAAAACTGTGGGGGTGTTTACTCTGTGCCAGGCACTGGACTGGGTGTTGTCATATATCAACTCATTTAGTCCCCATCCTATCTGCAGAGGTGGGAACAGAATCCCAGAATGGTTAGTGGCAGAGCCATAATTTAATCCAGGTTGGTTGACTGACTTGAATTCTGCACTGTTAACCACTCTTCTGCTCTGCCTCCTAAAATCAGACCCTGGCTGATCAAACACAGTGACTTTTTTTTTTTTTTTACCCCTCAAAATTAACTGCTGGACCAAAGACTAGAGAAAGCTTTTCCTAAATGGTCCGGCAGAAGACTCTGGGCAAGGTGTATGGGGCTCCATGAGAGTCACACGGGCCTCAACCATGCACTGGGGCTTCATGTGAGCACTGTTGGGCTTTGAAGCCTGGATGAACAAAATCCTTTCTTTTAACTTTAATGTTTTATTTCTGAGGCATTGATTAAAAAAAAAGAAACTTATTTTAAAAAATTTTAGACTGTGTAGTACATTTTAGTGGTATCAGATTCAAAAGGTACCAAATGAGATGCAAGAATGACCAAGGAACCTCCCTCTCATTCCAGCTGCAGCCATTGAAGCCACCCCAGAGTCCATTGTTGTCACTGTGTCTTGTGTGCCTTTTTGGTGGTTGTTTAGATTTGCATGTGTGTGTACTTTTTAAAAAATGTTTCCCAAGGGTCTGGGGATATAGCTCAGTTGGTAGAGTGCTTGCCTCACAAGCACAAGGCCCTGGGTTCAGTCCCCAGCACCACCACCAAAAAAAAAAAAAAAAGTTTCCCAAGTGAGCCATAACATTTCTTACTACCTGACATAATTTGCATTTATTGGTTCATGGTCTTTCTCTGCCCCTATCATGCTAGCTTCTATTTTATTCATTGTTGTGTCCCCAGCTCTTATAACAGTGCCTGGTACAAAGTAAATGCTCAATAAATATTTGTTGAATGTAAAGATACTCAATAGCTTTGCCCGGTGGCACACACCTGTAATCCCAATGACTTGGGAGGCTGAGGCAGAAAGTTTGCGAGTTCAAAGCCAGCCTCAGTGGTGAAGCGCTTGCCTTGCACATGTAAGGCACTGAATTTGATCCTCAATGCTGCATAAAAATAAATAAATAAAGATATTGTGTCTGTCTACAACTAAAAAATATTAAATGACCCTGTCTCTAAATAAAATACAAAATAGGGCTGGGCATGTGGCTTTGAGTTCAATCCCTGATACCCCTGCAAAAAAAAAAAAACATTCAATATATTAGAAATAAAAGGAAACTTAAGGGGCTGGAGTTGTGGCTCAGTGGTAGAGCGCTTGCCTGGTGTGTGGGAGGCCCTGGGTTCAAAACTCAGCACCTCATATAAATAAAAAAATAAAAGATCCTAGACAACTAAAAAAAGTATATATTTGTATATGTATATATATATATACATTTATATATGTAAGGAAATGTAATGAGCTTGATAAAGGTCATCATGAAAATATCCACAGATAACATCATACTTAATGGAGAAAGACTGAAAGCCTTCTCCTGAGATGTGGAACAAGACAAGATGTCTGTTCTTACCACTTTTATTCAGCATTGTACTGAAGGTTCTAGTCAGGGCAATTAGGCAAGAAAGTGGAATAAAAGGTATCCAGATTAGAAAGGAACAAATAAACTGTTTCTACTTACTGATAACATAATCCTGGCTGTAGAAAATCTTAAGGAATGCACACACCAAAGTAAGAGAATCAAAAATCAAGTTCAGCAAGCTTGTAGGACACAAGGTCAATGTGCAAAGATCAAGCCAGTTTCTAGACCCTAGCAATGGATAGTATGAAAGTGAAATTAGGAAAACAATTCTTACAGTTTTTTTTTTTTCCTATGCTGATGATTGAACCCAGGGTCTTGTGCATGCAAGGCAAGTGCTCTACCAACTGAGCTATATCCACAGCCCTAATTCTTACAGTTTTAAAAAGAATAAAACACACAGGAAAAAATTATTAAAAGAAATAGAAGATAGTCGGGCACTGCAGCACATGCCTGTAATCACAGTGACTCAGGAGGCTGAGGCAGGAGAATTATGAGTTCAAAGTCAGCCTCAGCAACTTAGCAAGATCCTAAGCAACTCAGTGAGACTCTGTCTCTAATAAAATATTAAAAAGGACTGGGGTTGTGGCTTGGTGGTTAAGTGCCCTTGGGTTCAAACCATGGTACCAAAGAACAAGGAGAAGGAAGAGGAGGAGGAGGAGGAGGAGGAAGAAGAAGAAGAGGAAGAAAAGGAGAGGAACAAGAAGAAGGAGAGGAGAAGAAAAATAATAAATAAAAAATTGGTGGGTTCTGTGTTACCTGTCTTTAATCCCAGTGCCTCAGGAGGCTGAAGCAGGAGGATCACAAGTTAAAGGCTAGTCTCGGCAACTTAGCAAGACCCTGTCTCAAAATAAAAAATAAAAAGGACTGAGGATGTAACTCAGTGGTAAAGTGCCTCTGGGTTCAATCCCCAGTACCAATAAATAAGTAAGTAAATAAATAAATAAGTGCAAGACATACAATGACAATTGCAAAACATCATTGAAAGAAATTAAAGACCTACATAAATGGAAGAACAACCTATATTCATGGATTGGAAGGTTTAATATTGGTAAGAGTTAATACCATTTTTTAAAAATATATTTTTTTTTAGTTGTAGGTGGACACAATACCTTTATTTAATTTTATGTGGTACTGAGTATCGAACCCAGGGTCTCATGTGTGCCAGGCGAGTGCTCTACACCTGAGTCATAATCCCAGCCCAAGACTTAATACTGTTAAAATGGCAATAATCCCTACACTGATGTACAGATTCAATACAAATCTTATAAGAATTTAAGGTTCCCTTCCCTTTGCCCCCACTGGAGCAGCTTTTATAAATTAATTTAAGTGTGGTTATCTAAGTACTTAAACAGAAAACTAATGTTAATGAAGGAGAGAAAAGAAAAAGTATTCATGAAACAGTGTGCTTCCTGCGTTTAACACAATATGACATTCCTACGAGATACATTAATATCTCTATTTTTAAATAAAACTCTTGCCAAATTTCACAGTTAATAGGAAAATGAGTTAATATTAAAATCCTTGTTTATGTAACACAGTAGGAAGGCAAAATTTGGTGTACCTACTGCAGAATCATTCTAGCTACCTGTGTTTTTGCAGAAATTGATAAGCAATCCCAAGATTCATATAGAAATATAAAGAACCTGGCATAGCCAAATGATCTTGAAAACAAAGTTGGAAGACTACACTTCCTGGTTTCAGAACTTATTGCAAAGAAACAGTAATCAAGACAGTGAGGTATTGGCATATGGATAGAGAGAGACCATCAGAATCAAATTGTGGGTCTAGAAAGAAACATATGCATCGGTGGCCCATTGATTTCTGTTAGAGATGCTAAAACTCTTCAATGGGAGAAAGAATATGGTTTCTTCAAGAAATGATGTTTAGACAACTGGATGTTCACATGCTGCCCTACCTCACACTGTATTCAAAAATTAGTTCAAAATCATTAATGATCTAAATGTAAGAGCAAAGCCTATAAAACTGTTAGAATACTCAAGCATAGATCCTCAGGACATTGGATTAGGTAATAGCTTATAACAACAAAAACTTAAGCAACAATAACTATAAGAAGAGACAATTGGATATTAAATTTAAATATGTATGTTCCAGTGGATACACAGAAAACCCCATTGAATGGAACAAAACATGTGTCCATGTAAAAACTTGCACGCTAATATTCATAGCAGCATTGTTTGTAATAGACAAAGACTGAGGACAAACTCCAAATGTTCACCAGCAGATGAATGGATAAACAAAATGTAGTATATTCATACAAAGGAATACTATTCAGCCATAGAAAGAGTGAAGTTCTGATACATGCTAAGATATTGGTACATTTTGAAAACATAACCCCAAGCAAAAGAGGCCAGATACAAAAGTCCACATATTGAATGATTCCATTTATATGAAATTTCCAGAATAGGCAAGTCTTTGGAAACAGAAGGTTAGACTAGTGACGGCCAGGCACTTAGGTGGGGGGACTGGAGTGTGAATGGTAATGGTTATAGCATTTCTTTGGGGGTGAATGAAAATGTTCTAAAATTAGTAGTGATAATTGCATAACATTATTAATATACTAAAAACCACTGCATATATAATTTAAGAAGATGAATTTCATGACTTGTGGATTATATCTCAGTGAAGTTGTTTAAAATAAAAATTCACCCTACCCAACTAAAAACATATTAAGTGAACAAAGCAACAGATGGATCTATTCACTTTGTATGCTGTCAAAAGTACATCTCAGAATTTGTTCCATATCAGTGCTTATCATGTACTAGCTCAGTCTTGAATAATTCTTTCCTTAAAGTACATGTTGATAGACATTTGTCCTTATTCTTTTGCTATTACAATAAATATTGCACTGAATACCCTCATATACAAGTCATTTCACAAAAGGCTGAGTCTTATAAGATAAAATACCTAGAGGAGGAATTGCTATGTCAAAGAGTATCTTCATTTTAAAAATATTTTTTTAGTTATAGATGGACACAATGCCTTTATTTTATTCATTTATTTTTATTCATTTACCATTTTTTATTCATTTATATTTATTTTATGTGCTGAGGATGGAACCCAGGGCCTTCCATGTGCTGGGCAAGTGCTCTCCCACTGAGCCACAACCCAGCCCTGAGTATCTGCATTTGAAAGTGCTACTTGTGCTGCCGAATGACTGACTGTCATGAAGTTGTACTGAGGGAGGCAGGTGGAGAAAGAGAAATCACTGGAAAATTAGATTTGCTCAAATTGTTATATACACATATGAATATGGCATGATGAATTACTATTGTGTATACTTATAACACATTCATAAAGATTAAAGACAAAAAGAAGTTGTACCAGTTCACCCTCCTACTAATCATGTGCCAGCCGGGTGCTGCTCAGCATTTGCCCCCACAATGAGGCATCCAACCTTCTGATCTCTGCCAAGCTGATCGATAAACCATGGTATCTCATGTTCATTAAGTTTTCATTTCTTTCTTCAGGAGAGAGACTGGAAGGATTGTTTCTGTCCCTCAAATTCTCTGCAGTTCTCATGGCTCTTCTGAGTTTGAGGCTGTGGAGCAGTGTGGGAAAGAAGAATCCAGGCTCCCCCATCAGGGAAGTGCATGGAACATCTGGGACAGGGAATGAGTCACAGCTGGACACCTCCCCTGTGTGGGATGCCGGTCCAGCTTCATAAGAGAGCTGGTTAGTCAGGAAGGCTCTCTCAGGGTCTTAAAGGTCACTCAACATTAGAAGGGCAGTTCTGCCTTTGCTCACGCTTACACTTGGATTAGGAAGCTCATACAGAGAAGCTCAAGGAAATCAGTGTCCTGGAATAATGTTGAAATGCGTAGAAGGGGCATTGGGTGGACTCACACAAACCAGATGTAGATGACTGGAAGATCTATGAGAAGCAACCTGCAACCTGCTTGCTTTATTTATTTATTTATTTATTTATTTATTTATTTATTTATTATCCTTTTCAGGAACTGTCTACCTTGACCACGCAGGAGCCACCTTGTTCCCCCAGAGCCAGCTCACAAACTTCACTAATGATCTCATGGAAAATATTTATGGTAAAGAAAAAAATACACCCAAACTGATTATAGCCAATTATATGCAGATGATAAATCTATATTTAATAATGTTGGATTAATAGATAGAGACCATGCTGTGCACCCAAAGCTGAATAAGCCCCATATCAGATGGGAGGTCAGACAAGCAACCAGGATGAGTCTGTATGAAATGCATGTGGTTGGGATGGAAGATTCTGGCTCAGGCTTGGACAGGTTACTTCCAGAAGAAGGGGTCTGTGTCAGGAAAGGCACAGAAGTTCAAACGTGTTGTGTTTGGTGGTTGTGAGTGACTCTACAGTGGAGAGGGTAGAATAGCAGGACACTCATTCATTCATTCATTCATTCAGTCACTCCACACTTATTAAACCACCATGGTGTATGGCATTTTGCTGTAATGGGAGAAGAATAAACACAGAGCCTTTCTCCATGAGACTATCATCTAGTCCTGGTAGCAAGACTATAATTAAGTGATCTCCAAATAAATGTAATTAACAAGTGTGTGATGGACTATGGAAAGGTGGCTGGCACCATGGGAGTCTGCATCTGCAGAGAGACAGTGGGTTGGCAGCGTGCTTGTCAAGGAAAGCTTTCTTGGGAGTGGAGTGGATGCTGAAGGATGAGCTGGATTTCACTTGGACAAGAGAAGAAGGCCTGCAGGTAGTGGTAAGAGCAGAAGTCAAGATCCAGTAGGGGCTTCAGGAAGCAGCCCAGGAAACAGAGGGTAGAAGAGCGGCAGAGGTCTGTGTGGAGAGAGAGAGGTGGGGGCAGGTCATTGTAGATGCTCTGTAGAGCTTGATGGTTATCTAAGAACAGTGGGCATTCACTGAGAGCATTAATCAGCAGCACAACATGCTCAGAAGATAACCTTGGAAAAGAAATTTGTAATACTAGCCACAATAGCTGTTGTAATATTTATAATGATAATAGTGATTAATACCACCCATCTAAGGCTCAGGTATTTCTCTAATGCTTACATGTATTATCTCTGTTCATCTTCACAATAAGTCAAGAGCTATAGGTTCTGTTATTACCCTTCATTTACAGGTGAGCAAATGGGACCCCAGAGAGGGTAGGTAACTAACCTGAGGGTACACAGTCAGGAAATACTGGAGCTGGGGGAACTGAGGGCTGAATCTCCTAGCAATTTGACTCCAGAGCCCAAGCTCATAGTTCCCACCCTCCCACAGCTGCCTCAGTTCATGACAATCCTGTTAGGCCACACTAAGGGCTTTGAATCATGGCTCTGAGCGCCAGCAGATCTTTAAATCTGATGAAATCTTCAGGGAAGGTGTCAATGAGAGACTTTATCTTGATTTTAATCTGTGATTTACATAGAGACCTGCAGTTTTTCTGCTGTAACCTTTACAAGAGCTACAACTATGGCGAATGTATTAAGCCTGAGAGATGGCTGCAGGCAGATTCAGGGGGTCCTAATGATGCAGGGCTAAGCATCAAGGTGAATTTGATCGCTGCAGTGGCCAGAAATCCAGTGTGACCCTTCAGTGTGGTCTAGGGGAAAAACAAACTAAAATAAACAAGACACAAAATGATGAAGGCCGTGCTCACCTGATCTTGCACCTTCTAAGATGCTGGTCCCCTACCCTTGTATACCAGGCCTTTCAGACATCTGGATTCATGTCTGAGAGCCAGGTTTTGAGGGAGATCTCAATACTCCAGGACATGCAGGGAGGAGATGAAGAGGGGGAAAAAGACTAGAAGCTATCAAAGGGAAGGGTGAAATTGGGATAGTCTTTAGTCTTGTGAGTGGGAGGATGAGGGGCATGTGCTGGCCCTTCTATGTACCCAGGTCGGTACACTTCTGTAGGGACAGTGGGAATGGCAGGGCACCAGATGAGGACTAATGAAGTGATGTTCATGGTCTGTCTCATGCTTGGAGGAGAGGGCAGGCTCCTGAGGTTGTGCCCTTGGTTCCTTGGAGTCAATGCACAGCCTCTGACCACCTGCCTCAGAACCTGCAGAAAAGACTTGGGCTGGCTGGCTCCCTCTGAGCTGACTTCTAGCTCCAAAATCTTATTCCTGGGTCCCAACTTATTTTACATGTAAGAGGAGGGTTTTGTTTTATTTGTTTAAATGGCTTTATCAAGTTATATTTTATATATCCTAAACTTTAACTATTTAAGGTATACAATTCAATGATTTTTAGCATTTTGACTGAGTGATTGCAACCATTGCTATGAATCAACTGGAACATTATCTTCCCCCCCTGAGATTCTGTACACCTACTTGCAGTTAATCTTTGTTGCCACTCCAGCCCAGGCAACTGATAATCTATTACTTTAGGTATCTCTGTACAATGGCTTTGCAGTACCTTTCATGTGGTCCATGGGATCACGCAACAAGTGGGCTCTGGTGTCTGGAATCTTTCACTTAGCATGCTTTTGAAGTTCATTCATGACATAGTTTGTTCCTTTTAATTGCCAAAGAATTGTCCTTTGCGTGGATGTACTGTATTTTGTCTATCTGTACATCAGTTAATGGACATTTATGGTGTTTCCAGAATTTGGCCTTATGCCTAGAGCTGCTATGAACATCTTTGGGCAAGTCTTTGTGGGAACATAAGTATTTATTTCTTTTGGGTAGATACCTAGGAGTGGAATTGCTGGGTCATATGGTAGTTTTATGCTTAATTTTTTGAGAAATGAAGGGATAGGGTTTTGAAGGGACATAAAAGGAGAGATCATGGTAGTGACTCTAAGGTTTTGTCTTCGTAACCTGCCAGGTAATCCTCACAGTCAGAATATCATCAGCAAGATCACCCATGACACCGTGGAGCACATGCGCTACAGGTGAGCAACAGGGACACCTACCTGAGCTGACCACCTTGGTGGACATATTTCCTTCCTAGCACCTGCCTTTATCCCAAAAAAGCTCTGAGTGGGTTTCAGGAAGATCACACTTAGTTAAAAAGCAATGCATGCATGACAATATACACCAGGGTCAGAGGACAGGAAAGTGAGCAAGCCTTCAATGCAGAATGGGGCAGAGGAAACATGGGATGTGTCTCTGAGCATAAGCCAGAGGGCCAAGGAGTGACCCAGGTTCTGAGGTCTTATTCTCAGAAAGAAGAAAAACACTGCTCCTCTTTTCATAGGATGTTTTATGAGGCATCTGTTTTATTCATATGGTACCCCATTTTTACTAGTATCTGCGTATTAAACTGTTCATTGCACTTTTCCACATGTAATAATTGGTTTCTGGAAAATAATGTCCAGGTGGTGCCTAAAGTTACTTAGATCAGCACAATTTCCAATTATTTCAAATTCGAAAGTAAAGCAGTTTTGCGGTTCTCTGTCTTCTCTGCACTGGGAACAGCTCTCTTGCCACGGTCCCTCACCCCCTGAAAATGTATGCCTGCTCCAAGTTGCTCTCCACCTACTCCTTGGTCCGCACCTCTCAGCAGCTGAGCCAACCAGAGATGCTGACCTATGAGAGCTTCAGCAGCTTGGTAGTCCCATGTCCTTTGACTTCACTTATCCGTAGTCGCAGCCTCCAAACCAGTACCATTTCAAGGAAATCAGCAACCAAGTTAATTGTGGCTGGGGCTGCCAGTTGGGGTGGCTGGCTCTGGGGCTGGGATTGGGATAGTATTTGGAAGCCTTATCATTGGTTTTGCCAGGAATCCTTCTCTGAAGAGAATCCTTCTCTGGTTTTGCCAGAGAATCCTTCTCTGAAGAGCAACAGCTCTTCTCCTGTGCCATTCTGGGCTTTGCCCTCTCAGAGGCCATGGGGCTCTTTTGCCTGATGGTGGCCTTTCTTATCCTCTTTGCCATGTGAGGGAGCAGTCTCCACCATGTATTTTTTCTCCTGTGTCTTGTCTGCCCTGTGTGACCCTTTTCCTTTACCTCCCCAGGCAGTCTGGGGAAAGTGGTTGGCTCAAGGTTTGACAGAGGGAAGACAAATAAATGCTGTATTAAGAAAGAAAAGAACAGTTTTGCAATTGGGCTGTTAGTATTAAAAGGCATGTGAAACAGGCTGATGGCTTAAAACTTCTGACAGAACTGGGGAAGAAGTGTCAAGAAGGCATTTTCAACTAACATTCAGGTTATTGTAGACTTTTGTCATTTGAATTGGAAATGGGATTAGGGAGGCAAGGTGACTGTGGGTTTGAGCTGATCTCTCCCATGACTTTCTCTGCTCCCACCCTAATTTCACAATGTGGCCAAGCCTATCGGGATTTTCTCTAGCTATTAGAGATGTCCTTTCCAGTAGAAATAAAACAACCTAGCCAGGTGTGGTGGCACACCCCTGTAATCCCAGTGACTCAGGTGCCTGAGGCAGGAGGATCCCGAGTTCAAAGTCAGCCTCAGCAACCTAGTGAGGCCCTAAGCAACTCAGCAAGACCCTGTCTCTTAATAAAATATAAAAAAAGGGGGGGGGGGGGGGGGGTGTGGGCCAGTGGTTGGTTGCCTCTGAGTTCACTCCCCAGTGCCAAAAAAAAAAAAAAAAAAGAAAAAGAAAAAGAAAAGAAAGAAAGATAACAATCTCCAATTGTTCAGCACTGGACCTGAGACTAAGGCTCTGCATGATGCTGTTTCTTGCAGGATCCTGGCACACTTCCACACCACACCAGAGGAGTACAGCGTGATCTTCACTGCTGGGAGCACGGCTGCTCTCAAACTGGTGGCAGAGGCCTTTCCATGGGTATCCCAGGGCCCAGACAGCAGTGGAAGTCAGTTCTGTTACCTCACTGACAATCATACCTCTGTAGTAGGAATGAGGAATGTGGCCATGGCCATGAATGTCACATCCACCCCAGTCAGTCCAGAAGACATGTGGTCGGCCAAGGAACAGGGTGCTGCCACCTGTGATCCAGACTCCCGGCTTCTGCATCTCTTTTGTTACCCAGCTCAGAGTAACTATTCAGGAACTAGATACCCGCTGTCCTGGATAGGAGAGGTCAAGTCTGGGCGAATGAGCCCCGTGAGTGTGCCTGGGAAGTGGTTTGTTCTGCTGGATGCAGCCTCCTATGTGAGCACCTCACCTTTGGACCTGTCGGCTCACCAGGCCGACTTTGTCCCCATCTCCTTCTATAAGATCTTTGGATTCCCCACTGGCCTAGGTGCTCTGCTGGTCAATAATCATGTGGCCCCTCTACTGAGGAAGAACTACTTTGGAGGAGGGACTGCTGCTGCCTACCTTGCAGGAGAGGACTTCTACATCCCGAGGCAGTCTGTGACTGAAAGGTAACCTTGCCATTGGGGGTGACCAAGGAGTCACCAAGGCAAGTCTGGCATAGGCAGCCTATGAAATTGTTCAAGGGGCAGGTCTGAGCCACGGGGTCAGGAGAGTTAAACATTGCTGACAGGGACAGGCTGGTGGCGGGGCTCAGATCTGGAAAGCAGAGGTCACTGGAGTGTGCCCTAGGCTGCGTGGTGAACTCTGCCCTGTGTGTGGGAGAGGACCATAGTAGTGGGAGACCGGGATTGCAGATAAAAGCTGCAAGCAGAAGGGGTGAAAGGCCTGCAGGGAAGTAAAGAGGTAGTGTACCAGATCGTGGTCCCTCAGCATTGTCAAAGGATGGCAGCAATTGCAGCAATGATTTTGACAGAAAACACCCTATGGAACAAAAGTGGGCCCAATCAGCAGCAGCTTGGATTAGCTCTGCTTGGCATCTGGTTAACAGGAAAAATGAACTGAGCCAGAGGTCACCAGACCTGCAATGCAGTGGTTGGGCGGTCTCAGTGAGCCCCATGAAGAGTGAGTCACCAAGAGAGTTTGAGAGTTGGCTGCACTCGCTCTCAGAGGGCAAGGCCTTGCCTGGCTTTGTTGGCCTGCGCTTCTTCCTCAGGCTGCAGGGCAGGAGGTGTGGGTCATGCCCAGGAATCTCCCAGATGGTGATGACTAGGTCCTGTTAGGCCAAATGTATAAGAGGTGAAAATGTCCCCTGACCCGAGGTTCTGCTGGTCTAGCAGCAGGGGACACCATGGAGTTGGGGAAGGGAACTAATCACCTTGCTAGTACCCGAGAAGGCCCTGGCCTGATGGGAAGGTGACTTGGATCCACCACAGACCCAGGTGCAAACTCAGAGACCTTCAGACAGGGCCATGTCTTGGCAGTAGAGTCAATGTTAGCTGTGTAGGCCTGGAGCTGGGCTGCTGGGGCACTGATCTGGCTCTACTGCATAGCAGTCAGGGAACTATGTGGCTTGATCTCTCTGCATCTCATGTTTTTCCTGTACATCAGGGGTGATGATATCATCCTTGTAGAGTTAATGTAGGTGCAACACCAAGACACAGAGAGTATCAATATGTATCATGAGGCTATTTGAATTTTCTTTATTTAGGACTTCTCCATAGTTGGAGATTCTAAAATAGGAATCTCCAAGTGTGATAATTTGCCATGTAATATTGTCAAGTAAGAAAAAATGACAGGCACAACATAGTGTAGATTAAAGGCAATACAAAGAGACACCACAAACTTAATATGGCCATAAGGGTACCTGAAGGCCAGGAGAAGTGAGGCAGCTTGTTGGGGTCAGGGTGCAGGTGGGATGGGCTGGACCAGACCTCCTCCCTTTGATGCAGATGGATTACCTTAGAGCATCAGTATGTGCCATGCCATGAGTCCTGGCAGCAGAATATAGTTATCATTATAAGCCCAGTTTATTTCCTATGAGCTTCGGACTAGAACTGAAGGTATAATACTCAATCCAAAGGCTCATTGACTCTTTTGTATTTTATAATTCAATGAAATATAATCCTTAATAGATTCCCCTTTTGAGTCTAATTATTTATGAACAAATATTTATTGTTGATCAATTAATAAGTTACTAGCTAATGAAATTTAATTTATTAGTGATTAGTTACTAATTCCTTAGTGATTCATCAATTAATTGATTCATTATTGATTCAAATTGTGTATGTCTATTACCATGAGCTTTAATGCAATAACAATGTTTAAAGCAAGTTTTATTCCTAGAGTATCAAAATACAAAGCACAATGTTTTCATTGAAGGCTTCAACTTGCACAAGGCTGCCATTGGTCACCACCTTTTGCCTGAATGCTAATAAAACCTTCTGCCTGCTGGACATGGTGGTGCACACCTGTGATCACAGTGGCTTGGAGGCTGAGGCAGGAGGATCACAAGTTCAAAGCCAGTCTCAGCAACTTAGGAAGGCACTAAGCAATCTAGCAAGACCTTATCTCTAAATAAAATATAAAAAAGGGCTGAGGATGTAGCTCAGTGGTTGAGCACACCTGGGTTCAATCCCCTGTACAAAACAAAATAAAAACAAATAAACAAAAAAAAAATTGAGTTTTTTCCCTTGCTCCTGACTTCACTTGGTCTCTGATCAAATGAGTTTCTTCAGCTAGGACTCACCCTGAAACCTGGTTTAAAGTAGCCACAAGTCCCTTTACCTCTCCTGCCATGTGGCTTATTGATTCAATGGGTATTTGCTGGGTTTTGTTCCTTGTTCATAGAAAGTGAGGCTGGGATGGCAGGGCTACATTGTTCACTGCTGTATTCATTCTTAGCACCTAGAACCGGGCCTGACACACAGTAGGAGACTTTAAAGATTCCATGAAAATTCTGATGAAATGAATAATTACGAAGTTAAACATGACAAATAATTTGGTGATCAGGAAATTATGAATATGCTGTATTAATAAAAACCTTGTAATTTTAACCCAAACCTTTTCCAAAGTGCTGATCACCCTGAGTTGATGCTCCATCAGTGGTGCCCTCTTGTGGTCAGAGGGCTTTATTTCAAGAGCTTGACAAATTCAAAGTTATATCCAAATTTTGTCAAGTTCAAATTCTTCTTTGATTCCTTAGCATCTCAAGGTGGTGACTGTCTTTTAGGACCCTTTATCACCTCTGCCAGGCTGCCCTAGGAAGTTTGAAGTAGTTGGTGAAAGCTGAAGAGCTGGTCAGGGCCAGAGACAGCCTGGCTCTTGGTGAGCAAAGCCCCTCTTCAGATGGGAAGGACAGTGTCAGAGGCAGCAGAGGGAGCTAGCAATAGATATCACTCAGGCCAAAGTCAAACCCTGTTACATACCTCACAATGCACATGGAGCGTGCGGGCCACAGCTTGATCTGTTCCCCTCACCCCCTGGTTATAGGTTTGAAGATGGCACCATCTCATTCCTTGACATCATAGCGCTAAAACATGGATTTGATGCCCTGGAGCGCCTCACAGGTCAGTGGACATTTTTATCTGTGTGGAATCAGCCCTTGTTGCTCATGGTCTTGAGGGAGCCCCGGCACAGGTATGGTTCCAATGAAGGACACAGTATCAGTGGAAGTAAGTAGTACATAGTTGCTGAACACCAAATGCAGTTAAATCTGACTTTAAGCATCTTCAAAGCAACTTCTGAGAGGAGGGGAATGAGGAAGGTTTTTTTTTTTTTCTTTTTTTCTTTGCCCACTAAAAGAGCATTTTTAGCAGGTGGGAGACATTTCAAATCAGGCGATTAATAGCTGCAAAGAAATGGAGGTGCTGTCCTCGTTCTCTGGACTGGGAATGGTTACAGATCCTGAGGTTTTATTCAGCTGTTGTCCTGCTGGATCCTCTCTGTAGCCCCTCAGGAGCTGATGGCAAGGCCACCTTGTCTACAGAGGAGTGGATGGTCAGAGAGGTTAAATGCCTTCCTGGGGTGGGGAGCTGGGAACTGGGAGGACAAGATTTAAATGCAGGCCTCACCAACTCCAACTCCCGAGCACTGTCTCTGCCACTGGCCTTTGCACAATATGCATCTTCTTTCCTGACAAGTGCTCAGGGATATGGACAGGTGGGGGCCACTCACCTACTCACCAGAGGTGACATGCAGACAGATGCCATTTCCCATCTCACAGGATGACACAAAAGACCACGAATGGAAGAGGCTTTGTCTGGTCAGCATGGTGTCCCTCTTGGTGCTGTGCTCCTGGCTGCTCCTTTGAGAGGCTGAGCTTCCATGACTGGGTGCCCTGCCTGTACTGCCCTTTCTGAGTGGAACTGTGGTGAATCAGGCGTGTGGCTTAGCAGTTAGGCAGCCCTTCCTCTATCTGTCCTGTCACACTACAAGAACTCTGCAGGTCCTCTGCCTCAGCTCAATGCGGGGGCAGATGGGATGCCTGGAAGGGAGAGCTTCCCTGATGGAGGTGCAAGGAGGTGGGTGGGCATTATCCAGGACCAAGGGAGGATATGGTAAAGACAGGCATTGAAAAATGAGCACTTTCCAAGGAAAGATAGCAACAGGACGTTGAAATTGCAGGTGGCAGTGTCCAGTAGGCTGGGGTGCCTTTAAATGCAAAAGTTGATAGTATCAGTTCATAATATGGCAAACTTTGCTTTACATAACATAGAGTTTCCATTTAGACCATTTTAACGGTGTAACGCAGCGGATTTAAGTACCTTCACACTGCTGTGCATTCATTTCCACTACCCATGTCTGGAATCTCTTCCCCAACCCAGACTGAAACTACCCCTGAAAGAATAGCTGCTCATCCCTTCCTCCTCCCAGCCCCTAGTGGCCGCTGATGGACTTTCTGTCTTGCCTATTGTGAATACCTTAGATAAAAGGAATAACACAATATTTTTCCTTTTGTGTCTAGCTTATTTCACTTACTATGTTTTCAAGATCCATTCATGTTGAAGAGTGTACTCTTAATTGCTTTGCATCATTAAAATGATTTAAACATTAACAAAAGCAAACACCAAAAAAATGATATTTAAAGAAAACATTATACATTTTTCCCATCTGCTACCAGAGGGTATGAATGTTTAAGTATCATTATGTATACATACATACATATGCATATATATGTATATTTACATGTATATATTTAAAACACATTTATATTTTAAAAAGAGTATAGCAGAATTCCTTCGGAAAAATTCTACAGATACAGCAATGTCAAACAAATTTTTAGTACCAAAGACCTAAACCATACCATACTTATAAGTATTTAAAATTATTAATATGAAGATCAGGTTGATCAGTTGTAATGATCTTGTTTTCCTAAAAATGAGAGTGCCTTTCATGTGAAGTTCCTGACACTTCCACTTCACCTTGGTCTTGAGGTGGCATGGAGAACATCAGGCAGCACACCTTCACGTTGACTCAGTACACCCACGCCGCCCTGTCCTCTCTCCACTACCCCAATGGAGCCCCTGTGGTGCGGATTTACAGCGACTCTGATTTCAGCAGCCCTGACGTTCAGGGTCCCGTCATCAATTTTAATGTGCTGGATGACAATGGGAACATCATTGGTTACTCGCAGGTGAGTTTTCTTTTCATCCTGCTGACCTTACAACAGAATTGCTCTTCCTGGAACTTGGGAATTTTTATGAGCCCTGGAATTTGCTGTAAAAGCCTCTGTGCCCTGGAAGCACTGTGACAGAATGCAGGTGTTGTTGCAAGGGCCCTCATGTAGAGGATTCTTTTTGGGGGGAGGGACGGGTACCAGGTATTGAACTCAGGGACACTCAGTCACTGAGCCACATCCCTAGCCCTATTTTGTATTTTATTTAGAGACAGGGTCTTGCTAAGTTGCTTAGTACCTCACTCTTGCTGAGGCTGGGTTTGAACTTGTGATCCTTCTGCCTCAGCCTCTCCAGGCACTGGGATTAAAGGCATGCGCCACTGCGCCTGGCATGCAGAGGCTTCGTAATGCTTACTTACACAGGGTACAAGCTTGGCTGTGTATTTTTTTAGCCCTCTTTACTTAGGCACAGTAGGAAATTTCAGATGGGTAATAGAGAAGCTGATAGCAATAGCAGGGTACAGGTGACAACTTGCCAGCAAGGAGACACCCTAAAGTAATCTAGACAGAAAAGTAGTAGGAACAGAATGCCACAGCTGAGGTCATTTCATGTATAGACTGATAGTTATACCATGATACATTAGGCCATACATGATTTATTGGTGTGTTATTTGAAACTCAGAGTTCTATTTTTTATGAGACATAAAAATGATTCACTTCTTTTAATTCACAAAAGCCCTTATTTCTGCCTCATTTTTGCATATGATGAGGTTCAAAGGATTTGGTGGATTAGCCTAAGATTTTCTGCAGATACATGCTCTGTGTGTATTTTTTCATTAAAAAAAAATGGAAACTGCTTTGCAGGTTGGGAAGTACTTGAGTTGGAGTCCATTTGATCAGAAGTTTGGAAACTGGTGTTTGTCTTCCCCTGAAATCCACAATCCTATGCACCTTTGTTAATTTTCAAATATCCCAAACAAAATCCATTTCCCAGCCAGGCAGTGTGGTACATGCCTGTAATCTCAGCTGCTCAGGAGTCTGAGGCAGGAGAATCCCTTGAGCCCAGGAGTTTGAGACCTGCCTGGAGAACATAAGGAGGCCCTGACTCAGAAACAAAAATATGAAAGTCCATTTCCAAAGGACCCTCTGACCCTGCTCTTCTAAAGAGTCATGAACTTTATAAAGAACACATAGGAAATTATTCTTCTGTGGAATGCTGGGTCCCCCTTGGCATTCAGGGAAGACACTCTACAACCACAAGTGTCTCCTGAGTAAGTTGATGGTGCAGACTCCCCACTTCCATTGCCTCAGCTCTCTCTCCCGCCAAAAAACCAGCCCAACACTACTGTGAGGCATGCGATTTTAAGTGCTTTGCTTGTGTGTGTTGGGCTAGAATATGTATTAGGAAGAAAAGGGTGCCTTCTTAAATATTTTATTCTAGGTAATTGATAAAATGTTTCATTCTTGAATCTAAGGTAAATTTGTATTTCCCAAGGGAGCGAGGGAGGGCAACGGGTGACCATGAAGTGTCCCATGACAGGTGTCATTGGAGGAGAAGACTCAAAGAGGAGGCACAAGACTGGATGGCTGCCTGTCCAGGTGCCTAGGAGGGCTCACTGGGGTGCTTTTTCCCCAAGGCTGGGCACAGGGGCAGTCTTTTCCTCTGAGCACTGATAGAGGAAGCTCATCCTGTGAACCTCACAGCTGGGGAATGGCCAGCAGCAGTGATTCAGGAAACTCCAGTTATGGTTACCCTGGGCTCAGGAAACTACACAGTATGGGAATTTGATTGCCTTCAGAAAGATCAGATGGCAGCACGGTTGGGTTTGGTTATCTCTTTTTCTTGGGCTGAGTAGAAGAATTTAACCTTCTATGTGAAGTCTTTGAGTTGTTTTCAATATCTGGGTCTCCTAATTTTGTTCTCCCCACTGTTGGGGGTCACTGTGTATCATGACTAAGATATTGGATCAGATTCTGACCTCTTCTTGCCAGCTCTGTGGTCTTGGGCAAATTGACTTAAGCTTTCCAAGACTCTAAGAAATGAGGATGACAATATGCCTTGCTCATATTGTTGTTTAGGAGGGTGAAATGAGATGTAATATACACATCACTTACTACAGGATCTAGATAAAGTAAGGGCTTAGTGAACATTGAGCACCAAGGCTCCTGGCTGGGATGCGTTGCATCTGGGCTTGTTCCTCACCCCATCCTGTTCTTATCCTGCCACAGTGACCAGCCTCCTACGCCTGGCTGGGCCTGTGTGGGATTCCCCAGGGATGAAGGCTGGAGGGGTCTGACTCATAAGGAAATTGGGTCAGAGTGTAAGTGTGGTTGTAATAATGTCTTCCATCCACATCCTTCTGCCAGATGATCTTGACACTCCTTCTACACAAGGCTGGGACCAATGTCTCTTCCCTTATATCTGGGCCAGTTTGTGAATCACTTTTAATTAATAGAATGTGACATGGGTGACCCTGTATGGCTTTAAAGACTAGGTCAGAAAAGGTGATGCCATGTTTTGTTTCCTGGAACACTCAGTTTTGGAGCTCTGAGTTACCATGTAAGCTGCCATCTTGTATATGGAGGCTGCCATGTTGGAGGAAGACAAACCAAATGGAGAGGCCAAGCCCAGGCACTGTGGTTGGCTGCCCTAAATTTTGAGCCCTCCCAGAATTGTGATCAGACACCCAAATGAGTAAATGGGTCTTCAGATCATGCCAAGACACTCAGACTTTGAGTGTTCCCAAGTGGGACTTGAGATATCATGGAACAGAGACAATCCTCCTCTGTGAGCAGTCTGAATTCCTGACCCACTGTAGCTGTGAGCACAATACAGTGGTTTTTGTCTTATTCTTCCAAGTTTGAGTGACTTGTTTTACAGCAAGCTAACTGGAACTGTGAATATGGGAGATGAGGAATGGCCATTGGGGACTTCTACTGTCCTTCCAGATAGAGCTGGTCTGGGAGAGGGATGGGGGCATCTTCTAGATGCTGCCCTGTGAGTGGAGACTGGACCCTGAAGATGCAGCTGGCTGGACCAGCAGTGCTTCCAGACCTCACCTCACAGTGCAGAGACCTCCAAGATGACATTGTTAGTCAAGGGTAAAAGGACAGAGTTGTTCTTCAAGGACCTTCAGTTCAATCCAGAGAATGAAATGGCTTTTTCTCACTCTGACAGACCAGGGGAGATGGCCAGAGCGAACACAGTCATGGGCTTGATGAGGGACTCTGGGAGGCACTCTTGCTCAGCCAAGAGCCAATCTGACTGTGGTGACGGTGGTCTGCAGGGGACACCATGTTCCTTGTGGCTGCCTCTGGCCATCTGACGTGTGACTGCCCTGGAAGGAAAGTTCAAAGGCTTACCCAGGTGGATAAAATGTGTTTGTTTCCTTGAATGTGGTTAGGTGGCTCCCTCCCTGAATTCAACCTGATCTACCTGGGCTGAGGACCCACACGGGGTGCCCCAAGGGAGTAGAGTCCTTGACCCACAGCCAAGGAGCTGGGACAAACATTCCTGTGGGCTCAAGTGAATGTGAACCACCTTCCAGAGTCTTTAGAGATCAGAAAAGAGCCTTGGGAACTTCCCAACTCAGATTGAGCAACTGTTCTGGTTGAACCCAATGTTTGAGAAACAGGAGAAGGAAGTGGACATGACCCAATGATGCTAGTTGTCCAGATTGTGAGCTGAGGTGGTGCTGCTGGAGATGGCAACTTGCTGGGGCTGGCTCTGTGATCAAGCCCTGTGACAGCTGATTTCAAGGAGCTGCCCCAAGTCCCCAGTGGCATCAAAGTGTTATTTTTGTGAACCTCACTAGAAACACAGGCTTTTAACTTAGAATTTGGCCTGAATTTGATATTTGCACTTTTCTCAAGCATACTTCTGTAATTTGAGTGAACTTTAATTTCTAAACATTTATAAAATATTTAATAAACCTGTCATGGGTCATGCCATTTTAGAGCAAACTTCCAGTCTCAGACTGTTACTGAATCCAGGTCCAGAGGCTCATGCCATGGAAAGATCAATGTCTGAGAGAGGAGTGCCAGGGAGAAAGAGAGGTTTTATTTAGTAGCCAAAGAATGGAGAAGAAGGAGTTTTGCTCATAAATCAGTGTCTCAGCACCAGGGATTGGGAGTTCTGGGTATAGGATAGGAGTCATGAGGGAGAGGGAGAGGAAGGCTCACAGAGGGAGGAAGAGTCATGTCTTTTCTGGGGATAGGTAGAGATCTTCCAGGAACCTGAGTGCCACCTCTTTACTTTCATAGTCTGGTGTTTCAGGTCATGGCAGCTCGTAGGTGCCTTTAGCCTTAAGAGGGGAGAGACCAGGCAGGTCTGGGTCAAGTTAACCCTATGTTATATTTTGGGCCAAGACATTTCTGAAATGTTCAACAGGAGCTGCATAGGCTCTAACCCAAAGTGAAGGCCCCAAAGGAGACAGATCCAATCTGAAAACAGAGAGGCCAAACCTTTGCATCTCATTCCAGTCCCTTATCAGACAAGTGTAGGCCCGAGTAAGAGTCATGTTTTCAATAAAAGCAGCCTTCGGGTCCCTGAAGAGTAATGCCGGCAACTGTTAGTCATCATAACCCACAGGTCAGAGGTGTGGTCCACAGCAAAGCTAGTGGGAGACTCATAATGTATTACCCTCAAAAATCAGTGATTTTTAAGTCAACTAGCAAAGCTAAAGGATTTATTTTGGTTTTTCTTTGGTAACAAGATCATCATGTTATTGTTGGGAGAGTCCCAAACGCTGATCTGAGACTCTCCCAGGACCACTGGACATCCATAAAACCGGCTGTATGTCATATTTAATCCACAGGTAGACAAAATGGCCAGCCTGTACAACATCTACCTGCGAACTGGCTGCTTCTGCAACACTGGGGCCTGCCAGAGGCACCTGGGGATAAGCAATGAGAAGGTCAAGAAGCATCTTCAGGTCAGTACTATGGCCCAAGTGCTGTGACTCAGACCAGCAAGACCATACAGCGGGGAGGGGTCAGCTACACTTCAACTGGTCATGTGTCTGGGGGGGTTAGTTCATTTCTTGGGGCCTATTCTGAGGCTATTCAAAGGAAAAGGAGGTGAATGAAAATGCAAAATGCTTCAAGATATTGTGTTTTTCTTTTAATTTTTTTTTAGTTGTGAATGGACACAACTCCTTTATTTTATTTATTTTTATGTGGTGCTGAGGATTGAACCCAGTGCCTCACACGTCAGGCAAGTGCTCTACCTCTGAGCTACAGCCCAGCCCTCAAGATATTATCATGATAGCAGTACTTTCTGATTCACTTTTTATTTTGAGGGCAAAAATTTAAAGGCAGAGAAGGCAGCCGGGCGTGATGGCACACGCCTGTAATCCAAGCGACTTGGGAGGCTGAGGCAGGAGGATCGCAAGTTCAAAGCCAACCTCAGCAACTTAGTGAGGCCCTAAGCAACTCAGTGAGACCCTGTCTCTAAATTAAATACAAAAACATAGGGCTGGGGATGTGGCTCAGTGGCTGAGTTGTCCCTGAGTTCAATCCCTGGTTCCAAAAAAATAAAAAATAAAAATAAAGGTAGAGAAAGCTGTTAAGAAGGCATGTGCTAGGACACACCCTTAACTAGTTCAGTGTTCCTTGGGGAAAGTCCCCTATCTAGACTTAGCCCCTCTACAAGTCATGGTTGGAGTGAAACTCTTTCCTGGCTCCAGGGATTCTTTGTTTCTCAGAATCCCCGCCTTCCCTTCTCTACTAGGCTTAGGTTTTCCCCTTCAGAGTGCAGCCTGCTTTGAACTATTTCATAAGAATAAAATCATGTGAGTGGCAATGAGCCCTTATTTATTTTGGAATTGAGTTTCTTTTGGTGGCTGCTGAATTTGTTTGTACTAGATCCCAACTAATCATGAATTGGATTTTATTTAAAAGGAGTGATAGAGGAAGAGAAGAAGAGATGGAGAGGAAGAGGGTGGGGTGGGGAGAGAGGGAGAGAGAGGCTCAGGACATGAATAAATGCAGTTCTAGATGCAGCATTTGATTGTGTGGAACACCATGGTCCCATCTCTTTGGCTGACTGGACTGGAATTCTCACTGGGGAGGTGCAGCCTTGCAAGCAGCACTGACCAATGACCAGCACAAGGCAGCGGGGCTCGGAGACCGACATCTTTCTGTTTCTTTCCTTTCTCCCAGAAGGGACACTCAGGTTGACTTGGGCCTTCACAGTGGCTTCCAGTTGGTCATTATGGACAGCATCTCTGTCTTTCCTTCATATCAAGGGGCATCTTTCAGGGATGTAGGCTTCTCTTTGTTTTTCGGAGAAACTGAAGGGCTGGCCAGAAGGCATTTCTTTAGTCTCTGCCCTGGGAGAACCAGGAAGTCAAATCTCAGTGCTTCTGAAATTCTGGTCTGTTCTTTGACCCTTCTGTGGGCCAGCACTGTGCCAGCTCTGGGTTCAACACTTTCCATGAAGTATTTCTATTCAGCCCTTTCAAATTGGTATTGGTTCATGGCTAAACAAAATGGATTTCAGGAAGTGGGCCCCTGAGCATTCGGAGCTAAACCGTGTCTCATACACACAGAACATGTTGGTGTAGTAGGTCTGGTTTCCTGGGTTAATTTTAAAATTGACAAAATTTGTTTTACAAAACTGTTTCCAGTTGATCCAGGAGGTGTGAGTCCCTCTGGCTGATTTACCTCCCTTTCACTCCAGGCTGGTCATGTCTGTGGAGATGACGTTGACCTCATAGATGGGCAGCCTACAGGATCTGTGAGGCTTTCATTTGGATACATGTCTACGCTTGAGGATGCCCAGGCCTTTCTCAGGTTTATCATAGCTACCCGCCTGCCCTCACCAGGTGGTCAGCCTGAACCTCATGCTGGCCCCAGGGAAGCTGGAGCCCCATCAGCAGAGGGCAAGGCCCAGGACATGCCTGCTGTCACAGGCAAACGTCTCCTGCCTCAGGAAGGCAGCTGCACAGACTCTGGGGTTTGGACTGACTCTCACCCAGCTTCGAATACCATCTGTTTGCATCCACCACTGAGTGAGGCCACCAGAACCCAGCATATCTCTTCAGAAAAAGCTGCAGGTGTCCTGCATGGGGACCATGGGCCACACGTTGTCACCAACCTTTACCTCTACCCCATCAAATCCTGTGCTGCTTTTGAGGTAAGAACTTTCGCTGCAGCTCAGAAACTGCTTCTCTTTGCTTCCTCTATGGGATTTTTTTTTGGGGGGGGGGTGGATAAAGTGAAGAAAAGCATGCAGAAATCAAAATGATATGTCAGAGTCGTCATATCAAAAGTCATTCTCGCCGGGCGCCGTGGCGCACGCCTGTAATCCAAGCGACTTGGGAGGCTGAGTCAGGAGGATCGCGAGTTCAAAGCCAGCCTCAGCAACTTAGCGAGGTCCTGAACAACTCAGTGAGACCCTGTCTCTAAATAAAATACAAAATAGGGCTGGGGATGTGGCTCAGGGGCCGGGTGTCCCTGAGTGGTGGAGTGCCCCTGGGTTCAATCCCTGGTTCCAAAACAAACAAACAAATAAACAAACAAAACAAAACAAAACAAAGTCATTCTCATTCTGCCTTTCTAGACACAGGCTGACTTCTGAACATGACTCTGCTCTTGGGACCCCAAGTGACCCTGTTTCAGAGTGGTGAATATATAAGTCACTGTTAATCATGATAGCTATCACTTTCCTTGATTGCATGTGCTGGCTCCTTGCTGACACATTTGATATGCTTTGTTTCATTTGATCCTTAAAGCAGTCACATGAGGCAAAGGGTGACATTATCCCTATTTCAAAGATGCACTGCCGGAAGGGATTGAGGTTAAGCACTCTACCCAGGTCACCTATAAATAAATGACAGAGCAAGGATTTGAACCTGGGTCTGCTGACCCTTGGGTCCATGCTCTGAGGAGATTTGTTCTGCTCAGTCCTTCCTACAGAAAAACCATAGCCAGCCCTCTGTATCTATCTATGGTTCTGCATCTGTTGATTCAATCAACTGCCAATCAAAAAAATTATTTTAAATGCATCTATCTTTAGCATGTACGGACTTTTTTTCCCCTTGCTATTGTTCCCTAAACAACACTGCATAACAACCATATTGTGTGAGGTAGTATAAATAATCTAGAGGTGGAAAGTGCATGGGGGTATGTGTTCAGGTTATATGCAAACTCTCTATCATTTAATACAAGGGAGTCACATCCACAGATTTTGTGTCTATGTAGGGAGTCATGGAACCAATCCTCCACAGATACTGAAGGACAGCATACATTATATCTGCAAACACACTGACTGGGCCATCTTTGCACCTGGGGGACAGGAGTCTTGCCTTCTCTGGCAGCTAGCCCTGGTTTCCAAGAAGCCATTTCCCCTGGTATGGCCAACTGGAGGCTATCTTTCTACAATCTCCATGTGTGTCCTAAGTTCCAAGCAAATGTCCCAGACTCCTAAGTCTCTGGGATGACAGGCTCTTTGGCTGCTCATTTGACATACCAAGGTCAGGGCTGTTTGTTGGCCTGTGTTTCAGGGTGGTCCCATAAGCATCTGGCCCCCAGGCTGAGACCATAAACCAGCAAATTCACTCTTTCCTGAATGAAGGCAGGTGAGGACTCTGTGTTCCCCTTATACATTAGGGATCTGTTTTCACAGATGAGTTTGTTGTGTCGGACAAGCACCAAGATGGCCCAAGCAGGCATTGGTGTCCTATTTACAGATGAGGACATGGAGGCTCAGTAGGGATTTATTTTTCCTTGACCCAATAGGCCAATAAGCCTAGAGTTACAGAATGAGTCTTAATATCTCATTCTTCTAGATTGACCTGACCTGGTCCTAGAATGACTGTTTCTTCAAGGATCCCGAGTTCTTTCTATTGGAGAATGGTATTAGACACTAAAATCTGGGCAGTAGGTATAATTTGAATTCTAATTTTGTAAAAATATGAAGAATTCAGGAAAATTTACACACTTAAAGTGAATTCAACTCAGTGATCTCTCTGGCATAGCCACAGTTGTGCAAGAATAAAATCTATATTAGGATAGGTGTGGATGGTCTTACCCGTGGAGCCATGGGCACCCGTGGGGAGGGGTCTACAGGTGGGGTGGGACACAGACCAACTCTTCACTGTAGACTCTTGTTCTCTCTGAATGTCGTGCATGCACATGCCGCTCCTACTTAGAACATGGGCTCAAGGAGAGAAGGGTGAAGAGTGGATCTTAGGCTGAATGGAATCTCGCTCCTAGCTGCCTCCATTTGCCTTGGCTCCTTCCTCCACTTTCTCCTCCTCCTCCCTTTTTTCCTTTGAGAATATGTACTGGATTCATGACGTTCATCTGAATTTGTGGAGCCCCTGTACGATAACGCGAAGACCATTTTTGAGAAGTCCTGGCCTAAAATACACCTACCTTTTGTTTAGGTGACCAAGTGGCCTCTAGGCAACCAAGGGCTGCTGTACGACCGGAGCTGGATGGTTGTGAACCACAATGGTGTTTGCCTGAGTCAGAAGCAGGAGCCGCGCCTCTGCCTGATCCAGCCCTTCATCGACCTGCAGCAACGGATCATGGTCATCAAAGCCCAAGGTCTGAAAGGGCTCATTCCCACAGAGTGGCTGTCGAGAGTGGCTTTCCTACTCATGCGACAGGAATAGAATGGCTTTTCTTTTATCACATGTTTAAATTGTTCTAGACAAAGTGAAACGGTACCCAGCAAAATTTCCTTTTCTCTAGGGAGAGGTGACAACCTGACCATTCAATCAGTAAGTAAGTAGGTATAAACTCTGAACTTGTATGATGTCCTTTTTACCTACATTCTTAATTCCTTCACTTTTTATAATGTGTACTGCAGGCATTAACTCTTCCTTTTTGGTGCGTGGTGCTGGGATCCAGTCCAGGCCTTTGTGTACACTAGGCAGAAACTCTACCACCGAGCTACCCACCAGTCCTAATTCTTCCTTGCTAATTTTTTTTTTTTTTTGGAACCAGGGATTGAACTCAGGGACACTCTACCACTGAGCCACATCCCCAGCCCTATTTTGTATTTTAGTTAGAGACAGGGTCTCACTGAGTTTCTTAGGGCCTCACTAAATTGCTGAGGCTGGCTTTGAACTCGCGATCCTCCTGACTCAGCCTCCCAAGTCGCTTGGATTACAGGCGTGCGCCACCACGCCCGGCTTCCTTGCTAATTTTTATTGTGAACTAATATATAGAAATATGTAGACCAGCTCTGTCCAGAACTTTCTGTGGTGATGGGAATGTTCACTGTGTAGTCCCATTGTTAGCAACCAATCACAGGTGGCTAGTGGGACACTGGAACTGACTTAAATTTTATTTAATTTTAATTAATTTAAGTACTTTGAAGTGGCTAGTGGTTAGTTTTGAATAGCAGAGGATTAGAGAATAACATAATACACAATTACATCATCCACTTTTAACAAATCTTAACTGTTGTCACATCTCCTTCAGATCCTTCGTTTAATAAAGAAGTAATAACAATAAATATTACAAATAAAGCTGAAGTTTTTATTTGTTCTTTTTAGTTATACGTGACAGCATATACAGTATATATTTTATACTGCATTTTATATATACATGGAGTATGATTTATTCTAATGAGGATTCCATTCTTTCACTGTGGTATATTCATGTATGTACATAGGAAAGTTATGTCTGATTCATTCTAGTCTCTTTCCTATTCTCATCCTCTCTCCAGTCCCTTCATTCTGCTTTGTCTAATCCAACGAACTTCTATTCTTCCCTTGTCCTCCCCCTTGTTGTGTGGTAGCATCTGCATATCAGAGAGAACATTTGACCTTTGTTTTTTGGGGATTGGCTTATTTCACTTAGCATGATAATCTCCAGATCCATCCATTTACCAACAAAACTCATGAAGGGAGTTTATGGCTGAGTAAAATTCCCTTGTGTTTATATATCACATTTTTTTTTATCCATTCATCTGTTGAAGGGCACTTAGATTGGTTCCATAGCTTAGCTATTGTGAATTGAACTGCTATCAACATTGATGTGGCTGTGTCACTGTAGTATGCTGATTTTAAGTCCTTTGGGTACATACTGAGGAATGGGATAACTGGATCAAATGGTGGTTCCATCCCAAGTTTCCTGAGGAATCTATACTGTACCTCTCTTAGCTCTTTTTCCTCCTCCTTCCTTACTCTACCATTTACAGAATATTAAACTTTCTTTCCTAATTTGTAGCCAAATTTTTGTGACATCACATTTTTATATATTTATGATTGTTTCCTTGGCTATATTTTCTTTTTTTGTTTTTCTTTTTTCCTTTAGTCGATTGGCCAATATTACTAGAGTTACAGAAGAAGTCTTGTGATCTTATTCTTCCAAACTGATGGACTACTCTTGGCCTTCTGTTCTCCCATATTTGTGTAGCCAACTCCATAATCCATACAAAACAACTCCATCACTCCCAAAGAATTCCCTTATGCTAGTCCTATGTAGTGTCCCCTCCCCTGCCCATAACACCTGGCCACCAGTGATCTGTTTTCTATGACTAGTTTTATCTTTTTGAGTATGTTATATCCAGAGAATCATACGTATGTGACCTTTTCAGATTGCCTTCTTTCACTCTGCATGATGCCTTTGATCTATCCAAGTTACTGAATGTACCACTAGTTCATTCTTTATTACTGAGTAGTATTCCAAGGCATGGATGAAACAAAGTGCATTTATCTGGCCAGCCACAAGCCAGATTCATTGAAGAATATTTGGGTTGTTTCCAGTTTTGAGCAATTATTTTTATTTTTACTTATTCAGTATTTTTGAATAGACAAATGGTATCTCATTTGAAAAGTAAGTTTCTCTTGTTGCAACCTCCGTCTCCAGTGCCTTGGGTATCCTTCCTGAGACATCTCAGTAGGTATAAGCCATAATGAACAAATAGCCTCAAACCAGATCTGCAACCACCAATGCACTGATCAGCCCTGGGGGCTTGTGGCTGGCCAGCAGCTTCCTGGAAAGTAGGCATCCTGCCACACATAAGCCACATTACCCTGGGCTCTGGCTGTCAGACACAAAGTTACAGATCTTGGAGAAGCAGGACCTTTTCCTCCCTGGAGCCATCCCAGATTGCACTGCCCAGTTTTGAGCAATTATGAACAGAACCATTGTAAACATTCATGTGCAGATATTTGGGTGATGAGAAGTTTTTATTTCTCTAAAATAAATAACTAGGAGTGTATTGCTGAGTAATACAGCAAGAATATGTTTATCTTGAAAATAAACAGACAAACTATTAGAGTTGCGCCATCTTGCATTTCCAGCAAAACTGAGATTGTCAATATTTTTAAAATTTATTTCAATGGATGCATAGTGGTGTCTCTTCATGGTTCAGTTTTCATTTCCGTGTGTCTTGTGATGTCAAGCTTCACTTTGGGTAATATGTATGCCCTGTACATCCTTTTGACTCATGAATTATTTAGAAATGTTGTTTAAGTTCTAAATGTTTAGAGATTTTCTTCTTATATTTCTATTACTGATTTTAATTTTAATTCCATTAAGGCCTCCAAAAACATACTCTGTATGCTTTTTAAAAAAATTTATTTGTTTTGATTCATTGTACACAAATAGAATACAACTGTTGTTTCTCTGGTTGTATACAAAGTGGAGTCACACCATCTGTGCATTCATACATGTACACAGGGCAATGATGTCTGTCTCATTCTGTTATTATTCTTACTCCCCCACTCCGACCCCACCCCTCCCTTCCCTCTATGCAATCTATCATTCCTCCATTCTTGTCTCCCTTCTACCCTGCATTATGCATCATCATTCACTTATCAAAGAGATCATTCGGCCTTTGGATTTTTGGGATTGGCTAATCTCACTTAACATGATGGTCTCCAACATCATCCATTTACGTGCAAGTGCCATAATTATATTCTTCTTTATGGCCAAGTAATATTCCATTGTGTATATATACCACAGTTTCTTTATCCATTCATCTATTGAAGGGCATCTAGGTTGGTTCCACAATCTAGCTATTGTGAATTGAGCAGCTATGAACATTGATGTGGCTGTATCACTGTAGTATGCTGATTTTAAGTCCTTTGGGTATAGGCCAAGGAGTAGGCTCTATATGCTTTTAGTGCATTAATATTTGTTAAGGTTTGGTTTATGATCCAGGCTATCATCTATTTCCATGAACACCTCATGCACACTTGGAACAGAATGTATATTCTGCTGTTGTTGGGTGGAATTTCTATAAATGTCAATTAGATCCAGTTGGTTGATGGTATTATTCAGTGTTTCTATATAATTGCTGATTTTCCTGCCTACTAGCTCTATTTCATCATTGAGAGGAGTGTAATTATGGATTTGTCTAATTTTCCTGAATATTTCTGTTAGTTTTGCCTCACTTAGTATTATGTCTTCTTGGCGAATTGTCCCTCTTCAAGTCATCTCCCTCTTTATACATGGTAATTTCCTTGTTCCAAACTGTGAAGTATGAACTTATTTGTCTGATATTAAAATAGTGACCCCAGCTCTCTCTTGATTTATGTTTGCCTGGCATATCATTTTCTGTCTTTTTATTTTATTGAGGCCCTCAGCCACTTGGGGAGACCCTGTCTCAAGATAAAAAATAAAAAGGGGTTAGGGATGTGGTTCAGTGGTTAAGTTCCCCTGAGTTCAATCCCTGGTCCCCCCCACCCCCAAAATAATATCTTCAACTTTTTGCCTGTTTTAAAATGGGTAATCTATCCTTTTTATTATTGAGTTGTAAGACTATATATTCTGGATATAAGTCCCTTCTTTACAATTGCTTTCAAAGGTCTCTCTTTTTGATTTTGACAATTTGATTATTTGTGTCTTAGTGCTAATGTCTTTAGGTTCATTTCATTTGGTGTTCTGGGGGCTTCTCAGATTGAGATATCCATTTGCTTCCCTGGATTTGAGGAGTTTTTAGTCGTTATTTCTTTGAATAAGCTTTTTGTTCTTTTCTCCTTTTTCCTTTTTTTTTTTTGTTGTGGGTTTAACACAGTGGGGCTCTTGACCACTGAAAGACCTCCCCAACCATTTTTTGTATTTTATTTAGAGACAGGGTCTTGCTGAGTTGTTTAGTGCCTCACTTTTGCTGAGGCTGGCTTTGAACTCTCAATCTTCCTGCCTCAGCCTCCCAAGCCTCTGGGATTACAGACACGTGCCACCACACCCAGCTCTTTTCTCCTTTTTGGACTCCCATAATGTGTATACTGATCTACTTGATGATGTCTCATAATTCCCTAAATTTTTCTTTATTTCCCTGCTCCCCCAATGAATTATTTCCAATGGACCTGTACTTAAGCCTACTTATCCTTTCTTCTGCTTATCTAGTTTGCTGTTGAGAATTTTTTGATTTCGTTATGATGTTCTTTGACTCTATAATTTTGGTCTGGCACTTTTAAATTTCTTTTATCTCTTTGTTAAAATACTCACTTTGCTCATGAATTTCTCTCTTGACCTTTATAAATGTTTGAAAAATATTCTTTATAAGCATTTGAAAAATATTCTTTATTGGGTAAATCATATGGCTCCATTTCATTAGGTCAGTTTCTGGAAATTTCTGATTCCTTTGTTTGGAATATCTTTTTCTGATCTTTCATTTTCTTCAGCTCTCTGTGTTGGTGTCTGTGTATTAGACAAACAAGAAACCTCTCACAGTCTTCACGGACAAGCCTCATATAGGAGAACACCCTCACCAATGAGCCCAGCTAGAGATTCAGGGGTCTCTACCAACTCTTTCTCTCCCTTAACAGAAGCAGGCAGCTGTGGGCTTTGTCTGTTTGCTCTGAGCATGGGGGAGGATCAATGGCATCTGCCAGCTCAAGCTTCTACCTCCCTTCTGCCCTAGGTGGCTTAGCTATGCAAAACTCATACATAGCTCCAAGCTCCAGGCTGTGAAGGCAGAAGCCAATCCTCTGGGGAGCTCCCTTGGAAAAGATGAACGCTGGCCACATAAACCATCCCCTTCCCTCTCCTAGGTGAAGCTGAGAGATGCGGGTTCTTTTCCTAATTATATGGCCCTGCCCTGGGAATAGGGTCTCTGGGGAGAGGGTGTAGCAAACCTCTCAGCTGGCTTTAATGACTCTGGTTTCATGTTTTCTCAGCTCAAAGGAGCTTTTTATTTAGTTTCTGATTTCCTGTGTTTTCTTCTAATAATTTTGGTTTTGTTATATTCTTTTCTAATTTTTATTTCTCTTTTTCTTAAATTAGTACATTTTCTAATGTTGAATGGAGCAGTGGTGGAACTGACTTGAGTGGAATGCTCCCAATGTTTCAAAAATAAGAATGATGTTTACTTTGGAGTTTGAAAGGTTTATTTTTTTCAGGTTAAAGTAGTTCTTTTCTTATTTTGTAAAGGTTTTATCAAGATTGTCAGTTCTTACTAAATGTGTTATCTTCATCTGTTGGTTATCATATTTTTCTCATAATCTATTAATGTGATATATTACATTTGTGGATTGTCTATACTGACCATCCCTGATCTCCTGAGAAAGAAAAGCACCACTTGGCAGTATTTTTTTTTTCTTTTCTTGTCATACTAGGGATTGAAACCAGGGCTTCGTGCATGCTAGGCAACTAAGCTATATCCCTAGTCGTTGGCCGTAATTTTTAAATACTGGGTTCAGTACTTTTGTATCTATTTTTGTCGTTGAGATTGTTACATAATGTTCTTTTATTGTACCCTTTTAAAATTCTTACCCTTTTTGTTCAAGTGCAGGTACCCAGGATAATAACATGTTAATTATTATGATTTATCCAACGTGTGTATGTTACATATTCCTTTATAAAGAAAAAAGTTTAGCTTTCCAACCCCACTGACATTGTAGGTTTTATTGTTGTTATTATTAGTTATTTTTGCAAAAATGATGATTGATGCAGGAATACAATTTGATGCTGATTCCAGGGATTGAGAATTTTGACACTCTAGACTGATACCTTTATAGAATGAGACTTCATGCCTGACTGCTTATTTCTAAAGAATTTAAGGTAAGCCTAGGAACAATGATCTCAGGATGTGAGGTCACATAGAATAGAGAAATCTTTCAAAGTAATTTACAGACTATGGATGCCATTGTCCCTGCATAGAATCTTTCACAAGAAACCTGCTTAAAGCACATGCTGTTGGTGACACTGATAATGCTGAAGAAAATCTTCATGTTCTTAAAAGATTTCCAGGACCCAGACTCTTTCTTGAGCCCACCAAATTCCAGTGTCATTGAAATTCCTGTGTATTTTATGGCCACGGGCTTTTCTTGCACAGCTGTTCTTTGTCCATGATGGTAAATCTGTCTTCATCTTTGTTCACTAGGGATGGAGCCTATAGAGGTGCCTCTTGAGGAAGACAGTGAACGGGCTCAGATCTGCCAGAGCAAGGTCTGTGCGGACAGGTGAGACTCTCAAGCAGGGCGAAGTCTTGACTGTGTTGTCGCGGTAGCCCAGAGCGGGAAGAGAGCATTGCCACGGTGGCACAGAGGGGGAAGAAAGAGCATTGCCCTGGGCAGCCTGTCATCTGCCGCACCCTCTGTCCACTCTTATACACGCTCTGATCAGATGGGTTCCATGGTATTCTTCACACCTTCCAAGCATGCTCCTTTATCAAGTCTTTGAGTTTTCTGTCCCTCTGTCTGGAATGTTCTTCCCCTATTTATAACTCTACAGGGCTCATTCCTTCCCTCCATTAGTGTGCTTTCCATCAGGGCTGTGCCCCAAAGCCTCCTTCTCAGATGACCTCCTGACCGCCCACAGAAGTTGGCTCCACATCTCCATTTGCCCTGCTGTATTCGTCTCCTTCTCATTTATTGTTCCCAATATATTGTTTGTCTATTTATTTTCAGTTACTCCCACTCGAATGCCTGTGTTCTCCCAGCAGAGCGCGGAACACTGCTGGGTGCAGAGCATGGAGTGGGAGAGGCCACTGCAACAGTCCTGAGCAGCCCCATGGGGAGGGAGGAAACTTGGTTCACATTTTGCAAAGACTGGCTAGTGGGTGGAGAGAGTTCGAAGCAGGAGGGATGCAGGCAGGCAGGCCAGCTGAGCACCTGTGTTAGCAACACAGGTAAGATGAGAGGCGGGACCAGGGTCAGAGAGGAAATCAGGTAGGCACCAGAGACTTTCTACAAACAGAATCACCTGGACTAGCTTATGGGTTGGGTGAGAAGGCTGAGGGCAAAGGGATGTCAAGATGTCCCTCAGGTTTCTAAAGCAGAGTGTTCAGGAGGTGACACATGTCCATACCATATAATTGTGAAGTATTACTTAATTTGCGTTGTTGATAAATCATCTGCTAAAATCTAGGAAATGTAGAGTGGATGTGATAGCATTTCTTTTTTATTTCTTGATGGTACATGTTTACAAATCTCTTTCTTTTCTTTTTTTTTTTTTTTTTTTTGGTACTGGGGATTGAACCCAGGGGCACTCCACCACTGAGCCACATCCCCAGCCCTATTTTGTATTTTATTTAGAGACAGGGTCTCACTGAGTTGCTTAGGGCCTCGCTAAGTTACTGAGGCTGGCTTTGAACTCGTGATCCTCCTGCCTCAGCCTCCCAGGTGCTGGGATTACAGGCGTGTGCCACCGCACCCGGCTCAAATCTCTTTCTTGAATACGTCAAATGTCTGCATCCCTTGTGATCTTAACAGAAAATGTGAGATAGCAAATTTTCCAATCATGGAAAACCTATGCCATCTAATACCAACCAATTCTAACCCCACAATAACAGGTGACTGTGTAACAGATCACTAAATAATGAAAAGGTTTTCAAGTGTTAATTACCTACTAGTTAGCACAGCAGTCTTGATAGTGGGTAGTTCTGTGTTCAGTAGGAGGGTGATACTGCGTGTATATCAAACCAGATTACATTTCTATCTGCACTGCTGTGAACACACACAATCACCCAAGTCATGATGTAACATGTTAAAAACTAAAGTTACATTCCAATAAGATCCACGTCATTGGTACTTCTGGATGGAGGATCCCTCTGGGACTCCGAGGGGCCACACCCCCAGGCTAGTGCATGAGAGAACTTATGAGAAGGCTGTCAGTACAGTTGAGCGTCTTGGGCACAGTCTCTATCCTGGAGCTGAGGAGTGGAGCAGCTCTTTATTTTCTTTCCAGTACTTGGACCAACTTAACTGTTATGGCCAATTTAAATGTTAATTTTAGCACATTTTCAGTTAGGGCAATGAATTTTGGGCAAATATTTTTTACATGTTGCTACAGCAAATCTTCTGATAGAAATCTAGACATCTAAGAACATGCTCAGTTATTTATCAGGCTCATCCCTGATTGTACATTTCACTTGGCTGCATTGTGAGGAATGCAGTATTTGGGGTAATAAAGCTTTTTGGGTAACTAGAGGTTAGAGGTATTTACCCTTGGAACCATTGGCACTCAAGTAAGGAACATGGACTTGGGTTTCAAAGCACAGGAGAGAGAGCAGCAAAGAGATTTCCTGCTCTCTTGCCACCTGCTACTTCAGGTTTGTGCAATATTCTATTTTTAATCTGACTTTTTTTTTTTAGCTTAGTTCATCTTTTAAAGAAATACTATATATAAGTTCATCTTTTTCTTTTTCTTGACAGAGTAAATACTTATGACTGTGGAGAAAAAATTGCAAGCTGGTTGTCAAAGTTTTTTGGCCGTCCATGTCACTTAATCAAACAAAGTCCAAGCTTTCAGAGAAATGCAAAGAAGAAACATGGAAAAGGTATTACATTTTGGATGGATTCTTAGAGGACAGACCCTGTCCTCTGGCTTACTCTGCATGCATCCAAAACAGCCCATGAAATAGACTTATAGGGTCACTTGCACACACACAGGAAACAGGGGTGGTCCACCTTTGGCAGAGAGCTGCTGCAATGACCCCAGGTCAGTGGAAGAGTGGGTACCATGATCCCCCAAGGAGGTCAAGGAGGGCTTACACCAATTTCCCCGCTCCTGCTCAAGCCTTCAGCCTCAGTCCCATATGTTTAGAAGAACAGTAATTCAGTTGGGTTAAATTAAAACATTAATGGCTTGCTGTGTCCTCAGATCAGATCTGAAACAAAGAAACCTGGGTTTTTAGTTCTGTCACCAAATGGACATGAAACCTTGACAAATCCTATAATTCCCTGGTGCCTCAGCTTCTGTAGATCTTAACTACTTGACTTTTAAGCATTTTGACATTTTCCCCACTGTGAGCCATTGTTACAATGAAGTGAGTCAGCGAAGAAGAAAGTATTTGGAAAGTTAACTGGCCCCTACATGCAGAAAAGATCCTTTTCAGGTGTCACTCAAATGTCACCTTATCAGGGAAGCCTTGCAGCCCACCCCCTGCAGAATTGTAGTCTGTGCCTGAACCTCCTCGGTGGCCTTCCCTCTTAGATTTTTGTCCATGGACTTTTCTCATTTTGTTGATCCTGTGTGATTTTTGCTATTCTTTGTTCTGTTTTCCTTCTCCTGGAGTGTAAACTCTGTGAGAAAAGGAATTGTTGTCTGTTTTCTTTGGTGCTGTATCTTGGAGCAGCACTTAGCACGTAGTAGTTGCTCAGTAAGTGCTAGATGAATGAATGAATGGATCATTGTTACAGTTGATTTAGAGATGAGCTGGCTCCCAGAGACCTGGACCAGCTCCCAGAGAGACTGGCTTATAAATCTGAACAGCGTTTTGGCCATATAGTGATCAATAACCAGTTCTAGGGGCCTTCATAGGTTAATCTATGAATCCTTGAAAATGTCTGATGTAGAGAGGAGTCAAAGGATATAATCTATTTAGACTTTTTAAAGTTTTGGAAAGAATTTGACTTGCTATGTGTCGGGGAAGGGACAGTTTCATGCTCATTTCATTGAGGAGATTAACTGGTGGCATTTGGATGTGGGTAAACTTCAAGACATAACTGAAGGGGAGAAAGAAAGGGACATTTCCATGGGTAGAGAAATGTAAGTGTGGGATTTGTCAGGATCAGTGCCACCCTTATAAATTATCTGGACAATGAGCAGCAGTTCCAATCATTCAAGGCTCCTGCTGCAGACCTGGGTTTGGCAGGGTCCTGGGAGGCTGGCTGAGAGTATCAGGCCTTATTCCTGGTCTGGGGAGATGATTTCTCTGCAGATAGCCACACTGCAATGTAAGGGATGTCACATCAAAGGTTCACAGGAAGGGCACAGGCTTGTGGGAGAATCCTCTGCACCTGAAATGAACTAATGGCTTCAGGTGAGTGTTGAGTTTTCGCAGGAGAACAGGTGTTTTCCAGAGGTTGGAAGGGCACTCTGAAGCAGTGGGAGCAGGTGGCAGAGTTTAGCATTCCTGGGCTCACAGAAGGGTTTAGAAGGGTCAGATAGGTGGGCAGGGGAGTGCAGGGGGAGAGCTGGAGAGAAGGATGTGTGCCACTGAGGAGTCAGTGCTTTATCTTGTGGCTGCAGGACTCATTAGTGAATTTTATTTTTTTTATTTTTTATTTTATTTTTTTTATCATTAGTGAATTTTAAGTTGGGGCATTTCATGACCCCACTTGTGTTAGAAAGAGGTCCTGCCTTGGCAGGTGGCAGCATCAGAGCAGGAGGCTTGGGAATCAAATATTCCAGGGGGAGTTGGGGACCTGGGTAAGGCAAAGGTGCTGGGTGCAGAGGAGACACAAGCCGTCATCTGCATGGCACAGGATCACAGAGAGTCAGCTTGTGACTAC
>JAJEJO010005530.1:0-59339 GCA_020662805.1 Glaucomys volans | reverse complement strand
TATTTTTTTTTTAGAGACAGGGTCTCACTGAGTTGCTTAGGGCCTCGATTTTTTTGAGGCTGGCTTTGAACTTGCAATCCTCCTGCCTCAGCCTCCCAAGCTGCTGGGATTACAGGCATGTGCCACTGTGCCCAGTTCATTTTAGGAGAATTTTTAAAAACCACATTCCCCCCTTGTATATTTTTACATCCTTTAAATTTTTAAAATAGTTTAAGCAGTTGCAAAGGCTGTGATTTCTAACACATTGTAAATATTGTCATTTTAAGGTAAAAGTTGTGCAGGACCCTTTTCAACATAACCAGTGAAATCTTAATACCATAGCAATTTACATCTCCTGAGTATTCATTTATACATGTCTTTAAATGGTCGGAAATTTTATTTCTTTCCTTTTCCTTGTTTGACTTTTATTTCCTTTCCCCTTCTTCCCCCAAATTTTATCTTAGGGTTTTCATAATTTATGATTGAAATCTTTTATTGGTCATCTTATCATATTTGTATAAAATTAAAATTAAATTGAAATGCATTAATTTTTTTTGGAGTTTTCTGTGATTATAATCTACATGTGTTAGGGAACTTTTTTTTGGATTGAGTTTTTATTACAATTTAAAGGTATCCAATTGATCAAAGCAACATAGTATATATTTTGAAAAACACGTATTAAACATAACAAGTAAAAACTGCTGAAAATTGATCCTTAGAGCCAGCTGGGTTCCCAGTCACTGGTTCCCACATCTGTGAATGACTGTCACTTATGGCCAGACCTGCTCATGCTCAGCATCCCTCTCTTCTGAGAAACCTCATTTCAGTAATAATGAGCTGGGGAAGGAAGGAGGTTTTGGTTCACATACTGTCACTCAAACCTTTCTTCCAAGGCCCGTGACTGAAGCACAGGGGTCTAACATTAAAATGCCTTTAATCATCTGTCACTTGAAAACTTACTTAGGTTCTTTAGTTTTGTGTTTCAGTGAAGAATCGGAGTCTATTGGACTTACAGGAGGGTCACTCGCCCAAGCTGTGGAGACATTTTCTCAGCCCTGGCTCCAGGGTTTTGAATGGGGCTTTTGTTTGCTATTCTGGAGATTGTCAGCCCCCAGGGCCAGTGTGTCTCAGGAGACCTGTGGCCTTTCCTCTGTGAAGTGGGAGAAGGGCCTTTTGTGGAGGGGCTGGGATTGGACCTCCCTTTTCTGGCAGAGCCATTTTATTAGTGAGGGTGAATGGAAGTAAAGGATCTGCCCCTCTCATGTGCTCTGGGTCCACAACCCCAGTTTGGAGATGTTCCCTAGGCCCTGGCCCTTTTAATCAACAGGTAGGGTAAAAATAGTGAGGGTGGGCCCATCAAATGAAGCCGAGCGATAGGATGCCAGAGGATTTGAGATTTTCTTTTAACAGTTTTATTTTCCTTTCAGTAGTTTAAAATTTTTCATTATTTTTAAAGTTAATATCTTTTCCCTGATTAGCCTTAGAAGTTCTTCCTGGGCCTGCTGCTTCCTCAAGCCCCTCTGCCCTGTCCTGTCTTAGGGAACGCTACATCTGCTCTGCCCCTCTGCCTGTCACGCCTGCTCTAAAAATCACCTCCAAGTCTTTGTTGTTGGAAAACACTTTCATGTTCACATTTTATTATTGTTATTTTTTCCAGATTATTTTATTTTTTTGGTATCAGGGATTAACCCCAGGGGTGCTTAACATTGAGCCACATCATCCCCAGCCTGTAAAATTTTTTTTTTTTATCCAGACTCTGTCTCGATAAGTTGTTTAGAACCTCATTAAATTGCTGAGGTTGGCTTTGAACTTGGGATCCTCCTGCTTCAGCCTCTCAAGACTCTGGGATTACAGGTGTGCACCACTGTGCCTGGTTTCTCCAGATTATTTTAAACTGAGTGTTCTAGAAACTCATTTTTCCTTTCTGGTTTTTGGGAGGTCTGGCCCCATGCTTAAAACATTTTTGCTTTTGCCACTGCGTGATTTTCTTTCCCCTTGTATAAATAGTGTCTACCTTTTGAAAATGCAAGTTCATGCAGACAAGATTCATTAGCATTCCAAGATATCAGCTCTTCTTTTTCAATGCTCCATCATTTTCAGATCAGCCTTCTGCCACAGCAGCTACCCTTTCCCTGGTGAATGAGGCACAATATCTGCTGATAAACACATCAAGTATTCTGGAACTTCAGCAGCATTTAAGCACCAGGTAAGACCCCTTCCTTGGAACTAGCAAACTAGTTAACCACCTGCCCCTGGGAGTGAGACCCAGCTCCTACCTGGGGAGGAAGGATATGAGAGTCAGTGAGTCCAGACTTCATTTATATATGAGCATGCAAGGCTCAGAGAAGTCAGTAAGCCCTGTTGACCTGTTCCTGTTAACCTGTCTGAGGGTTCTCTTTTCCATACTGTATTAGTCAGCTTACTGTTACTATAACAAGTACTTCAGATAACTAACTTAGAAAGGTTTATTTTGGCTGATAGTTGTAGAGGTTTCAGTCCTGGTTTGGCCCTGTTACTTTGGGCCTGTGGTGGCACTTTATGGCAGGAGAAAAACTGCTGACCTTATTATGGACCAATGAATAAAAGAGAAAGAGACCAGGGTTCCATGATCTCTTTCAGAGATTCCCTCCCTACTCTGCCAGTGACCCAAAGACCTTCTACTAGACCTCACCTCCTAAAGTTTCTACCCCTTCCAATACCACCACTCTGGGACCAACCTTTGCCACATGGATCTGTGGGGCGGGGACCATTAAGATCCAAACTATAGGATAGCATCTTCCAGTGCTCCTTCTTGACATCCTCAAGATCTTAGTGGAGAACTACCATTTAATTGTTCCATTTCTTAACTTTTGTTTTAATTGAGTTGCCATCAATTTGACCCAGTTTCATTGCCCACCCTCCTGTCCCTTAGGAGCCCTGCCCTACTTCACATAGGCCTTTTGAGGACTGAGAAGGAGTGGCCGTGGAGGCTTTTTAAATTGTCATTTCAGGCACGCTTTGTTGGTTGCACCATCAGACAGAGCTAGCACCCCTGCCTACTCATTGCTGCCCAGTGCTCTTTTGAGGCCCTGATGGTGTTAGGAGGTCACCTCAGCTCTAGGGGTTGTGGTTGCCCCCCCCCCCCCCCCATGTTCCTCAGAGGAAACTGAAGTCCCAAGATAGCCAGGTTGTTAGGGAAAAAACCCACCTGTTTTGCCAGAGCTGTGATGGGTGTAACTCCTCATTCCTACCCCACAGGCCAGGGAGATGTGTGCACACCCAGGAGGACTGGCAGCTGGGCCTCCTTGACACTCATGTGCCACGTGCTCATGTGCATGCCTGTGCACACTCAAAAACACATACAGCTTAATAAAAGCAGCCAAGTGACCCTCCTGGGCCTCTACAAAGATAGGTTTGTAGAAATATTATTATTATTTTTATTTTTTTGGTACTGGGGATTGAACTCAGGGACACTGGGCCACTGAGCCACATCCCCAGCCCTATTTTGTATTTTATTTAGAGACAGGGTCTCGTTGAGTTGCTTAGGGCCTCACTAAGTTGCTGAGGCTGGCTTTGAACTCACGATCCTCCTGCCTCAGCCTCCCAAGTGCTGGGATTACAGGCGTGCACCACCGTGCCCGGCGGTTTGTAGAAATTAAATACAACAGTCCTCCTTTGCCATAGGCCAGCTTGTCCTCCTTGTGAACAGAATTGTGACAAAGCCTCAGGGTCTTGTGTGTTCACTGAATTTTCTTGGTACCGAGGGACCCTCCTTCACAAGCACCCAAACCAGGAGAGAGTGGGTCTGCAGTTTTGTGGGATTCTTGGTGTGTAAAAGATAGGAGGTGGGGATGGGCTTGCTGCAACTCTGGTTCCTACCAGGAGGAGGCGACATTTTCCACCATCTGGTTTAGAGCAAGGCTGATGAGTGGGGCAGGCAGTCAAAGGTGGGAAGTACTGAGCCCATGACTAGTTCAAGGTGAGGGTTTCTGGGGCCCCTGCCTGGTATTTTTCTGTGCTGAATTTGAAAATTCAGTGGACTTTCTCACACACAGTAGCTTTCAGATTTATAACTTCCCCTTTTACAAAACACAAAGTGTGTACATCCCAGAAAGCAAATTCAGAATCAAAGAACTTTAGGACAGCCAAGTGCTAACCTCTCAGCCAGCAGAGGAAGGGGCTGTTCTCATAGGGTGTGGGAACTGCCTATGGATTGTGGTGAATTTAGACCTGGTCCCTGGTTTTTCATATGCCCTTTGCCATCCAGAAGGAATTGGTATAGTCGTGAGAGCCCTTCTCCGCCAACCCTATAGCTTTTCAGTTCTGTTTCTAGGACAAATTCCAGCATGTTCAAGGAACCCTTCTCATGGCTTAATTTTTTTTTTTTAGAAAAATGAGATAGAAAGAGTGCAAAAATTGAAAGTACACAGCTCAATGGATTTCTTACAAATGTCTGCATCCATGTAATCCATACCCAGATCAAATAGGGGGCATACCCCAGAAACCTCCCTTGTGCCTCCTCTTAGTCACCTCTTTTTTTTTTTTTAACTTCTTTCACTCTAGTTTTACCTTTTAGACCTAATATAATGGGATCATACCTAGGGTGTGCTTTTGCTGGGGAAATGTTGTCTTCTTTTCAGTTTGTTTCTCTGCATGGCGATGAGGGATGCATAGAGGTACAGAGCACCATTTTGTGGGCCTTGTGGTAATAAACAAAAATTTAAAAAAGAATGAAAAAATTAGCAAATTGCAGATTGGATGGTTAAAATTGCAGATTGAATGAAAGTTAGGAAACTTCCCCCATATTTCTTTATGATGTTTTAGCATTCAAAAGAATATGTGGTCTTGGTGCTTTTGTCAATAAATCCCACTGACAGCATTTCGAGTGTCTTGTCCCACTTTGTAGAACTGGTATTTTCTCAACAAGTTCATTACCTTGAACTTTGTTCATCTGGTTTCCAATGTAGTTCATCTCTTCAACTAGGTCTGTTCACCCTTTGCCTGCCTTTGTGGGCTGCTTCCTGAAGGTGAGACCATCTCAAAGGGGCTGCTGATGTGTCCTTTGCACCTGAGTGTCTCTTGGCCTTATGCTCTCAGGCTGGAGTAGAGTTGATAAAGTCAGGCATTGTGTGCTAGGCACACTGAATTATTACAACCGTGCAATCATCTGCCATCCTCTCTTCACTCACCATTTTTGGTATGTCTAAAACAGTGATGAGAATGGAAAGGAGGAATTATTCCCGATGAAAGATCTCATCTCACGTTTCCGTGCCAATATTATTACCAATGGAATGAAAGCTTTTGAAGAAGAGAAATGGGGTGAGATCTCAATTGGTTCCTTGCATTTCCAGGTAAGTTCTGGAAGTTCTAACATCTTTCCTCAAAGGTTGCCAATGGTGACTGACTCAACCCCATACCTGGGTGGTGACAGGTGGAAATCCTTATTTCTTACCCATAGAATTTCAGCAGAAGGATCTCAGCATTCTGGGATGCCTCTTAGAATGGTCCATTCTTTATTTCTCATGAGTGTGGCAGTCAGTGGTCAGTTTCAAATAAGGAACAGAGAATGTGGCTATCTAGACCATCAGAGGGCCTTGTGCTGCCTCTACACCATGATCATGTCTAGGCTTAAACTCTGTTTTCTTTGGAATGTTTGTCTATTAGAATTCATGCTCCTGACACTTGGGTTTTCTGGCAGTCTGGAGCACCTGGAGGGAGACCCAGAAGACCAGTGGTCCCTTGGTGCCCATGTTTATACTACCTTCTCCACGGCGCTCTGCCTCTGTCCTCTCTGGCAGCGCTGGAGGAGATTGTATGCAGATGGAAAGCCACTGATGCTATCTCTCCCCAAGCCCTGCACTCCCCGAACCTTTGGATTTCAAAAACATGAGAAAGAGAAGAAAAGTCTTAGGTTGAAATCTGTACTCCACACAGCTGACAAGGCCCCGTGAGATCTGATCCTGTTGTCCTCTGAGCCCATCACCCCTTCTGCTCTCTGCTTCTGATATTAGCTTTTTCTTCCATCCCCTCAACAAGTCAATTCACCTGCATTGGCACCTTTGTCCTTGCTGTCCCTTCTGCCTGTCATGTGGCTCCATGGTCTCAGATCAGAGGGCACCTCCTTGGAAAGGATGGCCTTGGTCCACACACTCTGCATGGTACCTACTCATCTCATCCTTCCAGAGCACATTAGGGTAGAGACCAAGTCTGTTTTGTTCCCTGCTATACCTCTTGGGTCTAGAACAACCCTGGTTCGATTAGCACCCAATACATAATTTTTGAGGGAATGGACTGGAAATATAAGGACTAACTAGGGACGGAAGGATAGCTCATCTGCAGAGAATGCACTCAGCTCTGCAGAGGGGAAGGAAATGATTTTAATGATAGTAGTGTATTAACCAGTGGTATAAACTGGCTTTAATGTGGCTCCCTTGTTTCCAGGCTCTGTGCTGAAAGGGTCTGTCACCTTACCATCCAGAAAAGCACTAAATGTTTAATCTTCATTAAAGAATTTTGATTGGGATGAGGGGAGGGGGTAAATTACATGATATAACAGAAGGTCCCAGTGATCTTGTTTGTTAACTTAACCCTCAGACTTCCTCTTATCTTGGCAGCTGCCCCCCCATCATTATAAAGCTATCTTTTTTCTTTCCCAGATTCTCTCCTACAGACCTGTCTCTGGCTCCAGCCTTCCTGCCATTTCTCCTCATCCCTCCATCCTGAACTCCTTTGTCTTCCTTATTTCCCATCATTTTGTCTCTGCTGTTTTAAAGATGCCTGCTCTTGACTGTTCTTCCCGGCACATAGTAGGCACTGAATATTTCTTGTTGGATATATGGAGAGAGGGAGGGAGGATGAAAGGAAGAAAAGAAAGAAGAAGAGAGAGAACTAAACTAGCCTGGAGCACTATCAGGAACTCTCCTGGAACAGGTACCTGAGATATAAATACAAGCAAAACTCAGTCAGGAAACCTTTCTGAGAGGCCCTCTGTGCATGTTTTGTTGTGTTTCAGTTGCTGTTCTGAATAAATAGCAACTAATAAAGTTAAGATTTGGGGCTGGGGTTGTGGCTCAGTGGTAGAGCACTTGCCTAGCACCTGTGAGGCACTGGGTTCGATCCTCAGCACCACATAAAAATAAATAGATAGAATAAAGGTATTGTGTCCATCTACAACTAAAACAAATTTAATAAATAAATAAATAAATAAAGTCAAGATTTGCCTGCCCTTTGGCTCAACGATGTCATTTGTAGAAATTATAAAAAATACTCATTCAAGCATGCAAAGATATATTACCAGATTACTTATTGAAGTATTATTGTAATTATGAAAAATTTGGAAACATCCCAAGTATTTTACTGTAACAGGGAAGTTGGTTAGGTCAATCACGCTAGATCCATACAATGCAGTCCTAGGCAATCATTAGATAATATAAGACATAGTTAATACTGTGCCTTTCAAAAGGTGAGTGCTTGTAAGATGTTCATGGATGATAATACTCCATGCTGAATCTATTGCTTCAGCAAAAATTTGGAAAGTGGTTTTTACTGGATATCAAGTCTTAAGTACTTCTACATTGTTGATCTTATCATCTCATTCGGGGAAGTTGATCCTTAAACAAATCCAAATTAAAAAAAAGAATTGTGTGAATCAAGCAAGACCTCTGCTGCCACATTTTTGAAAACAGCAAAGCATTAGAAACTCTTTATGTGACTCCAAAGGAGAAGAGCTAAGTATATCAATTCACGGGAATGCCGGGTCATCCATGGTGAAAACTGTACACCCTGAGGCTGAGGCGGTTCTCCCTGCTCTGGAAGGATGTCCATTGTGCATTGTGGAGTAATCGAGAAGAGACCTGAGTGGCTTCTCAGATGTCAGGGTGTGTCCGCACCCTGCAGATGTGTGCTTGTGTGCAGTTTGATACCAGGATCTGGGTTGAGCCATAGTCCCTAAGCAGTGCTTGTCCCTGAGGATGGGCATGGAAGACACTGCTAAGTGTTTTCTTTTTTATTACTTCAAGCTTTTGGATTCTTCGGCTTATTTTTCAATGAGTATATATGCTAGTGCACAAGTTTTTAAAATACCAATTGATAAGAATACCAGAAAAAAGTTCAAAGAGGACAACTTTTAAGAAAATTATTTTCTTTATATCTGTGTTTGAAGAGTATCTGCAAGTTTCCCTCCTTCTGCCAGCTTGAAAAACTGCTTTAAGAGGGTCTTTTGAACAAAGATTGTTGTCTACTGGGGGCTCTCAAGATGCACAGGCACTCTTCTTTAAGTCCTGGGCCTGGGGCCAGTGGGCTCTTCTGGGCCTTGACATCCCTTCCCCAGGTGCCAGGCCCAGGGAGTCTAACATTTTCCAGCTCAACGCTGTGCTGGCTCCTGTTCCCCCTCAGGGATCCTCGTGTACAGCAGTGATAGTTTCCATTTTTGAGCACAATTGAGTGCCAGGCCAGGGCATGACATCCCAGAAATAGTGTCTGGAATCTTTGTCAAAGCCAGCTAAGATGCTGGATGTGGAGATGAGGTTTGGAGAGGTTGTGGGCATCATGGGCAAGCCATGGGATAAAGGTCAGTACAGCACACTTTGGCTGCTTGAGTGGCCTGGGCATCTTGACTTTGGTACCACTGGGAAGTTATTTCTTCACTAGTTTAATGCCTACTGGCCAGAATGTGATTCATAGGAACAGGCCAAGACACATCCAGAGTAGGCGAGTGCCTCTAATTTCAGTGCCCATGAGTGAATTGAGGAGAAATAGTTATAAGAAAATTCAGTAGGTGGGCAGGGTAATGTGCTTCTGTGGTCCCAGCTACTCAGGGGGCTGAGACAGGAGGATCAATTGAACTCGGGAGTTCAAGGCCAGTTTGGGAAGCAAGACCCTATCTCAAAAAACACAAACAAACACAAACCAAAACAAAAAGAAAAATGAATACCTTTGCATCTTTTATGTGTGCAAAGAAATATCTCATTACAGTTAAACTGTAAATTTCCTTTTTTTTTTCTTGGTACCAGGAATTGAACTCAGGGGCACTCAACCACTGAGCCACATCCCCAGCCCGACTTTGTATTTTATTTAGAGGCAGGGTCTCGCTGAGTTGCTTAGCACCTTGCTTTTTGCTGAAGCTGGCTTTAAGCTTGCAATCCTCCTGCCTCAGCCTCCTAAGTTGCTGGGATTTCAGGTGTGCGCCACTGCCTGGCTGTAAACTTCCTTTTTAAATATTAACATTTGTGGGGGATTTTTTTGCTATCAAAGCAATAAAAGATCATGGCAGGTCACTGAACGTAGATGTTCTACCACACAGTATGATCTGTATTAGGCAGTTTGGTATTATGTTTCCTGATGTTTGTGTGTGATTTATAGATGCATGCACATATGTATACACACACATTTAAACGATACACTCTAAAAAAATAATTGTGCTTCCTACTTACTTAGCTTATAAAACAAATATTTCCCCATTTTATTTAAAGACCTTTGTACATTAATTTTAATACCTACATGTTTTATGTCATATCCATGTAGCATGATCTGCTTTGCCATTCTTCTCTACTATTGCCATTTAAGATGTTATCAAGTTTTCCTTACTATCAGTGATATGAGGGCAAATCCTTGCATTTAGCTCCGTTTGCATTTCTGATTCCTTTCTTAGGTCAAATTACTAGATGTGAAGTTGCTGTTTGAAAGACATAAGCCCACGAAGGTTCTTTCTGGTGGCTTTCCCTCAGTGGCCCAGTGCTGGCTCTCAGGGGTTTTCTTCTCCCAGTTTGTTTTTCCAGTCACTAAGTGCTTTCCTTCCTTTACTTCCTGATCCCTCAGCATCCCCTGAGAACTCTCAAGATGCACAGGCACTCTTCTTTAAGTCCTTGCTCTTTTTTTTCTCTCCCTTGGTACTGGGGATTGAACCCAGGCCTCATGCATACTAGGCAAGTGCTCTACCACTGAGCTACATCCCCAGCCCTAACTTGTTCTTTTCCTTTTCAGTGTTGAATCAGTAGCCTTTGGGTTGACAAGCAGGTATTGGGAGGAAGTGCCACCTTCTGGCTCTCTGTAGTTAGGGTTTGGGGCATTCCTGTATGATTCCTTTTTGTGAAGTGTGATGGTCTGGTCACTTTCATGGCAGCTCTGTCTTTCCCTGTCTCACCTACCAGGTTCTGGGGCCTTGTCACAGATGCCAGATGATTTGCATTGACCAGCAAACTGGGCAACGAAATCAAGACATTTTCCAAAAACTTTCTGAGAGTCGCCAGAGAAAGGTAAGCATGACTGCAAAATACAATTCCCTGTTTTAAAATCTTGGTGCATTATTGGCACCAGAACTACATTTATAATATAGCGCCGAATTACTCTTACAAGTAGGGAACTTGCCACACATTCCGAGGCTGGTGTGACAGCTTTAATGTCCTGAGTTTGTCTGTGGCTCTGTCTTATTTTCCTTTATGTTGGTTCCTCTTTTATTTTTAATTTTATGTATTTTTATGCTTGCAAATTTTGTCAAGGACATAAAGAGTAAAAAATAAGTAAGTAAGGTAATTCTTTTGTCTTGATTATTTTCTTCACTGCAGAGATCTCACAGGGAGTCAAATGGCTTACTGTGAATACACTAGCTACTGAGAGAGATTCAGTACATTTTATTATATTTATTCTGCCAGTATATATTCTTGAAGGTTAAAATGGTTAAATGTTGCTACAGATTCCAGGTTATAAAAATTGAGCTAACATGTTGATTCTTAGGAACATTTGTTTTCAGTCTCTTTTTTGGTGAATTCCAGGGAGCCAAGGAAGCAGTCATGCTGCCTAAAAGAATTCTAGAAAATTAACAGAAATAATGCACACTTTTAATCAATTTCTAACACTAAGGTGGCAGGGTAGTTCATGATTAAATGTTCTGTATTGTCTCTGTGTTCCTTCAAAAGAAGCAGGGGTTTAGGGCTGGGGATGCAGCTCAGTGGTGGAGCATTTGCTTAGATTAGCATTTGCTTACTGAGAAACAATAGAAATTTTAAAAAACAGTGTTATGTTTCACAGTTTTTGACTTATGCAAGTGTCTGTCTAGATGTGGTCTGCAGAAGTGTTGCACTTGGGTGCTGCTATCGAACACGTCTGCCCAGGCTGTGCAGGCTACATCCACTGGGGATATAGGGACCTTGGGCCTACTCCACCCAGGGTGCCTACAGAAGGGATGGGTGGGCCCACATGCTATGGTGTACAGGAGTGCTGTTTCTCAGCATTGATGCATAAATATTTTATTTTTACAATTTTAGAATACTTTAAGATAGAAAGTTGCCAAAAGAGTACAGAGGGGACTGTGTATTCTTTACTCACATGAGCATAAATCTTAAGGAATGAACTTGAGATTTAGTTAATTCTCAAGCCTGGGGCCTGGGAACAAGGGTGTTCACAGATGTTACCAAGGAACTAACAGATCTGGGGGTATATCATGTTCTCCTAAGGGTTCTTACTGGCTCGCTTTCATTGATGGCAGACCTTAGCCAGATTTACATAATTCTTCTTTTTGGACCTTCCATCTTTATTTTGGGGGAATTTAGAGAGCTTAACTTACAATTTCTCATTCTCAAGGAAAGTGCAGAATTTTGCCATTTTGATTCCCAAAAGGACTTTTGCATTAAGGAACAGAGGAAATCAGCCTGGCAGGGATCAGAGGCTGAGGGAAGATAAAAGATGCTTCTTCAGGAAACAGGATGTAGGAGGAATGTAAAAAGAATCACCCAGCTAGAAAGTGATGTGGGGCCAGGGCTGGGGATATAACTCAGTTGGCAGAGTGCCTGCCTTGCAAGCACAGGGCCCTGGTTCAATCCCCAGCACTGCAAAACAACAAAACAAAACAAAAAACAAAATGTGATGTGAGGTGACAGTGGGTAAAGGACACCTTGGAAAGAGAATCTTTGGGGTCTGAAATTAGGATTCTCCTCATGTTCATCATATTCTACTATGTAACAGGTAGAACCTACCAAGTAACTTGTCCCAGTATGTTTCTAGAGATCTAATTTTATTTTAAACATTATTATTTACAAATTTATTTATATTTTTTGGAGTACTGGGGATTGAACTCAGGGACACTCAACCACTAAGCCACATCCCCAGCCCTATTTTGTATTTTATTTAGAGACAGGGTCTCACTGAGTTGCTTAGCACCTTGCCTTTGCTGAGGATGCCTTTGAACTTGTGATCCTCCTGCCTTAGCCTCTCGAGCTGCTGGGATTACAGGTGTGTGCCACCATACCTGGCTACAAAGTTATTTTAACTACAAAATAGCCTAGGCTTTCTTGTCTCTGTTTTGTTCACAGGTGAACTTTGGTGTGTACCTGATGCATGAATCTTTGGATTTATCTTCTCCCTGTTTCCTGTCTGTGGGATCTCAGGTGCTCCCTGTGTGTAAAGAGAATGTGGAATTCCACAATCTACCTGCTCTGAAGAAACACCAGGATGTTACCTCCTAAAATTTGTTTTTCAGTGTGCATTAAAGTTTCTTGTATACAATGATCTCTGCTATTATGAAGATTTGGTTCGTGATGTATGATGTGTCCAAATGCATTCTACTGTCATGTATAACTACTTAGGACAAATAAAAATATATAAAAAAGATTTGGTTCAGTAGAACTCAGTCTTTAAATAAGGATAGTTCTTTGGAGGTAAGAGTGTACTCTCATCTGCTTCCTCTGACTTCTCACTCTGTATGTTTGCAGAGGCTACACCCAGAAGAGCAGTTCTGAGGCCCCAGGACTGAATGATGTGCCCACACCCAGTGTGGCTTTCATATGTAATTGAAAGATGATCTACTGTGTTCAGAAGAAAAATCACTCCGGGCGCGGTGGTGCACGCCTGTAATCCCAGCACTTGGGAGGCTGAGGCAGGAGGATTGAGAGTTCAAAGCCAGCTTCAGCAACTTAGCGAGGCCCTAAGCAACTCAGTGAGACCCGGTCTCTAAATAAAATACAAAATAGGACTGGGGATGTGGCTCAGTGGTGGAGTGCCCCTGGGTTCAATCCCCAGTACCAAAAAAAAAAAAAAAAAAAAAAATCCCTATGTTGCTCAGGTTGGCCTTGAACTCCTGGACTCAAGCCTGCATCCTCAGCCTCCCCAATAGCTAGAACTACAGGTGTGCACAGGCTCCAGATAAAGTCTTTGTGATGCTGACTGGGACTATTGAACCTACTCTCAGTCATTATTTTACCATTTTCTTAGGAAGACTCTTCAGCCTCCTTCCAACTCCTCTGTGCTAATGAAGTGTGTCTATGTCCACTGATCTCGAGGGGATGAGGTGTCCCTGTCCTCCAATGTTCCTGGTGGCAGTGGACCCAGATTTATGACCACATTCCTTGAGGGGAGTTTGGACCAGAATATTGATACTACGAGCCAGCAACCTCCTCTCCCTCTTCCCTCCCACCTTTGACCACCATCCTGGTCTTCTTCTTAGTTGACACCCTGAGCATAGTTCACAAGCCTGAAGTTACATCAGCACCAACTGCTGGGAACAGTTGTCCTTCTTTCCAGAAGCCTGCTGGATGGTGTCAGTCCTTCTAACAGCCTCCAAATCCAAGTCAAGAGAGGAGTTCTGGAGTTCAGGGGTCCTGTCTGTCCCCTCTCTGGCCAATGCTCCCACAGCCTGCTGTTGAATATGGCCAGTGCCAGAACACTCACTCCCATCCCACTGAGTCTCTAAAAAGTTCTTTCCTATACTGATCCGTCTGCCACCTGTGACTTCTAGTCCTGCATCTGGAGCAGTGAGTGAATGTGTCCCCTCTGCATCCACTCTGTAGGTGCCTTCAGCACCTTCCACCTAGATTGTTCCTTTGTCATTTGTCTTCCTCAAGCTGCTTCCAACCACTGCCCACTGCACATACTAAAGCCAGTGCCTCTGTGCCACTTAGCTGCTCCGTGGTTCCTCCATCATTTGCTCAGAGCACTTGGGATTCAGGTCAGTGTGTTTCATTATCTTATTTATAGGACTTTATGTTGCTCCCAGCACTGTGTGGGATTTGAATGATGAGGTGTGCCCTGTTTTCTAGGATTGTTGAGATGGAGGCTTTGCTTGCACCTTTATTTGGTGTGTAAAATTACAGGTAAGAAGCACACCTGTGATTCAGTGCTGAAGGATTTTCTGGGAGCAAGGAAAGGGGAGGCAAGTGAGGTTAGGTGGGGGTTTTATTATTTGAGACTTTTTGTTTATTAAACAACTCAGCCTCTTCTAAAACCCAGTGCTATTGCATCATGCATAAGGGCCTGTCCCCATCAGCAACTGGTAGGAGAGTGATGCCTGAGTGATAGATTTGCCCGCTGGCTCAGGCCAATTTCACATGGAGGGAACCATTCCCAGGAGGCATGCTGCAGCCCTTTAACTGTGATGGAGGCCAGGTCAGAAAACATGTTCTGCAAAAATATGATCGCTTGTGTCATCAACGTATTTTCAGGTACAAAACACAAGAACATCGTGTTCTTCTCCACACAATTTGCAGTAGATACTTTTGTGTCATGATTTCAGACATTTTAATGCCAACTCTTTCCTTTAGAGCACACTTAATTATCTACGTATATTACTGATACAACATTGTCTCCACCAATCTATAAACTTCAGGAGATCAAGACTTGTTCCTATTTGGTTCAACATTGTGTACTCAGGGTTGGCAGATAATAGCTGCATGATAAAATTTGTTGACCGTCTGGCTTTATTGAAAACTGGTTCTGTTTTAAAAATTAATCAATTGAGCCAGGTGTGGTGGTGCATAGCAGTAATCTCAGCTGCTAGGGAGGCTGAGGCAGGAGGATCACAGGTTCAAAGCCAGCCTCAGCAACTAGAGGGGCCCTAAGCAAGTTAGTGAGACCCTGTCTCAAAAAAAAAAAAAAATGGGCTGATGATGTGTCTCAGTGGTTAAGTGACCCTGGGTTCAATCCCTGATGCATGCACACACACACACACACACACACAAATCAACTGATCAATCAGTTGAATTAATTCATTAATTAAATTTATATATTTCATTAATTGAAAATTAGACTGTTATAGTTTGGATCTGGAAAGTCTCTCAAAGATCCATGACTTAATTTTCAGCATGTGCTACTGAGAAGTGGTGGGACCTAATGGGAGGTCTTTAGGTCATTGAGGGCAAACCCTCAAAGGGGATTGTGGAACCCCAGCCTCTTCCTTACTGTTTTGCTCACTGACCATGAGGTGAGCAGCTTTGTTCCACTATGCACTTTTGCTGTAATGTGCTGCCTTGCCATAGGCCCAAAGATAGGGCAAACCATGAACTGAGACATCCAAAACTATAAGCCAAAATAAACTTTTTCTCTTTATAAGTTTATTGTCTCAGGTGTTTGTTATAGTAACAGAAAGCTGACTACTACATAGAGCCCCAAAGGAAGTTTCTGAAAGGAGGTGATGCTGGAAGGACAGGAGGTTAAGGTACAAGTGTAAGAAGTGGTGTCTGTATAAACTCACGACTGGGCTTTGCGTGGAGAGAAGTGCTGATGAAAAACTCAACTATTAAGGGTTGAAGATTAATGGGGAAAGTTATCCATTAACTATTGAAATTAAACCAAATAGGAATCAAGAACAAGAAAGCCATGAAAAAACAAGGAAGAGAAGAGTCACAGGAAATGCTGATGCAGCAGACAAGGCACTGGTTGGGATGTCCATGAGAGGAGACATCTGAGCAGAGGATGCCATGGGATTTAACTGCAATGAGAATGCCAGGTAGATCTGACCATGTCAAATTACATGGTGGTTAGTGCCGGGGCCAGAGCTGGATTTTGTCTTTGCTTAATAAATTCTTTCTTCTGTACAAGATAATAGGAGCTACGTGTAACATTGGGTAGGATAGGGTACTAGGAAAAAACTGAGGCATGTGGGAGGGTTCTTCACACTTATGGAGTTTCTATTCAACTTATCTTAGGTAGCCTGCATAAATGTTGAAAATTGTGTTTTAAGCTCCATTTTCTGTAGGAGAAACTGAGATTCAAAGTAATTTGCACAAATCCACTTAGTTGGTAAGAACAGAATGGTGCTCCTGACAGTCTGTGCATGAAAAGTTATAGCGCCTGTGTTTTATTTTTATTTATTTATTTTTAAAATTTATTTATTTTGATTCATTGAACACAAATGGAGTACAGCTTTTGTTTCTCTGGTTGTAGACAAAGTTAAGTCACACCATCTGTGCATTCATCCATGTACACAGGGCAATGATGTCTGTCTCATTCTGTTATTACTATTACCCCCCCGGCCCCACCCCTCCCTTCCCACTATGCAATCTATCCTTCCTCCATTCTTGCCTCCCTTCCACCCTGCATTATGCGTCATCATTCGCTTATCAGAGAGATCATTTGGCCTTTGGATATTTGGGATTGGCTAATCTCACTTAGCATGACAATCTTCAACATCATCCACTGACCTGCAAATGCCATAATTTTATTCTTCTTTATGGCTAAGTAATATTCCATTGTGTATATATACCACAGTTTCTTTATCCATTCATCTATTGAAGGGCATCTAGGTTGGTTCCACAATCTAGCTATTGTGAATTGAGCGGCTATGAACATTGATGTGGCTGCATCACTGTAGTAATCTGAGTACCTGTGTTTTAAAATTTCATTGTTGGCATATAGAAATAGGACTTATTTTCATGGGTCATCTCATATCTTGTGATCTTTTGAAAACTTTCCAGTTTAGTGTTTTAGAAAAGACGTCTTTTATATATACATCTATGAATACACTACTGGTGTGACTTGGCACCATGAACAGCCAGAGAATGAGAAGTTATGCTCCATTTGTGTACAATGTGTCAAAATGCATTCTACTGTCATATATCATCAATTAAAGCTAATTTAAAAATTTAAAAGAATTAAAAAAGATATCTTTAGAATTTGTTCATGAAAAATTGTCTTACCTTGATTATGAATAGTTTTAATTTTTCCCTCTTCATCTCTATAACTTTTATTGCCTTTTGACTTATTGCCCCAGCTAGATTTTCTAAAACTGTGTTGAATAAGTGTCTTAAGAGTGGATATACTGCCAGGTGCAGTAGTGCACACCTGTAATCCCAGTGGCTCTGGAGGCTGAGGCAGGAGGATTGTGAGTTTAAAGCCAGTTTCTGCAACTTATGAAGGCTCTAAGCAACTCAGTGAGTCCCTGTTTCAAAATAAAATATATATAAAAAAATGGGCTGGGGATGTGGTTCAGTGGTTAAGCACCCCTGCTTTTAATCCCTGATACCAGCATCAACAACAAAGAAATGGTCATACTTGTCTTTTCCCAATTTGGGGATCAAATATTCAATCTTTTGCTCACTGTTTGATTTAGCTGTAGAAATCTCATAGATCTGCTTTATCATGTTGAAAAAAATTCCTTTCTCTTCCTAGGCTGCTGGAAGTCTTTATTATGAAGAGATATGAATTTTGTTAAAGTTCAGAGGATTTAACTGCCTCATGATATGATCACTTGCTTCTTCTTCTGTGGGCATTATTAGGGAGGGTTGCATTGATCGAGTTCCAAATATTGAAATGGCCTTGATTTCCCAGGTACCCCTGTGGGTCCTGATGTATTATTCTTTTCACATATTCCTGGGTTTGCTTTGCTACTATTTTGTTGAGACTCTATGTTCATGAGGGATACTAGGCTGCAATTTCCTTGTATGGTGTGTCTGGTTGCTAAAAAGTCTAACTACAAAGTGCATTTGTCTCTTTCTCTTTTCTGTTTTGTTTTTGATTTATGTATTGTTGAAGCTGCCTTTTTTGGGTGCATTCACACTCAAGCTTGCTGTTTTCTCAATGAACTGCTTCTTTTATGAACATATAAAGTCTTTTGTGCCTGGTAATTACTTTGCTCAGGAGTCCAATTTATGCAATGTTGGTATAGCCATTACTAAGAATTATAGGCCCCCTCTCACTAATGAACATAAATTCTGAAATTCTTTAAAGAGTAGCAAACTTAGTCCAGGAGTATCTAAAATGGTTATACATTATGACTCTTGAAGTAGGATTTACTTCAAGTATACTATTTTGTTTTTATTTTAGAAAATTAAACAAGACATTTTAAAAGCAAGTCTAATTGTCTCCATAAATGAAAAAAATTTGATAAAACATCAGAATTTACAATCCAGTAATTTTTTAGTAAGTAGAAGGAATATATGGCAAACGACACTAAATGCTGTAAAAAGTAAGAGAAAATCCCTATGGCTGCATGGTGGCAGTGTGGGCGGCACTGCCCCCAGCACTGAGCATGGTGCTCTGCCTGTTGTCTGTAGGATTCTCCCTGTGGTAGCTGTGCAGCCTCCATGGCTGGTTCTTGGTCTTCTGGGGGAATCTGTGAGCTGCACAACATTCTTTAATCCACTTGTTTTCTGCCTAATCTTGCAGGTGTTAGTTTTATTGTTTCTAACTAAGAATTATGATGGATTTAAAACCTGGCATCTGATTGTACCTTTACTAAAATACCTCCCAAACCCATTATTGGCTAATCAGAGGAGGAGGGATAGCAGACAGTAAGGGTTCAAATATTTCAAATTGGAGAGTAGATAACCTTTGTTACACCCATATTTGATCAAACTGTTGCCTATTGTCTTTGGGGACACTGCCCCCCTGCCAACTAAATGATGTGTTAGAGGAAACAATAGGAAAAAAAAAATCACAACATTGGGCTCTTTTTTGCAGCTTTCAGCAAAGTTCTGCAGACGAGAGATAAACTTGGGCTAGAGAGAACCACATCAAGGCCAAGCCATCACACTGTTAGATAAGAACTCTGAAATAATTAAGACTGAGCTTCCAGAAAGGTTTGAATGTGTAGTACCATAAAAACCTAATGTAGTCAAACCCTCAATTTTCCCCAAGGGATTTGTATTAGCAAAAGCACCACCACCCTGGACTAAGAGGGACTGAAACTATTGAAAGGTAGAAAATGACTTCTGACCACCAGTTTCCTATGGGAAGAAAGGACGACAAAGCTACTCAGCTGCCAGAAACTGTGTATTCTGCAGAGTGTAACTCTTTTCAGAAGTGGCCAAGGAAGGTTATGGAAAGGAGGAAACCTTTCAGAGGTTGAATCTCAGCTCAGAGAACAATGAACTGATACAGAAATAATATGCTCATTGTGGGAAAAGCAGAAAATAGAGATAAGCAAAAAGAGAAATAACCTCTCAAGCTGCCACCCTATCTATCAGAGAAACTTTTGACCTTGAATGCTTTGTGGCTAGGATTCCAGACATTTCCCTGTGCAAATACTAACTCCTGTCCTTCATTGCATCTTTTCTTCAAGCTTGTTTCCCTCTGCTCCTTGCCTTGCTAGAAAAGTCGTGCATAATACCTGGTCTCTCCAGGATTCTTGCAATAAACTCAGTTCTGGGCTTTCTGGGCAGCTCTTTGGGAGATACGAGCATGCTTTAATTATCCCTTTGAAATCTTTTTTGGTTGCTGCTATGGGCTCCATGCATGTACCTGCCATCTCTTCCTGGCCTTCTCACTAATTATGGTTAACAAACCTTATTGATCATTGTGCTGATCACCATGCTCAGTGCTGAGGATAAAAAGATACATTTTTACATGGTCCCTGCCCTACAGGAACTGACCAAGAGTCTACTGACACAGTCAAGAGTTGAGTAGAAATCACTAAGATAATTAGTCATTTATTATAACATGGTTCTCATGAGGAAAACCACCTTTTCTATGACTTCCTTTGCTGTTTGGAAATAAGAGTGAAACATTAAAAACACACTGTCCTGCCAGGGGCGGGGCACACTGGAGCATGCCTGTAATCCCAGTGGCTCTGGAGGCTGAGGCAGGAGGATGGAGAGTTCAAAGTCCACCTCAGCAACTGTGAGGCCCTAAGCAACTCAGTGAGACCCTGTCTCTAAATAAAATACAAAGTAGGGCTGGGGATGTAGCTCAGTGGTCAAGTGCACCTGAGTTCAATCCCCAGTATCCCCCCAAAACAAAACAAAAAAACCCCCCCCACAAAACAAACAACCCCCCCAAAAAACTCCACTCTATCTCATCTCTAATTCGACAAAGCATATAAACCTGTTGAAACATGGTTTCTGCGAAGAAATCCCAATGGAATAAAAATGCTTATGTTGAATTCATAGCAGTTGGACCATTTTAATGTTTTGCTCGTAGTTCAGATTAGGTGGTTCAAAAATAAAGTTGCTTAATGATGTGAGTCATTAATTCATTCAGCAATGTTTAATTCTGTGGAAGCCTGATAGCTTCCCACTCTGTTGTCATAAAATGTGGAAGAAAACAGATCATTTAGTGAGGTAGCAGAGCTCTCTATTGGAATTGGAACTGTAGTAATTAAAACTGATACATACAAAAATGTATACTTCTCTATACATTGAAATGTGTGGATGCTAACACACAATAGGGGGAAGAAGTATAGATGTTCATTGGATTAGATACAGGGGAATGAAGGGGGGGGAAGGGAATAGGAAATACTGTAGAAAGAATCAGACATAACTTTCCCATGTTTGTATATGAATACATGACCAGTGAAACTCTACATCATGTACAATAATAAGAATGGGATCCTGGCTGGGCGTGGTGGCGCATGCCTGTAATCCAAGCAATTTAGGAGGCTGAGTCAGGAGGATCATGAGTTCAAAGCCAGCCTCAGCAACTTAGCGAGGCCCTAAGCAACTCAGTGAGACCCTGTCTCCAAATAAAAATACAAAATAGGGCTGGGGATGTGGCTCAGTGGCCAAGTGTTCCTGAGTTCAATCCCTGGTTCCAAAATAAAAAAAAAAAAAAAAAAAAAGAATGGGATCCTAACTAGAATAAATTATACTCCATGTATGTATAATATGTCAAAATTCATTCTACTGTCATGTGTATCTGAAAAGAACAAAAGTAAATAAAAATGTGCTTATTTCCTTAAAGTTTGGAGATAATTCCAATATTTTTGAATGAAACCTGCTAAGTGCTTCACAGAACTTTAATTCTTGTATAAGGATAAATATTAATCTTTATATTTGCAAATGAGGAAACTGAGGCTTAGGTTAAATGACTCACTTAAGATCAGGGAACTTGCACATAGCAGGGCTGTCTCTTCACTCTTGTGCTAACCTGCCACACTGTTCTAAGCACTACATGTGTATTGGATCATTTGATCTTCTTCAACAAGTGTATGAGCCATCTACTGCTGTCATCTGTATTTAGAGATGAGGAAACTGAGGCACAGAGAGGGTAAGTCACTAGTCCCTGTTTCCTGAGCTGGTAAGGGGTGAGGCTGGGATTTGAATTGGAGCCTCTAACTCAGGTGTCTGTGCTCTGTTTACCTCACTCATGGAAAGATGCTATGAGTGAATAAATTGCTTTCCTTTTTACATACATAAAAACAATAAAAACAAGCATTGGTAAGAGATTTGATTGGGAGCTTCAGAGACCACTGCACCTCCCATTGCACTGGATGGTGATTGTGGGAAAAGGAAAAGCCATGGTTCCTGTGTGTAGGGAACTTGGTGGTTCATATAGGCCAGCGCAGGACTGGACATCCAGCTTCAGTGGATGTCCAGGGGGCAGGACTTGTGCTAGTCAGCTTTTCGTCTCTGTGATCAAAATGCCTGACAAGAACAGTGTAGAGCAGGAAAAGTTTATTTCATGGTTATAGAGGTTCAATCCATGGTTAACCAATTCCACTGCTAGAAAGTGAGGCAGAACATCAAGGTGGAAGGGCATGGTGGAGGTAAGCTAACCTACTTAGCTTGTGGCAGCTGGGAAGTGTGGGGGTTGGGGACAAGGGGCTGGGGACAAGACAAATCTGTCTAGGATATGCCCCAGAGATCTACTTCCTCCAAATACATCCCTCTTCCCCAAAATCCATTCAACTGGCAGTGTGTCAATTCACTGATGAGGTCAGAGCGCCTATGATCTAATCACTCCCTAAAAGCCCCACCTCTGAACTTTGGTGCATTGGGGACCATGCTTTCAACACAAGCCTTGAGGGGACATTCCAGATCCAAACCATAATAGCTTTAGGGGAAGGATAAGAAATCTGCATTATGATAAATCAGTGCCATCTTTGGGGAGGCAGGAAGCTGTCTAAGTTTGTTTTTCTGTACACTTCCATCCATAAGCACCCTAGCCTCCAGGGTCCTTAGCAGGGGAGGGGAAGAAGTGGTAATTTTGGAGCATGCTGCAAATTTTCTGCATTGGTAAGGAAAGTTAGGTACTGGAAAATGGGCTCCAGTGAGTGGCATTTGCTCTTTAATGACCTTGCCTTGATTAGAAGAACACATTAGAACCAATTATGCCCTGACTTTATCAACTCTCCTTTATCTAAAACAGAGGTGACAAGTTGCTGAGGAGGATCTAGTGTGCAGAGATTCACTGTTGGGACTGTATACTAGCTGGCACCTGAAGAGGGTCCTGATACAAAGGTCCCGCCATGCACCAGAGTAGCAGCCAAAACCTTCACTGGACACACAGTGAGCACCCCAGATCACTGAAAAAGGCTGGGTCTCTTTCTTCCACAGGGCAGCATTCCAGGTACCCTTGGAAGCAGAAGGAAAGCTCTTCTCCAAGCCTCTTGCAGTCTGTCCTTTTCAAATCTCTTCTTGTGCTGGTCGATTAACTTCTACATATTTCCCTGCACAGATCCCCAAATTAATGTCATGCAAATACTACCCTTTAGGAGTGAGTTACTAAGTCTTATCTGAAGAGTAAGGAAACCACAGTACTTCTCTTATAAATTGTTTAAGTATTCAAGGAGACATTTCGTGTTTAGTACAGTGTCTTAAAATTATTAAGCCTGAGGAAGCCAGGTCTACCACCCAGTGGCAGCATTAGGTAAGTGCAGATTTGGTTTCTTGAGGAGGCCTAAAACTGGTTTAAATTGGATCAGCGAATCTCAACAAACGATGGCACACAGTGTGGCATTTTGGATGCTGCCTGGCTTCCTGAATGGACCAGATTTGAGATAATTTTTATTACTGAAATTGCAGTCCTTTTAAAAATTAGTTTCTGAGTTATTTCTCAGATTAATTTTCAGCCTACTTTGCATCAATCATTCTTTTGGGGTCTCCTATTTTTCTTAGGATATTTTTTAAAAAAGAATGCTACTTTGAATTAGGTATTTTGCCAGGTCTGTCTGTTTCTTTCTTGCATGTATGACTGTTGCCTCTCTCTCTCTCTTAAACACACACACGTACACACACGGTACATAAAATGGTTAGTATGCAGTGAGCTTATATCTAGCATAATGTAAGGTAGCATAATGTAAATGCATGTGACCCTTGGCACTCTGATAGGAACATGACGGCCCAGAGAGAGCTGGCCCAGCCTCTGGTTGCCAGCTATGGCCTACACCCTTGCTCTTCCAACCCCTGAGCCATGAACTCCAGATGTGTAGAAACCTGAGCTTGTGCGCCCAGACTTTGTCACTCTTTTGCAAACAGCTAACTTCTCAGCTTAGAGATGCAGTGGAGTCTACCCCTAAAAGGATGATTTGGAGAGGAGGCACATACAGGACTTGGACACATGTTCAGAGCTATTTGGGTAAGAAATTACCCAAATGTGCCCAGAGAACTGTCTAGAGGAGCAGCTTGGTTTGGAAATAACATGTTGGTCCTATTGACTCCTAGCCCTGCAGAGAGGACTCGTAAGGCCCAAGGTTGGAGTTCCTCTTGCTCTGAGCTAGAGGCAATACTGGTAAGAACTTTTCTGGAGAAAGCAAACCACCCCAGAGAGCGGACATAAAGATACTCAAGGAGAAATCTGTTTCCCTGTGGCTGGATCTGTAGTGAAGCCCATCAGGCAAAGTACCTCAATATACCTGAGAGTTTCTAGTTAGCTTCCAGAGTAAAGGGAGTCATCCACAGAGCCCAGGAACAGTGCAGCCAAAGAGGAAAACCTGAAAGAAAATGTAATTAATAGTAGCAGGGAAATCCTGGAAATAAGATAATTTAGAAACAAAAGCCAAGGAATAAGAAAGAACCTTTAAAAATTAAAAATATAAATGCAGCCGGGCGCAGTGGCGCATGCCTGTGATCCCAGCACTTGGGAGGCTGAGGCAGGAGGATCGAGAGCTCAAAGCCAGCCTCAGCAACTTAGCGAGGCCCTAAGCAACTCAGTGAGACCCTGTCTCTAAATAAAATACAAAATAGGGCTGGGGATGTGGCTCAGTGGTGGAGTGCCCCTGAGTTCAATCCCCAGTAACAAAAACAAAAACAAAAACAAAAACAAAAACAAACAAACAAACAAAACAAATATATATATATGCAAAAAAAAATTCAGTATAAGAGGAGGAAAACTGTTTGAGGAAATCTGCCAGAAAGTAGGACAAAATAATCAAAGAGATGAGCAGGACAGGAAGTTAAGAAAATTAGAGAATTTTTTTTTAGTGGTCCAACATATAAAACAAACAAACAAACAAACAAACAAACAAAGAGTTTTAGACAGAACAAGCAGAGGGCTGGGGTATAACTCAGTGGTAGAACACTTGCTTGACACGTGAGGCCTTGGGTTCAGTCCCCAGTATGGGGGAGAGGGAAGCAAGCAGAGAACACTGTGGAAAGGATATTATCAAAGACATGATTCAGGACATTCCCACAATGAAGGACAGAGTCTTAAGATAAGAAAAAAAAAATGTACTGATAACCTGGGAAAAGAACACAGTCCAGCATAGCTGATTATAAACTGTCCATATATTGGAAATCATGAGAAGGTTCTAAAAGAAGAAAGGGGTGGGGGAAGAGATAGATCACAATTCTGAGTGAAAATCACTTTGGACCTAGAATTATTTGTCACATGTGTTAGATTGTTACAAAGTTGACTGCAACAGTTTCTCCTACTCAGTGACTTTGCAACAATGTGTTTTACTCTCTTGCCATCAGGGAATACAATGCAGACTTCCCATTCCTTTAATCTCTGGCGGCCTTGGCTTACTTCGAACCCCTCCCCCAACCGCTCTATTCCAAAGTACCAAAAAACTGATACAGCATAAAACCTGAGTCCCACAACTTTTGCTATAGACCTCTGAGATTGGTACCTGAAGAGCACCAATGTGCAGAGGCCAGGCCTAGGATGGAGGCAAGGGTTAGTCCCAGTCGAAGTCTCCTAGAGCAGTCAGCTGACAGCCAGCATATCTAACCAGGCTCAGAGGGAGCCTACTTTAGTTCGTTCAGCTCTAGCCAAGCTTTCAGGTGACTACATCTGCATGATGTGCCCTCTCAGATAGCTGACCCACAGAATCGAGAGCAAATAAAACGCTTACTTCAAGCTAGCTCATTTTGGGGACAGATTGTTTTGCAAAAAAGAATAAATAAAATAGAAATTGGCCTTAACAAAAACTTGAACTGGGTAACATGGATTTTAGAATCAGGCATGGGGCAGAGGCTGAGAAAGTGGCAAGAAGCTTCTGTTTGAATCTGTGTGCAGATGAGGCCTTTCAAGAGCAGCTCCTCAGGCACAACTCCTCTGATCCCTTGACATTGATCTGAAAAGACAAGATACATGTCTCCTACATACCCAAAGGTGAGACTGGGGCAGAATAACTTCAACAGGAACTCCCATTTACAAATGGAGAGATTGGGAGACACATAGCAATTGTGAACTCTGGCCAGGTACATGTTGCCAGGCAATAGGGACCCATGTCCACTATTCTCCTAGCTCTTAGCACTATGATGAGATAGAAGCTTCCTTTTCCTAAAGAAATGGCACCATGCTGAATACTTTTCATGGCCTACTTTTTACCCATTGCAAGTTGGAGTACCAAAGGCCTCCCTTTTTCCCCATTTTCCACTTTTTATTGGTGCATTATAGTTGTACATATTGATGGGATTTGTTGTTATGTGTCCATACATGCACACAGTATAACAATACAATCTGACCAATGTCACTCTCCAGAACTCCCTGCCTCCCCTTCCTCTCATCCCTTGGTCCCTTTCCTCCACTGATCTCCCTTTGATTTTTAGGAGATCCTCCCTCATCTTTGTTTTCCTTTTTCCTCTCTAGCTTCTACATATGAGAGAAAACATATGACCCTTAACTTTCTCAGTTTGACTTATTTTGCTTAACATGATGGCCTCTGATTTCATCAATTTTCCTGCAAATGCCATAATTTCATTTTTCTTTATGGCTGAATAAAACTCCATTGTGTATATATTGGAGTATATACACAATGGAGTTTTATTCAGTGGTAGAACTCTTGCTTAACACGTGAGGCCTTGGGTTCAGTCCCCAGTATGGGGGAGAGGGAAGCAATTGTATATACCATATTGTATATACCATATTGACATATATGCACATTTTCCATTCATTCATTGATGGACACCTAGGCTTGTTCCATAGTTCGACTATTGTGAATTGTGCTGCTATAAAGATGGGTCTGCAGATGAGGAAACTGAGGCACAGAGAGGTTACTAACAACAACACATGTAAACATCACTCATTTAACAAGAAACTATTGAAGGCAATAAACTTCCTTCTAAATATACCTTTGTATAACACCCAGAATTTTTTATGCGTAATAGTGTAAATGTCATTACTTTATAAATATTCTTTAACTATAAAAAAAGTAGTAAACGTGGGTCTGCATGTGTCACTGTAGTAAAATGACTTTAATTTTTCAGGGTAAATACTGAGAAGTGGTATAGCAGGGTCATATGGTGGTTCCATGCCTACTCTTTTGAAGAGCAGAGGCCTCTTTTTATTTTGAACTATCTTAGTCTGTTTTGATTCAAGCTGGTAGTGCTTTTATCAGTACAACTGTCTCAAAAACTTTGTAGATTTTCTATGAATCTTATTAAGGTTTCTTTCATGTGCTGAGCACTATATTCAGAATTCTTTCTCCTTTGGCCTGTCAGGTTACTATGGAACACCACCTTTAAGATCCTTAGAAGCCCCTTTGTCTAAGTGAAGTAGTACCTAAGCACTGCCTTAAATCTCTTTGAGATTTTAACAAAGGGTTTTATATACACATTTTAAAATTGATCTTCATCAAGGTCATTTATTACTTTGGGAATCTTTTGCTATTTGGATAGGCTGGGGTTGAAAATTGTTTTATTTTACAACCCAGGAAGTCTTAGGCACTTTATAATTCCTCTAAATTCTGCTTCCGGACAGAATTCATTATAATACACAGCTACAAGAAGGCAACAAATACTTCCGACTTTCTGTTTAGAGATTTCCTGTGTCAACTCTAAATTCATTACATTCCTTTTGTATCCTTCACATTATTGTAGGGGATTACCTTGCTAATTGTTTCATTGGTATATAACACAGAAACCATTTCCCCCTAATCAGTAGCAATTTTTGTACCACTTTTCCTAGGCTAGACCTGGCATCTTGGCATGGAAGTCTCTGGAGAGTCTTCTGAGGGTGAGAGAAGATGCTGTAAGGTCTCTCTCTCTCTCTCTCTCTCTCTTTTTTTTTTTTTTTTTGGTATTGGGGATTGAACTCAGGGGCACTCCACCACTGAGCCACATCCCCAGCCCTATTTTGTATTTTACTTAGAGACAGGGTCTCACTGAGTTGCTTAGGGCCTCGCTAAGTTGCTGAGGCTGGCTTTGAGCTCTCGATCCTCCTGCCTCAGCCTCCCAAGTGCTGGGATTACAGGTGTGCGCCACCGCGCCGGGCACTGTAACGTCTCTTGAGAGCTAGCTTCAGAAGTCACACAATGTCACTTCCACCATATTCTTTTGGGCATTAGAAGTCACAAAGCCAGTTCTATTCAAGGAATGAGGGAATAGACTATCTTTTAATGGTAGAAGTGGCAAAGTCATATTGCAAAATAGTGGGAACACAAGGGGTGTGAGAACATTTTTATTATTGCCACCAAAAACACCATACCAGGGTAAGTACAAGGACAATGAATAAAGGTGCTCTGGGGCATAACAGTTCCCAAAGACTTACCATTTTTTAGGAGGGTGTGTACTTACGGGGTTTTTATGTAAGAGAGCAACCAAGGGAAATCAGCAGCATAGGTCTAAGAGAGCCACGTGATCCAAGTTGGAAAAAGAGGATGAAAGACTCGAAGAGCTGTTTCCAAGAAGCTTGCATTAGGGAAAAATACAGAATCAAAAGGTTGTTTGACAATATTGACAGAGGCATTTTCTTTAATTTCCAAATTTGTAGTGGTGCATTATAATTATGCATAATAATGGGATTAATTGTTACGTATTTGTACATGCACATGCCATAACAATATGATTTGGTCAAAGAGAGGCATTTTCTAAGGTGTTGGAAGGATATGAGAAAACTTAGCCAGTTGTTCAAGAAAACATAAACAAATAAAAATTGAGTTGTGTGTGGTGATGCATGCCTGAAATCCCAGTGACTTGGGACATTGAGGAAGGAGGATTGCAAGTTTGAAGTCATCGTGGAAACTTAGTGAGAACCTGTCTCAAAATAAAAAAATAAAAAGGGTTGGGGATGTAGCTCAGTGGTAGAGCACCTCTGGGTTCAATTTGCAATATGGGGTCAGGGGAGGAAATGTTAACTTCAGGAAACACAGAAAGTTGTTCAAGAAAGGGCACATAAGTATGTTCACCACTTAGCACAAATGTGAACAATATTAGCATAATCCTAATTTTAAAAATTACTGAAGAAGGAATTAGATAAAAATGTGACGAAACTATATTGGGAGGATGGAGAAAGGAAAGCAGACTATAAAGAAGCAAAATATTCATGTAGAAAGTATGTATTATATAAAATAGTTGATGTATTACATAAAGTGGGCAGATCAAAATACCGCAGTGTGCTCACATTATTTAGAAATGAGTGCCTCTGGAAAGTGGAGGGTCAGGTAGGGGGTTATAAAGTAGGAGGCTGATTTTGTTATAACTTTTTACTGCTCCCGACCTTTAAAACTAAGATAAAGCATTACATTACAAAAATATTTAAAAAGTAGTCTCAGAAAAAGACAGTGACTGCTCTGAGACAGACAGTATTGCCCTATGTATATGTAAGATTATATGAATCGTGTGAATCTACATTGTGAAAAAAAAAGATATATTCCCTGCTGTATAATTATATCAAAATGGGTTCTACTGTCATGTATAATTAAAAAGAACCAATAAAAAATGGAAAAAAAAAACCAAAAAGTGACTGCTAATCAGAGAAAGAAATTATCACTAACGGAAACTTCAAGGGAGTTGTCAGGGCAAAACTCCTTAAAACAATCAATGATGGCCTTATTTATTTTTAAATTTTTTATTGTTCATTCCATTTAATTATGCATGTCAGAAGAATGCATTTGGATTCATTCTACACAAATGGAGTATAGATTTTCACTTCTCTGGTTGTACATGATGTACAGTCACAACACTTGTGTAATCATACATGTACATAGGGTAATGATGTTTGTCTCATTCCACCATCTTTCCTTCTCCCCTCCTTCTTCCCTCCCCTCATTTCCCTCTATACAATTCAAAGTTCCTCCATTATTCCCTTATCCCCCAACCCCCTGTTATGTATCAGCATCCACTTATCAGAGAAAACATTTGGAATGATGGCCTTATTGTTTAAAATGTTAAAGATTTCATCTTAGGTGGCCACCACTGAAGTTGTTAAGATTAAAATTAATACAAAATCAAATCCTGAAAGTATAATAGTTTCATGGGTAGGCATATGGTAAGCATGTATTTACAATGCAACCTGGAAAGTGCTACACTTGGGGCATATTTAAAGTTATTTGAGGCTACAGATGAAAGGGAGACAATCCTTGTTTCAGGCACAGTTGGAGATAACTCTCCAGAGTTGATGTTAGAAAATGAAAGTTGAAGGACAGGTGAGTTCACCTGGCCCCTAGACAGTGAGAGCATTCTAGGTGGACAAGCTCACCATGAAGAAGCTTAGCATGTTTTGCAAAGAGTGATACATTCAGTGTGACTTGAGAGCAGAGTGTTAAGTGGTGAAAAGACCAAGAGATGAGCCTGGAGTGGTAGACAGGGGCAGGGCTTAGAGGCCCTTCCGGGTCATGTCACAGGGTTTGACATGTAAGTACTTTAAGGTATGGCACATCAAATGCATGTCTTAGAATGATTACTAGCTCTGGGGAAGTCAGTGGAAGACCATATGTGGGATGTAAGACTGGGGAAAGGCGATGCTTTAGAAGACAGGCATAGCAAATATCCACTTGTTCATCAGGAATTTATTGTATGACTTCTTGTTGTTAGGCATAGACCTAAAAGTAGCACGGTCCCTGCCCAGCGGAGTTTTCCACTTGTTGGTGGCACAGAGAGTAAATGAATAGCAACCATTGCTGCAATGCCCAACACTTCAAGGGTTTGGAGAGCATTGGAATCAGAGGACAGACAGGTAAAGCAGCAGATTACAACCTTGCAGAGGAAGTACTAGATGGGCAGCTGGGTTGAGGTGTCAGGTTGAGGGTCTCATTTAGTGTGATGTGATAACCAGGGTGGGAATGTTAAGTTGCCCAGTGAAAACTGAGGCTTAGAGGTGAGAAGATTGGGCTCGTCCATGAGTATGGAGTTATATGTCATATACATAGAGGTTGAGGAGTATGGAAGCCAGGGAAGTCCAGGGGAAAATGAGAAGAGGGCCAAGAGGAGCACAGAGCCAAGTAGGACTCCAGAAGTAGTTGACAAAGAGGGAGAAGGAGAACCCAAAGTGGCTAGATTGTTGAGGCTGAAGGAAACAGTTTGGTAAGAGAATGGACCATGGTGACAAATACTGCCAAGAAAGGGGTAAGCAGGACTGAAGTCCTGCTCCTGGATGAAGCAATTAAGCTGGCATTGGTGATCTTAGAATGTCAGTTTGCCCTCTGGGTGCCATAGATTGGGCAGAAGAGGTGATGAGGATGTTGAGAGGTGAATGCCTTTCTCTTTTGAAAGCTGGTTAGGTAGTGATGGAGAGATAAGCCAGGAAACTTAGAATGAAAGTCAGGTTTCATAAAAGACATAGCTTTTAAGGTGGAAAACAGTTGAGTATTTATTCTCATCGGGCCTGGTTATATACTTTGTGGGCCCAGCACAATGAAAACGCAGGGCCTATCGCTAAAACATTCTTAGGAATTTCAAGACACCAATGGCAGAGCATTAAACCAATTTGGGGGTTCTTGTAAGAGCAGAGTCCTGTATGGCTGCACAGGTTGCACATCAGGAATCCAGTCCTGGTTCTCAGAGGGAAGGAACCCAAGCAGAAAGGTGGATGTAACTATGTCAGGGCCTGATCCAAATGGGACAGGAGAATCTGGAGTCTAGGTGGAGACAGAACCTAAAGCAGAAGAAAATCATCTGGTTACCTCCTGAGATGGGGCAGATGGAGGGTGGCCAGGAGTGGGTACTGGAAGTTCATGTTTGCTAAGATTCATCAGCACATGCTGGAGAAACTTATTTCTTACAGAATAGTCCATGGGTGGAGGAAAGCTGCAGAAGTTTGCAGCAGCATGAGGGGAGGGGGAAGCCTGCTGAGGGAATTTAGGGTGATCACAGAAAGGCCCTTGGCAGGTAGGGCAGGAGCAAGCCTGGGACCTAAAGGACAAGTGGGGCTGAGGGAAGGGTGTGCAAAGAGACATGAGATAATGGGCTGGGATCCAAGTTGGGACAAACTTGAGAAATAGGTGGCCAAAAGGGCTGGGCTGCTCTTTCAGGGAGGAAGGAGGTGGATGACAAAGTGGGAGCCTAGGAAACCGGTGTTAAAGGTGTTGAGTTTGTGGGTTTATTTATTCTGGGTTTATCTCTCTGGAGATGGAGAGGTTGGAGTAGGGCCTGTCTAGAGGACTCAAATAGTTCAGGGGCGAAAGTACTGAGAACCGGAAGCTTAGCTGCAAGGGGCCGGAGTATCATGGGATGACTATTATAATTTTAAGACCAGGTATAAGTGTGCATATATGGTGGGGAAAGAGTCCTCGCAGAGGTTAAAGAGTGAGGCTTCTAAGTATAGGACAAGGGTTTCTTAGGAAGCCGTTTCATAAAGACTAAGGCGTTAATAGTGATTGGCTGTCGGGGCGACCTATAACAGAGACGAGGAACCCCGAATTTAGCTGTAGCCTGGGAATGGGGAGAGCAGTTAATTCTCATTGGAATCAAAGGGGGTCGCCCACGAGCAGCTAGGAGAGCAGAGCAAGGCAGCACCTCCTCGCTGGAGGTTTCCCTCTAAGTCCCTAGATTGCGAGGGGATCCCGGATTCTCCGCGGCCCTCCGCAATCCGGAGACCTCACCGGAAGCTTACGCCTTTCCCGGGCCCCAGAAGTCCCACTGAAGGCTTTCAGAGACCTAACTGGGGAGGGATGCGGTGATCATGCAGAGGTTCAACTAGCGTACCCCGGCCAGGCCCGGAGCCTAGTCACCAGCCCTCCAGGTCTCTCTCCGGGTGCCCCTTAAGCTTGTCTTCTGAGAAGAACTGCCTGAGCTCCCCGGCTCTTCCCTCTCCTTCTAGGATTCCTTCTCCCCAAGGGAAACCTCCCGGAAGCCCTGGTCTGGGCTCCCGGTGCTGGGAGCGGTTTCCCTTGGTGCCCAGTTAGGCTTTTCCGAATCCGGGCAGCAAGAGTTCAGCTGCCGCCACTTTCATCTCTTAAAGGTTGAGCCCTCCCCCAGGTGGGGAAAAAGCTGGAGCGCGGCCCTCTCCCCCCAGCCCTGTTCGCAAGGATCCAAGGGGTTGCAGCTGGGGCCGAAACTGCGGTGCCACGTGCATACGAGCCTGCCCGCTGTGCGTTCCGGCCTGCTTGGCCCAGGGGTGCTGATTCCGAGAGAATCATTCTCCCTTACTTGTCCGAGCTGCGGGTCGGGTGGGTCTGGGCTGTCGGGTCCCGCTCAGGGTGCAGCAGGGAACGCAGGAGGGGAGGAGTCGGAGCCAGAGGGGAAGGAGGGGGCGCGCCGGCCCCGCCCCCGCCCCGCCCCCCGCGGCCGGAGCCCGGGCTGCAGCCGGGCGCGCTGGAGCCTGCGAGCCCGCGAGCCAGCGATCGGCGGCTGCGGCCTCCCCTACGCCGAGCGACCGGGTGTCCCGGCCCGCGGCCCCGCTGACTCCGGGGCCCGTGCCCCCCGCGGCAGGGATGCATCATGGCCACGCTGGCTTGCCGGGTGCAGTTCTTGGACGACACGGACCCTTTCAACAGCACCAACTTCCCCGAGCCCAGCCGGCCGCCGCTGTTCACGTTCCGCGAGGACCTCACGCTCGGCACCCAGCTGGCTGGGGTCCATCGGCTGCTGCGGGCGCCGCACAAGGTACAACCCGGTAGGGCGAGCCGGGTCCCCGGGTCGCAGCCCCTGCCGCGGTGCGCGCGGGGGTGTGGGCGCCGCAGGCGGGCTTGGCTGGGCGCGGCCCCGGGGGACAAGCTCCCTAGGGCAGATCCCTCTCCTCTTTAAGCTGAGGAGGTCTGGGTACCGGCGGGCTGGCGCGGAACCCTCCTGGGTGGGCGGGAAGGACAGCCCCACGTTCTGGCTCAGAGCTGGGGGCCGGTGCCATAGAGCAGGTGCGGTGACGGCCGGAGGCGGGATGGAGAAGGTTCCCGGTTGCCGGGCCGTTAGCTCCGCCGGGTGGGCGGGGTGGGATTCGGACGCCTGCGTTCGGCCCTGGTAACTCCGAGGGTGCTGGAGAAGGCGCGGAAAGAACCCAGGTCCCCGGGGGAGAGCCCTGAGCAACGCCCGAGACAAAACCTCTCTTGGGCCTCTGGGGAGCTGCGGGCGGCCTCGCGACCCTCGCGACAAAGCATGCTTCCCGGGGACACCTCCCCTTCCCTGCCTCGGGGGGCACCGCCGAGGACGCCCACCGCGCACTGCGGTAGCGGTCACAGTATCCCCTTTTTCTTCTGAGAAGCAGGTGGCCTTGGAAACCTTGGAGGAGCGGTCTCTGTGGGAGGAGGGGTGGGGGTGCGGTGTGGGGGGCGGCGCGCACACAAAGCCTTAGCCTCCGAGCCCCAAATGAGTGTCCCCTGGGAAGAATGGCTCCTCAGTCCACCCGTTAGAGAGTTTTCTTTCATTCTTCTTCCTCTTTTTAAAACTCTTTGAAGGAAGACAGCGTCTTGTGAAGTGATTGTTGTAAAAGAGCGTGGTATTGAAAGCTAATCATTTAGTTACCCAGAGAAACCCTCCCACTTAAATGGATTGACTGCACCTTGAAGAATTACCACCTCGTTATATTTTCTGCTTAGGGTTCATATCAAAGCTTGGAGATGGTTTGTTCCTTGAAGATCAACATTGACAAATATGTGGCAAGATAACCCTTGATGCAAAGAAGAAAAAAATTGATTTTGAAAAATTCTTCATATTTTCTATATGATGTTCACCTGCTTTGGAAATAGAAGAAGAGGTTGTGTCTGGAAATCGATGGACTTTGACAGTGATGTTTACCCCTTCTATTCGTATATCAATGCTCCACACCCCTTTTCAGGAATGAGAACTGGGGCAGTTCCATCTCATTCTCTTATTGGTGCAGACCGGTTATAGTTCCTATGCATGAAAACCTTTCTGGCCATAAAGGCACAGTAGACTGGGAGACAGAGGGACAGAATGTTGTATTATGGGTTCAGTTTATCAGAATCATTTTGGTAAATTCTTTGTTTCTTCTCAATCAGTGGATTCAGTTAAAAGTTTTCAGAGTTTCTTCTACATCATGATTATTCCATTCATTATGGTCTCTGATTACAGTGATCTTTTGTTGAAACCACAGAAGACTCATAATTGTGGCCTTGTGACCTTGAAGTGGTTTCCTTGGATTTCATACCCTATATACATGGGTTGACCTTTCAAGCTGCAAGCTGAAGTATATTTTTATGTTTCCATGGAAGAGCCCCACAGTCTCGATCCAGTGTTCTTGGCATGGTAGGAGGAAATCCTGGTGCTCACCCCCCGCCCCCCACTAGAAGCCACAGGACAGTAGTTGCACTGGCTCCCAGAATTTTCTAGGGGTCCTTTGTGGGACAAACAGAACTGGAAGATATCCTATAGAGACCCTTAACTGTTGTCTTGAAGGCCAGTCAGCCTCAATCTCAGAATCTTTTGAGCAAAAACTCCTGGAGCATATTCACATGACTGGCATTGTTTACCTATTCAAGAGCAAGTGGCTGATTCTATTAACCAGAGTTCTATAAAGCAGAATTTAGGGCATTTATGTACCTAAGTGCACATTCTTATCTTTAAGATGGTGGTTAAATTCCAGCTTTTTTTTTTTTTTTTTTTTTTTTTTTTTTTGGTACTGAGGATTTAACCCAGAGGCATTTTTAACCTGAGCTTCATCTAGAGCCCTTTTTGTTTTATTTATTTATTTTTTTGGCACCAGGGATTGAACCCAGAGGTGTTTAACCACTGAGCCACATCCCTAGCCCTTTTCATTTTTTATTTTGAGACAGGGTTTCACTCTGTTGCTGAGACTGGCTTTGCATTTTTATCCTCTTGTCTCAGCCTCCCAAGTTGCTGGGATATGGACGTGTGCCACCTTGCCTGGTTCCAGCAGAAATCTTAAAAATTTGACGATCCACCTATGATACAAAAAGCTAGTGAGTTTTAAGTACTTGTCATGCATGCAGTATGTGCTCAATACATGATCTCATTTAATACACAGCTCCATGAAGTAGGGACTTTTGTTCTCCCTGTCTTAGAGATGAAGAAACTCACTTAAGTAACCTAGTTTCTCTGCTAAGAGTAGGGAGCTAAAGAGTCTAACCAGGCAAGCCCCTGTGATTTGAGATCTCAGTGCTACTCTGCTCCCAGGACCAGCTGTGTGGCCATAGGCAGAAACTGTACCTCCTGATCCATTACCTTGGGCTGTTCACCCAATCACCTTTGTGTGCCAGGCACCTTTTGGCCTGGGGCAGGTAAATGTTATAAGCTTGAGTAACAGCTTGTAGAATTCTTGGTCTGTTAGAGTTCAGAGTCAGGTGGGAACTTCTATTACCAGCACTGCCTGTGCATTAGCTTATGGTGAGAGTAAGCTCCTGTCATTCCTGGCCCCTGCCACAAGTAAGCTCTCTAAGGCTACAGAGAACACTTCTCCCAGGTAGACTTTGACCTTGGCAAGATGGAGAGTTGCTTGGGAGGAGGGCACTCCGAGTGGCGGAAAGGGGAGAGAAGCATGAGCCTGGAACTTGCATACACTCCCAGTGTTCTAGCTGTCCTGCATGTTCAAGTCCTGGGGAAGTAACTTATGATTGAAGTAGTTCTCTCCAACTCCCACAGAAAAGTATACAGGGCATTAGTGTGTGGCTGGATGAGTTTTCACACACATAGATAACCAGCCTGGAAAAAGCACCCCCCCCCCCCCCCCCCCCGCCCCTAATTTTTAAAGCTGGTGTAGGGATTCTCCTGTCCTGGGAGCTTTTGAACTGAACAACCTCTCTGGCCTTTCTGGCTGAAACTTGAACCTGGACATCTTAACTAATGATCTGCTAATTTTACTCATGTCTGCTGACTCCATTAGAAGTTATTCATTTAACAAAACTATTGTCTTGGACAAAAACAATATATTGTACTTATTATGCTTTATCCCTCCCCCACTTACTGCCCCACAAGCTGTCAGAGCAGGGAAAATAAACTGAACCAAACCAACCAAAGAACAAAAAACCCCTACCAGCTTTTCATAGTAGTTCCAGGCAAGATGATTAAATAAATCATTAGTTTGGTAATAAAAATGGTTAAAACAGGGGAGATGTTCATTTTGGTGGTTATCTTTTGGCTGCAGTTAGTGAAGTCTTTTGTTTTTGTCTTCAAAGGATGCATAATTAGGTGTTTATTTCTGGCTTAATGGTTTTAAAGAAAAGTTGTAATTATAGAACTTCTAATTTAAAAACATTGCAGTAGAATTAATAGCATAATGGGTTTTTTAAAGCATAATATGTGTTTTGGATTGACTGATACTAAAGGAATTTAAGGATCCAAGGATTATCTTTTTTTCCCCTTTGGTGGAAAAAGCTGGAGTTGTAGATTTTTTTTTTTTTTTTAACAAAGAAAGTGATGACTAGCATATGTGTCAAAATGGCAATTGTGACTTAGTAATTTTTAAAAATGATTTTGTAATTTAATTCAGAAAATCTTTCATTGCCTGCTATGGGTTGGAGAGAGTAGTTATATAGCTGCTGTGTCCTAGGCATTTGTCTGAGTCAGGGACTGTTCTACACATGTGTCAACTCACCAAACCCTTAACCACCTCTGGGCCAGGTACTGGTGATGTTGCATATTGTAGCACGAGAGACCAAGACTAGAAGGAAGTCTTGTGTGACTTGGTCACACAGTTTGAAGTTCCAGAGTTGGCTTCTGACGTCAGAGCTAAGCTCTTAAATGACTCCACTTTTTTATCTTAAACGTTCTCCTTCCAGGCAGCTGTCCATGTTCTAGCATGCATACTCTCATTGGGTCAGCCTTGAGTGTCTCCCGATTATTCCTTTCTCACTACCTTTGTTTTGGTTGTCTTGCTGTCTCAGCTATCACATCTGTAAAATAGCCTGTTGTAGTTAGGATTGGATTTTTCTGCTATATGGAGTGTGGGCTGGGCATCATCTGGGCCTTTATTAGAACTGCACACACTCTGACCTTCCTTGACCTGCTGAATCAGAATATGCATTTTACCAAGGTGCTTTGGTGATACCTGTGCACACTACAGTCTGAGTAGCACCCATTACGGGTGATGTATGTAAGTCAATCAGTGCAGGGTTTCTCACTCTTTCTTATGTTTGCAGATAGCTTCTCTGACAGTGAAGACCCAGCTGCCCAGTTCTCCATGTTGCCTCTAGCAGCTAAGTAGTGCTAAGACAGGGTGTGCACTAACTTGATTGATAGGTGTTAGTTTTAGAACACAAATCCACTGGTATTATTGCACTAATGAATTTCCACCTTAATCCTCTTAAGGGACACATCTGTTTGCTACATTACATTAAGATTTTTAAAAGATGAGATCATTAGTAAACTTGGCAAGTGTGTTGTGTCGTAGCATCTTAGTGCAGTACTGTTTGAGAATGTTGTATGACTTGCTGAGAGTATCTTGGTATAAGTAGAGTTGAATTTGACTCCACTGTAATTAGCTCAGTTGGTTGGAGCCTTGCTATTGAGATCAGGATCATGGGATTGAACCCTTTATGGGTCAGTTGGCTTTGTTTCATGCATGGCCACAGATCTTGTTGGTAACCCAGCCAGACACCCAGCAGGTGCTGTCATGGCTCCTTGCAAGGATCTGGGTTGGAACGGACTGGTAGCAATCTTTGTGGGGGTTGGGGATATGATTTAATGAACTTGTTCTGGGAATTGCATTGTAGGCCCTCCTATGAAACTTCATCTATCCCCATAATAACTCTAGCAGGCAGACAGAAGAGAAATCCTCAGTTAACAGATGAGGAAACTGAGGCACAGCTAGGTTAAGTAGGTTGTCTAAGGTCACACTGCTATAAGTGAAAGAGCTGGGACTTAAGGTCAAGTCTTTTTTTTTTTTTTTTTTTTTCCCCCCAAAGCCGTGTACCAAATTGTGTCCCTTTTTTAGAAAACCAGCAGAGCACATGCTCTCTGTGGGGTGGGGGTGGGGTGAGGGTGGCTGCCTGTCACAGGGCTGTGATTTAAATGGCTCTGCTCTGGTAAGTCCTTCCAGGGTTGATGTTCTGCGTGTCTGGGCCTTTTGTTTTAAGAGTACAACCTGAGTCCCTCTGGAAAACAATAGGACTGTTTCTGCCCTCCCCTGCCAGACTCTGAAATGTGAGTTCTTACTGGTGGCAGCTTTAAAACTGATTAACATGCTGTGGCCAACCCAGGAACACCCCTCCCCCACCCTCCTTTCTTCTCTATGGTTTCTTTCTAATGATGAAACTTCTGAACACTTAGGACCTTTTCTTTCTTAAGACAGAGGACAGCCATGGCTCCTGGCAACCTCCATACCTCATCTTGAGGTCTACTCCTGTTGCATGTGGCTGACTTGGCAAGGTCCCCAATTGAAAACTGCCTTTCTAATCAGCATAGCTGGGTCCACCTCTGCAGGTCATTTGCAGAGTCTCAGTTTGTCAGCATTCTCCATTATAGAGACATTCGGACTTTTCTGGGGTTGGGAAGAGAGGGAGGTGGGGGAATGTTTCTGGGCCTTTTTCTGAATTGAGAAAGAAAGAATAGGGATGAGTAAGTCATAGTGGATATTAAACCTCATCATAGGAATGCAATCAGCAAAATTTCTCCAACAAATAAATTGCAAAGAAAAAAAATGGAAACAGTAGACGAAAAGAGATTTGAAGCTGGGTATGGGTGGTGTATACTTGTCATCCCAGCTACAGGAGAGGTTGAAGTAGGAGGATTGTGAGGTCAAGGCCAGCGTGGGCCAGCTTTGAGACCAGGTCTTTAAAAAAAGAGAGAGAGAAAGAGAGAAGAGAAGAGAAGAGAAGAGAAGAGAAGAGAAGAGAAGAGAAGAGGAGAGGAGAGGAGAGGAGAGAAGGGGTGGGGGGAGAGAGGGAGAGAGAGGGAGAGAGAGGGAGGATTTGATTTAAGACATATCAACCAATAACAATGTGTGGTTCTAACTGAATACTGATTCAAACACACACATTATAAATAAATGTGTGAGTTGATTGGGGAAATTTGAATAGTGACTGGAATTTGATAGTAAAATTAATTTTAAAGTATAGTAATAGTATTGCAGTTATGTTTAATTCACTATGTCCCACTATCCTATGTATAAAAACTTAGATTGAGCAACAAAATTATCATAAGTACTCATGGAACAAAGTGGATCATGAGTTAAAGTTGTACTGTAGGTATATGGGAAGGGTCTTAGAGTATTTTCTATGCTTTTGCATATGTTGAAAACATTTTTTAAAATAAAAAAGCTAAAGAATTAGTTTGAGTTTCAGTGTTCCCTTTGGGATCAGGGCTTTTTCATTAAGCATCACTGTGTGTCCTGAGCATGTTCTCTCCAGCTGAGATGGCTAACCATCAGTGCATTTTTTGACCTTTCTCTATGGATATTTTTCTTCCCACCCTGGTGATCATGTTCTCCTTAGGATCTTAGAAAGACAAGTGTAGGCATAAAACTACTCTGTTTATGTTCAGATTGTCTTTCCAGGCTCAGTCATCTCCCAAGATGACGTCAGTGACTGCCAGTTCCATAAACTTTTAGGTTACTGAAGCAAATGCTAAAGTAGAACTATACCTGTGGCTTTAGTATAAACATCTACATTTTTAAATCTCTAAATCAAGATGTGGCTAAGGTATAATGTTATACCAGTGTAAAAATACTGAGTTTCCCACTGGCTGTTAGAGCCTGTGACTTGCCTGCCTGGCCACAGCAGGGTCTAACCTGTTTCCTATTGAGCCAGCTTTGCCTTCATCTTCAGCATGCCTCTAAGGAGCATCCCAAGAGACCGTGAACAGCAGACATGCTGTAATGTGTATGAAAATATAACTCCAATTATTGCTGTCAACTTTTGATTTTTTTATGTGTTAACTACAGAGGAGGAGCAAGATAGATCATTTTCGAAAACAAAAAAGTAAATTACCATGAATCAGCAAGAATACATACCCGGTAGTTTTTCTATTTTTAGAGACACATAGTAACAAATGGAATCTACATTGTATCTGCTTACAACTTGGGAACATACTTCTCTTTACCAATTAGTTTTTAACCTAGATGTTAGATTCCAACAAAACTGTTGAGAACTTAATGTTAGGGGAAAAAAATCTTAACCTTTTTGAACAAGTTGAAAAGGAAAAATGTTAATAATACAGTTCAATATAGAACACTACCCCTGGATTTGGCAAAGAGGAGCAACTTAGTTTCTTGAGCACTTCATCAAATATTTTTAGCATTGTTGAAAAAAAATGAGAAGAAAGCTCCTTAGTATTGATAGACTACTTCTTCATGCCTGATTTTTATGGTAGGGAATGAAGTACCAGGGTCTTAACCAAGATTATATGGGACAAACCCAAGATTTTTCAAAGTTCTCAAAATGGAAGATAACCAAGGCATCTTCTGACTGGTGCCTTAGATCTGAAGGTGGTTTTGACTTTATAGCAAATAAATTGAGCAAATGCTTCAGAGCTTGAATGACTGGAACTGGCATACTTAAAGCAGGTGGGAGACTCCAAGAGGTGGGTACTTGGAAGAGAGAATGAGGACAAGGGTACTTTTGGCCAAACCAGGTCACACACAGAATTGTAGCCATTTGCTGGCTAAATTTTGAGTAAAGACTTAACAGTTACATTTTATATCACTTATGTGCCTGTTTTATCTAAGATTCAAGGTCATCCTCTCCAACCCTCCTCTCATTACAATTTCAGAGCAGCATTAGTGGAAACAACCCTCAAGACTAGATGGTGATACTAGGATTGAGACAACTTGTTTAAACAATGTTTCTGTCTCTCTTGTTTCTGTAATTTCATTAAATGACAGCAAAATGCAATGTCATTAAGGGTGCTATGACCTGAAAACCTAGCTTTCAACCCTTGTGAAAAATTAGGAGGAGGCCTCTTTTCGAGAGTCATTGTTGCTAATTCTCTAGGCATGCTGTGTACAGTTGCAAGGCTCAGGGTGGACTCCCTGGGAAACAGTCAAGGTCAGGAGGCTGCGGGGTATCCAAGTTGGGGTATCCAAGTCGTGGGGAGTAGAGCATGCTGTTCACAGTTCTCTCTGTATTGTATCATTTCCACATACTGAGGGTGTGTTTTTGGGCTCCCTGCTCCATTGTCTGTCTATAGTTCTTGTGCTGTCTTGCTGCCATTTGTGTTAAGTCTTCTTTTTTTTTTTTTTTTGGTGGGGGCAGGGGCAGGAGGGTTATCAGGGATTGAATCAGGGGCACTCAGCTACTGAGCCACATCCCCAGCCCCATGGTTAAGTCTTGATGTCTAAGGAGGTGCAGGCTTCCTCCTTATCTTAGAATATGGCCATTAGCAAGAAAAGAGGAAAAGGTTGGAGAACTAGACATGGTACATTCAGTGGATTTTTAATGTGAAGAAGCAGCTTGGGCCGGGCGTGGTGGTGCACGCCTATAATCCAAGCGACTTGGGAGGTTGAGTCAGGAGGATCACGAGTTCAAAGCCAGCCTCAGCAACTTGGTGAGGCCCTAAGCAACTCAGTGAGACCCTGTCTCTAAATAAAATACAAAATAGGGCTGGGGATGTGGTTCAGAATGGCTGAGTGCCCCTGAGGTCAATCCCCCGTTCCAAAAAAAAAAAGAAGCAGCTTGGCAACAGGTTTGTGTGATTAGCTACATAGCAAAGAGATATTTTAAAATGAGGGTCAGATCGTGTCACTCCTCTGTACCAAACCTCCTTTAGGCCCCTTGTCATTCAGGGCAAACTCCAAAGTCTTCTACTAGCTAGTGACTGGTCCACTGCTTTGGAAAGGAATTAAAGAAAAAAATTTTTTTTGATTTGTTTTGTTACTGATGTAGCTCCAGATTCTAGAACAATGCCTGGCACCTAGTAATGTGCAGTAAATATTTGGGTAGCTTTTTTGTGTGTGAATTATCGTAATTTAGAATTGGAGGGAAGAGTAACCTCCTCTCCCTGCTGTCTGCATGCAGCAGTCTGTGCTGTAGTGTCTAAAGTGCCTTTTGTCTTCCTCCTGTGACTCGTCGCCTCCACGTGTAGGCGCTCCCATTTTTGAGCTGCATTTATCAGATGACCTTTCCTTCCTAATTTTCACTTGGAGAGGTAGACTCTTGTCTCCCTACAGATTTGACAACTAATTGGTTGACAGTGTCCAAAAGGGTGGAAATAGGATGGATAAGCTGGAAGAAGCATGACCCCAGGGTTTGGTAATATGACCTTTAGGTAGTGCCTAAAGGGGTTGCTGGAAATATTAAACCTGTTGTCTTCCTTTGTGATGGCAGAAGTAAGAAGCTATTTATTTCCATGTGATGGATGAGTCGTATGGACTATTTCTAGTACTCAAATCAGTAAGTATCTCTTGGCACATGTGTGCCTATACCCTACCGTATCTTCACACAGCAGTTCTGAGCAACTGTGAATTGTATGTGGAATCAGGGTGATGCTGTTGGGGAGAGGTTACATTGACAAAGCTAGTTTCCATGAGGGAAGGACCAAGGCAAGGCTTAACCTTAAGTTATTAAACAACATCTGATCCCATTACCAAGTGTGCATGTGTATAAGTTTGTAGACTACAGAAAAGCACGCTGAAAAAATACAAATCCCTCTTCTCATCACCCAAGGGAACTCTTCTTAACACTTTGGTGTCTTACCAAAATTTTTTTTTTTTTTTTTTTTTTTTTGCAGTGCTGGGGATGGAACCCAGGGCCTTGTGAGGCAAGCACTCTACCAACTGAGCTATATCCCCAGCCCTTTACCAGAATTTTAATATCTACAAATATTAAAATATTTTATCCGAGTACTTTCCCAAGTCATTAAATGTGTGTAGGGCACATCCTTTTTAATGATATCTTGATAATCAAGTCTGTGTGTGGACCATGATCCATGTGACCAGTGCCCCCACATTTCATGAGGGAAAGTGCTCTGTCTCCTTTAATGTCTAATTTGTTCCATGCTTGGTGCCTAATAAATATTCATTAGATGCATGCATGCATGAACAAACCATTGAATATTTAAGTAGTTGCCAAAAAACAAAATGAGACAAAACAAACAACAACAAAAAAACAGATAATGCTGTAATATATATACTTGTAGAAAAAGAATCTTCATGCTTGTATCTGAGTTTTTCCTTAAGAAAAATTCCTAGATCTTTAATTGCTGAGTTGAAGGATAAAGATTTCATCTTGATGGGAGCAGCTTTTTCCCATTTTAAGTATTGGAGTTGCTTGAAGAGAGAGTCTCTAAATCAGGGTAGCTGGTGGAGAGCTGGGTGAGCCATGAAGTCCAGGGCAGCCTGACTTTTTCTTTGCATGTGGCTGGTGTTATCGCCAAGAGTGACATAGAGATGACAGTTGAAACCCTGAATAAATTATGTGTGCATATCCCATTTCCTCTCCTTTGGTGGAAGGACACAGTCATGCTGGGAGCTCCCCCAGGCCTCCCCAGTTGAGCACTGTGCCCCTCATCCATGACCCTCTGGTTCTTTTATTAGTCTGTGTCTGTATCTCTTGGAAAGGTGAAAAGCTCCAGGAGCAGGGAGTGTGTCTTAGTGCCCCCTTCCCTTCAGAGTTCCTAGGACAGGGCCTAATACATAAAAAGTTCTAGCAAAAAAAAATTATATTTTTTAATATTTCAAAGAATGTTTAAGAGGGAAAAGTATAGGATTTATGTATATATGTAATGTTTGCAATAATGGAAGTATTTGTAGGGTGGGCCTTTAATCAAGAACTATGTCCTCAGACCTTTGTCAGATCCCTAGTCTATCCACATGACATTTATATATTATAACTTCACAAACTGTAGGTGAGTCCTGGGGAGGGAGAGGAGAGTTGTGAGCTGTGTGAGGGACAAGTTCCCTGAGGCTGATGTGGCTATGGCAGTGGTAGCAGCTGTGATTAATGGATCTGGGGAGAAAGGAATGGTGACCACAGAGTCTGACTCTCCACGTGTGGAAATGCTGCCTTTTGCCACTCGGTGGAGATGCTGGGTAGGATTTTTTTTCAGGAGCCAGCACTCACCTTGGAGGGATCTATTACCCCTTCCTTTCCTGTTGCATTATAGCCGTGGTCGTAGGTGCTCAGGCTGGCTACTGATCAAAGCTTCTGTAAATCAGCAGTACCTGAGTGGCTAGTGTCTGGGTGGCCAGTCTCAGGAGGTGGGAGAGGCTATCCAGTCTTCCTCTGGGTTGTCCATTCAAGCTCCTGTGTCTGGAAGTAGGGAGAGGAGAGCTGTCGGGCAGTCCAGAACAATAGTCAGTGATGTGAGTGTTTTTTTGTTCCCAGAACTGGGTGCATTTTTGTGGACAGTGATTCATCACTGAATATGCCAGTATTGGAATCATGGCGTGTCTGTGCAATTTACAAGGCACCGTAATGTAGGTTAGCCTGACTGATCCTCGTACAACCCTGAGAGGGGTCAGATGGACATTCAGGCACCCTTCCCATCTTAAGGATGAGAAAGGTGCGGTCAGGTTGGCATGTTACCCATGCACAGTAGCAGCCTCTCACAGTGTGACAAGACTGGAACTCGGTGCACAGTTTTGGTCCTTCATGCCTGACTTTCTGATGTGGACTCCATAGCTTGGTCTGTTGGAGATAAGTGAACAATTTTGACATCCAGTGAAGTGTGCCAAGTGAAGGAAATCAGGGAAAAATCCAAACTGAGTTTGTATAACATTCTGCATAACCGGTCAGTGATGGTTTTTACGTGGGCTGTGCTGTGGGGGTTAGGGTTGGCTAAGTGGGAAACCTCATTTCTGTCAATGCCATTGATTCCAAAAATGTGAAAATTATATCCCTTTTCTTGTTAGGATTTTATTTTTTGGAGAAATAAGTCATAAACATAATAAAGAGCAAAGTAACAACTGAATAGAACTTAGGACTCATGTCAAGGTGGGATATAGACCACCAGAGCTATAGAAATGTCAGACTTGGGAAAAATTCTTGTGGACTGCATGGTCCAGCAGGCCTCCCAGGGAAAAGGATGGGGTTCAAGTAGATTTTGAAAAGGAAGGTGAAGGGTGTTCCATGCAGGTGAGAGGCAGTCAGGCCTTGGGAGTCAGGATCAACCTTGATGGCTCTGGGTGAGCAAGGACAGCCTGCCTGGAGGAAGGTGACCCTCAGTTGTGGGTGGCAGGGTTCAGTGGGTTCTTGGGGCTTGACTGGGAAACTGGGAATGTTGTCAGTGAGCACAAAACCATTTCAAAAGTTACTCCCACTTTCCAAAATAGAAGCATGATGGGAAGGGGAGGAAATAGATGAGAAAGATAGATGGGAAGAAAGCAATTATAAAGAACAGGTGAAAAAAAGAGGAATGGGGAAGGATAGAGATGGATGGATAGGTAGTCACTACCAAGACAGCTTGGGAAAGAGGAGAGAGGCAGGGCTCCGGGAGGCATGCTGGAAGGGGCAGGGACCCTGCTGTCCATGGGTCTGGCCACTGCTAATTCCTGGTGAGCTGATTATTCTGGGTGTTAGCCAATGAGGGCTTAGCAGTTGACCCTTTGAGGGGCCCTCTGTCCTTCCTCCCTTTTACAAACATCTGTGGGTGTCTGCTTCGTGTCAGATCCCGACCTGGAAGAGTAGCTAAAAGAACCAACACCAAGGGTTGGTGAAGTGCCAATGGCTCTGCCTCGGACAGGTCTGTGTGTTCCTGCTCCTAAAACCTTGAACAGCACCACCTGCCTCCTGGGGCTGTTGTGGACAAAAACAAAATGGACCACTTTTTTGTATGTCACAGGGGTCTACGTGGCCTCCAGCCCCAGCTGCCTGTGGACTCCAACTGCTTATGGACCCCAACAAGCCCTACCTGTCCCTCAGCATCATCAGACCTGGTCCACAGCTGTGCTCTCAGACCTGCTCTCCCTGCACCACTCCCAGCTTCGGTCACTACCTTTGACTGCAAAGACAAAGCACCTTCTGGTGCAGCCTGCCCTACCTACCCACCATTTACTTGTCCCTCTTCTGGCTGAGGCCAACTCCTTTCCACTCTTCACCCTGGACTTCCGTCTGGATCCTTGCTTTAGCATTTAGAGGGCCTAAAGTCTTTTTCATCCAGAAGAGTCCTCTTCCCTGACTTCTCATCTAGTCCTCTTTCTTCCACTCCCTCTTTAGCGTCTTAGGACTGTCTTCCCTCCCTGTCCTTTCTGTTTCCTCCAGCTCCCATCCCTACCACCACAATGAATCTCCTCCTGCTAAGGTACATGTTTTTTAATTCAATAGATACTTTTCTGTCTTTATCTTAATATCTTAGTAACACTAGCCATTTCTGCTGGTTCCTTCTGAGGAATGCCTGTAGTTCTAAGTCCAGGGTAGGATGTTCTGGCCTCTGTTCCTTCTTAATCTTTCTGTTCCTCTTGCCCTTTAATGTTGTTGTTCTTCAGAGCCCTTGTTCCAAGACCACATCTTTGCACAGTCAATCTGCTTTCCTTGGGTGGCTTCAAGAACTTTCTGATGACCTTAGAGTTCATATCTCTGGTCAAGGTGGCTCTCTGGACCCTGAGGCTAAACATAAAGCTGCATCCTGGACAGCTCAGGATCATTGCAGAGGCTTCTTCAGCCACCTGATGCCTGGGCTGGGAAGACAAAAACAGCTGGCTGCCCCTTGGGCTTTGCTCTGTATCTCTGTGTTGTCTCTGCAATCTCTCTCTAACATGGTGGCTTCTGGGTAGTTGGACTTCTGACAAGACAGCTCAGGACTTCAAAGAGATAGGGGCAGGCAGATGCTGTATCACCTCTTCTTACCATTACTCATTAAAAACACATCATAAAGACTAGCCCTCATTCAAGGTCAGGGAATTAGACATTGTATGTAAAAAATTATATACAAGCCAGGTGTGGTAGTGCATGCCTGTAATCCCAGCACTCGGGAGGCTGAGGCAGGAGGATCCCGAGTTCAAAGCCAGCCTTAGCAACTTAGCGAGGCCCTAAGCAACTCAGTGAGACCCTGTCTCTAAAAAAATACAAAAAGGGCTGGGGATGTGGCTCAGTGGTGGAGTGCCCCTGGGTTCAATCCCCAGTACCAAAAAAAAAAAAAAATTATATACAGTAAAATGAACTTTTATTTTGGTGTGCAGTCCTATGAGTTTTAATATATCGTTTAAGTCCTTGTAATTGCCACCACCAATAGGATACAGGACAATTCCAGAAACCTAAGGTGTTCCCTCGACTCCCCTCTGCAGGCAGGTCCTTTCCTCATAATGCCTAGAGACCACTGATCTATAGATCTCTCTCCCTATAGTTTTGCTTTTCCTAGAATGCCACATAAGCCAAATCATTTAGTGTGTAATTTTTTTTTTTTTTAATTTTTATGGTGCTGGGGATCAAACACGGGACCTCACACATGCTAGGCAAGCACTGTGCTACTGAGCTACATCCCAAGTTGTTTATGTTTTTATTTGAAGACAGAGTCTTGCTAAGTGGCCCAGGCTGGCCTTGAACTTATGGTCTTTATGCCTCAGTCCCCCAAGTTGCTGGGATTACAGGTGGGTGCTACTGTGCCTGGCTGGTATATAATCATTTGAGACTGGCTTCTTCACTCTGCCCAATGTCCTTGGGATCCATCTAAGTTGTCGGGTGTGTCAACTTTCCTTTACTTTTTCTTGTGAGTTGTAATTCACAGTGTGGACACACCACGTTTTGTATTCCTTCACTCATTGGTTTGGGTTGTTTCTGATTTTTGATGCTTCTTAATAAAAGCAGCTATAAACATTTGTGTGCAGATTTTGTGTGAACATAAATTTTCCCTTTTCTAGGGTGAATTCCTAGAAGTGGGATTGATTGCTTTGGGCGGAGAATTACGTGGCTTTCTCTTTAGCAGTCAAGAGGTTTTTTTTTTAATTATGATGACAAATACCCTTTGTCATAAGAATTTCGTATTTGAGTCTTTGACTTCAGAGTCTAAGTACTCTTTAAAGCACTACCTACAGAAAGGAACGTTCATTTCAATTTTGTTTTGCTATTCAACTGTTCTTTACTCCCTGTTGTGGCTGGATTGAGATGTCCCTGTGTGACTTTGCCACCCTGGGCTCTGAGGTCAGTCAGCAATTACTGTGTACCTTCATTCCACTGCTTTTACAAAGTGACAGTACTGTGACAGAATTTTTTAAAAATGTTATTTACATTTTAATTAAAATCTTTTTGTTTTTTGGTACTGGGGATTGAGCTCAGGGGCACTCGACCACTGAGCCACATCCCCAGCCCTATTTTGTATTTGCTTTAGAGACAGAGTCTAACTCAGAGTTGCTTAGTGCCTCGCTTTGGCTGAGGCTGGCTTTGAACTTTCAATCCTCCTACCTCAGCCTCCTGACCTGCTGGGATTATTAATTTAAATTTTTAACATTCACGGATGCCTCTACAAACAGGCATAAACATAATAACAAATAAAAGGAAAAAATAACAGGAAAAAATAAAATAAAAAATAACAACTCAGTAATGGCATTGTTCCTGTTGTTGCACTTATTAACCAGTTAGAGACCCCTGGGTAGATGTAGAGTCAGGAAACAGTCTTCTAACAGGATGAACTTGGGGACAAAGAGGATATCTCCAGTGTGACTTCTATTGAGGTTCATGTTGGGTCAGATGAGGGAGGTAAGATTGAGAAGGCAAAATTGGGCAAACAGCATAACAAACTCATAACTCAATCATTGTAAGTAACTTTGATTCCCTTCTACACGCAGTGGGAGTCATTCCTGAGCATGGGAACTGAGTTCTAGTTTCAGCTACTTCTACGATTGCTTATGACTTTGAGTCAGTGACAGGTCCACTGCATACCTTAGTTTCTTTATGTTCCTTCAACATGCAAAGAATCTTTTAACACTTCAAGTGACAGATCTTTGTGTGTATATATGTGTGTGTGTATATATATACAAGACATACATCACAATACCTGTGATGGATCTTTGAGGTAGGCATTTCTCAACCCCGCAAAACACATATAGATCACCAGAAATTCTATCTATTGTCAAAATACAGTTAGCCCTCTGCATTTGCAGGTTTTGCCCCTGTGGAGTCAACCAAGTGCAGATGCAAAATATTAGGAAAAATATTGTGCCTGTACTGAACATAGGCTTTTATTTGTTTTCACTGTTTCCTAAACAATATAGTATAATAGCTTTCTGTGTGACAGTTACATTGTATTAGGTATTATAAGCATTCTAGAGATGACTTAAACTCCATGAGAGGATGCTTAAAGTTTATAGGGAACTACTATGCCATTTACTAAGGGATTTGAACTTTTGTAAATTTCAATGTCTGTGGGGTCATGGAGGCAATTCCCCCGAGATACCAAGGGACCACTGTACCATCAATAAGTGAAGCAGCTTGGGGGGCTGTGAGCTGGAGAATATTAGAGAGTGAAAAGTGCATTGTGATGATTATGGAGCCACATGGCCCAGTGGATGTGGCTCTAAGCCTGCTTCCTTGGCCACCCAAGACCTCAGGATTCCAGATCTGCCACCTGTGACCAGGCTTTGCCCTCCCTTGTGTCACCCTAAGTGTGCAGAAGTTTTCACCAGGTTCCCTCATGGATGAAAATGGGGGACTCTTGCAGAGTGGTTCTGGATGTTCAGATGGGACTTGGGGGAGGCTGGTGCATCCTAAGACTTTGAACTTTGCTTGTAACATTAGTCTGTGAACAGCCCATTGATTGAAGGCCAGCCTAGATCAGCAGTGGGGGAGGACTTAGATGAAGCCCAGAACCTGTGCTCATAGCCCTCCCAGCCCCCATCAGTTCCTCTGGTAGCCTGGGGACTGGAGAAAAAGCCCCTAGTCTCTGATGTCGCATTGAATCTCAGCAAAATTCAGTGCTCAGTCTGGCAGGTTCCCCATCACATCTACCAACAGTCTGACTTTTGAAAATACCATTTGGTGTCATGAAGGGGTGTGTGTCTCCCCTTGGTAAGCTGCCCCAGCGCTGCGATCCGGTCTGCCAGGCCTGGAGGTGGCTGCTGTGTGCCCGCTGGTGCTGAGACAGCCATGAGTAAGACCAGAGCTAATCCTCAGGCGAGAAGCGGGAAGGGGAAAGGAGGGGCTGCGCCCTGGGCCTGAGGTTTCTTTGTGTCTCAGGGCTTTGGTATCTTTAAGCCTCTTTTCTTCCTCTACACTCTTGGAGAGCCATTGCTCTCATTAAAAAAAAAAAAAAAAAAAAAAAAAAAAAAAAGTTCCTTGGCTTGCCTGGTCCCTAAAGCAGAAAAACCCGGCCTCCTTAGATTAACATGTGCAGCTCTGCAAAGTCTAAACAGTTTAAATTTCATTATTCTGCACGTGTTTGTCAGGGGACTAGAGTTTGCCAAAGCAGGAGGAACCTGTGGGGGCAGGAGAGGCTTTGCCTCCTGTACACTGGGGACTGCGTTTTGCTTTTGTCCTTTTGGACAGGTAGGGGGAAACCTGGAGCCCCTCGCCAGGATTCTCCCACACTGCAGCTGTCCCAAAGAAAAAGGGAGTGGCCCCCGTCCTCTTGCATGAGTCCCTGGGGCTAAAAGTCCCTCAGATCGGGAAAGGGGTCTGCTCTTTGGCCTTATGAAGCTGTGTATATGTATTTCAAAGTGTATTTTGGTCACTGTGAGCAGTCATTCTGATGGAAGGGCTTTAGGTGAACTTAGTGTTTCAGAAGTTTCCTATCACTTTTCATAAGGCTCACAGTAATCAATGGCTTGAGGTATAGCTGTTTAGACCAACTACACCAGCCCACCCCAATGCCCTGTCAGTCTGCTGCACTGTTCCTCCTCCTGTGTGCAGGTGGGGTGTGTGTGGTATAGTGTATTGAACCCAGGGTGCTCTACCACTGAACTACACCCCCAGCCCTTTTTAATTTTGAGACAGGGTCTCACTAAGTTGCATAGGCTGGTCTTGAACTTGTGATTCTCCTGTCTTGGCCTCCTGAGTAGCTGAGATTTACAGATATGCACCACCATGCCTGGCTGGGCTTCACTTTTTCAGGTTAGGGTCTTGGTTTGTCTTTCTGGGATCAGTAACTAGTAGTGTGTTGAGAAGCAGTGTGATGTCCTCAAGGCACATTGCACATTGCTCCTGAACTTAGGTAATTAGCTGTGTTATTAATTTATGTGTTCACTCAACACTCTTATGAGCACTGGCTATGTGCTGGACTCCTGTGAGTGCTGGAGAAACAATAGTGAACAGGAAGACAGAGATCCTGACCTCTGTGGGTCTCATAGTCTGTGGAGGAGATGTAGAAAAGAGGGTAAATAGAACAAATCAGCAAGTTAAGTGGTATGTTTGGAGATGACCAACCCCTCTCCCTTGGCCTTAGGTTCTTATCTTCAGAATGAGAAAACTACTCCCCACTTCCCACTCTCTCTAGATTTTCTTGTGAAATTTTTGCATCTTTACATAAGGAAATCTAATAGTCTTTTTCACCTTAATGAGAATATCTTAATGAAAATACAGAAGTGTTTCCAGCAGTGTGGTTCAGCATTATTCTCTTGGTGACAGTGTTTGTGTCTCCTCAAGTACATAGCGGGATGTGGTATTACTTGGTAGTCTATCTAGGAAGAGACCAAAGCTGACCCCTGCTCTTGTGGGTTTGGTTAGCCCAGCACTCCCAGAGTGGACTGTAGGAAGATGTTCTGGCACACCTAGAAATGGGTGCCTCCTCTCTGTGTATGTGCAGGGACTGAGAGGCCAGGGAAGATGGAGGGACCCAGTTCTTCTCAGGACATAGCTCAGTCTCCAAGGCTTCTGGATAATGGGGCTGCAAAGTGATTTTCTTGTTGTTTTCTCTCCTGACTCAGGACTTTCTGAAAATGGGACTGTTAGTAATCTTTGTTAATATGTATTAGTTTTAGAATGAATGAACTATTGCTTTCCCCTTAGTTTAGATCAGACAGTGAGTACCCACCAAACAGCATTCACTGGTCCAGCTGCAAGGGCTGTGGGAGGAGGGGTAGCAGATGCCCCTTCAAGGAGACTGAAGTTGGCTGGGGATGCCTAGTGCCTGGTGGAGTGATGGGGCTGTTAGCCCTTCATGTGAGGTGCTGTCTGGAGTAGCTGGAGAACCGAGTAGTGAGTCACAGTGAGGGACAGCTGCCCTTCAATGGAGGAGAGGAGTCGGTTTTCTGCTTATTGCTTATGTCAACTCTGCCATTTCGACTGAGCCACGAGGCAGGGTCTGGAGCTGCAGGTGACATGCATGCAGGGGGGATGCTGTGCTCTCTCTGCTGCATCCTCCAGTTGGAGTGCCACAGAGATCACAAAGCCTTGGAGGTAGTAAAGCCAGCAGCAGAACCTACTCTTGATGACTTTGAACACTGTCTCTTGATGGCTTTAGAGAGTGAGTTCATCACCTTTCTGGATGTGTGGTGGTGTGGTTGGTAGACAGGACCCAGCCCCTCCCACCTCCCTTAATTTCAGAGGAGCTGGGTGCTTGAAGACCACTGTGTGGTGGGGGAAGGGCACGATTTCTAGAATGATGGCAGGTATTGGATGGAGGGAAGAATGTGAGCAGGTGCTAAGGTCAGCTATGAGGTCAGGCGTGAGCAGGTGTCCTGAGGTCAGGTATGAGGAGGGATGGTGAAGTAAGATGGCATGACCCTGGAAGGCAAGAGAGCAGCCTGGCTAGAGTGGAGGACAGGAGGGGAGGGAACTGCCTTAGGGATGAGAACCATGAGGCAGGGACTGAGGCTGGTGGACAGGGCAAGTTCCCTGTTAGTGCTTCACTTCATTTGATCTCAGGGTAACTCTGGGGATGAAGGAAGAGGTGTGTGGAAGGGTTAAGTTGTCTTGCCTGATATACTTAGGTCTGTGACCTTCAAACTGTCATGGGCTGGGGAGTCCCACAATGTCTGCATTTTTGGGTCCAACTTGCTATTTGATGCCTCCTCCTTCTTTGCAGCCTTGTCTCACAGAAATTCCCATGATGGATAGATTTTTAAGGCAGTCTTTTAAAGAAAATTTCTCCTTCGCCATGACATTAAGTGGAGGAGTTTGAGACTGTACCCTGTGGCTGGCCTTCATGTTCCACATTCTCCTTACCATCTACTTGCTTCTGTTAACTCCTTTTGCAGCCTGGGCAGATTGCACCCAGGAGAGAACTGATGAGCTGAGTCGAAAGCAGAAACATGGTCTGGTGAGAAGAGCTTTGCTTTGCCCGTGTCTGTTTTGTGCTGTGGTAGCAGAAGACCACAGAATTGACAGTAAACAGAAGCTTATTGGCTCACAGTTCTGGAGGCTGGCAAGGCCAACATCAAGGGCCTTCTTGTTGTGTCATCCCTTGGTGGGAGGACAAAAGAAGGGGAGATGGCCAAACTCATTCTTTCATAAGGAACTCACTCTCCATTTATAGTCCAATTCACAAGGGTGGAACCCTGTGACCTAATCACTTCTTAAGTCCCACCTCCCAATACCACCACACTGTGGAAAGTTCCCAACACGTGCCCTTTGGGGAACATATTAAAACTGTAGTACTTTGATACTCTTTTTTTTTTTTTTTTTTGGTACTGGGGATAGGACCTAGGGGCCTTTTACCACTGGGCTATATCTCTAGTCCTTTTTAAAAAACTTTTAATTTTGAGACAAGCTCCTGCTAAGTTGCTAAAGGGCTTCACTAAGTTGCTGAGGCTGGCTTTGAACTTGTGATCTTCCTGCCTGAGTTGCTGGGTTTATAATACGTACCACTCTGCCTTGCCAGAATTCGATATTCTTAATTTGATATTCATGGCCCTCCACAGCCTGGATTCAGCCTGCGTCCATCTTAACACTCCATGACTGGGCCTTGCTCTGCTCCCCACAGTGGTGCTCAGCCATTCCCCTCTGCCAAACCTTCCCCTCTTTCAGGGGATGGCTCCCATGTGGTAGCCCCCTTGGAGGCTGCCCTGCTGACTCTGGTCAGAGTAACCCTCCTGCTTCTTGCCTTTCCAATGATGACCCTCCACTTCCCTGAGATGTCTCTTCCCTTTTAAGTTATAACAATGTGTTTGAGTTCCTCTTTCTTGGAAGAAGAATACTCAGCGGATAAGATCCTACTCTGGGCCATCTCTGTTCCCAGAGTGCTCAGCCCCACCGTCTTCTCAGTCACTTCTTTTCCTCTTCTTTTCTTTGTTTCAGATTTATAGTATTAATTTTTTTGATGAGTTCTCCATCCTGATTCTAGGTTTCTGGTATGTGTTTTAGAAAGCAACCCGAAGATTAAATGTGTGAAAGTTCTACCTTGTACATAATTCTTCCTATTATATTGTCTAGCCTTTGAGGTTCCCCTTCCCCCAATGCCCCTCTCTGGTATCCTTCTTTCATATATCCATAGTACTCCTGAACAGTAGGGAAGCTGATCCTAGGACATTGTGCTGTAATATTTTCCCCCAAGCTGTATAGGTTAGCAAGGAAAGGCTGGAAATGCATGAAATAACATTGTTGTTCCAGGCAGCTGGACCTACTTTCTCCAAGAAAACTGATTTATAGCGCCATAGTATGGAGGTTGGTCTTGCTTATTCTAAAGCAGAGGTTAGCAAACGTTGTCCTAAAGGAATAGGTGGTAAATATTTTCAGCTCAGCTGCTCTCCTCTGCTGTGAGATTGAAAGTGAATGTGGAAATGAGGGGCATGACCAGGTCTGTCTGCTCCCTGCTCTCAGGTATAGCAACCTCCAGAATCAAGGAAATAATCTTTTATTTGCTCACAAAGAGAGCAAATTTGAAAAAGATTCACTTGTCCTTGAAAAATCAAGGACATAAGGAACATATGGAATATGTTGGGTGATGGAAATATTCTATACATGACCTTGGTGAAGGTCACATGGTTGAATACATGTGTCAAAACTCATCAAACTGGATAGTCAAAACCCATGCATTTAATTGACTGTAAATTATACTTTCTTAAAGTTGACAAGAGAGGACTTTTGCTTCCTGCTAGTTTATGGTACACCAGTCCTCTCTCTGCAAACAATGAGAAGACACAGAGTAAACTATAAATATGTCAGAAGACATGTAAGCAATCAGGATTTGTGGGGTTAAGATACTGGAAAAAAGGGAAATTAAATGAGGTAAATCCAACATTCTCTGAGGAATTTGTTGAGTATTAAGTAGCATAGACTGCTTTAAAGTTACAGTGACAAGATGTCTTTGGTATTGGTGTAAGGGTAGATAAACATACATTGGACCAGCATGGACTCTTGGAACATACCCTCAGACATATCGATGATGACTGACATAAGGCAGTGGGATGATTCATTGTCTTTTTAGGAATTGGTGCTAAGTCAATAGATAACCACATGGAAACAAATGAATATTGATCCTCATCTTGCACTATATACAAAATTCAATTCCAGATGGATTATAAATCTAAAGGTGAAAGGTAAAACAATAAAGATAAAAAAGGAAAATATAACTAATGTATTCATAATAGGCAAAGATGTTTTTAGACTGGATACAAAAGTATTAGCTGTAAAATAAATGGGACATGTTTTTTCCCTTTTTCCCTTTTTTTTCCCAAATAAATGTTTTTTTCCCTTTCTTCATTTGTACATTATAATTATACATAATATTGGGATTTGTTGTTACATATTTGTACATGCACCCAATTTATAACAACATAATTTGGTCAATTTCATTCCCCAGTACCTTCCCTAAATGGAATGATTTGGAGTATTGAAATTAAGATCTTCTCTTCATCAAAAGTTCCTAATATGAGCAAAAAGGCGAGTCACATAATGGGAAAAGATATTTATGTGTTCTCTGTGAATATGTAAATCTTCAACAAAGGACTCATATCCAAAATATACAAGAGTTCCTACCAAATAAATAAGAAAAAGACAGTTCAATAGGGAAATAGCAAAAGACATGAACAGCACTTTATTCATAGGATATCCAAATGGCCAATGAACTTTATTCATCAGGAAGTATAAATTAAAGTTATAGAGATACTACTGCATACCACCAAAATGGTTACAACTTAAAAGTCTGATAAAACTAAGGGTTGGCAAAGATGTAGAACAAAGGAACACCCACACATTCACTTTTTTAAACCCTTCTACAGCTATGGAGCTGTACCTTTATATACATGCTCAATGACCTAGCAATTCCAGTTCAGTGTAGACCAAAAGACATATACAGAAATGTTCATGGTAATGATCTGTGTGAAAGCAAAAAAAAAAACTGAATGCAATATTCATCAGCAATGGTTCATTACAGTATAGACATACAACAGAATACTACACAGTGCTGAAAATGAGTGTACTCTTGTATTCCTGTAACGACATGAATAGATTTCACAGACCAGTGAAAGAAGCCAGGCAGATGAGTATGCACTGTACATTTATATCAAGTTCAACTAATTTATGATTCCGTGTAAGTTAAGACAACAGTTGCTTGTGGTGGGAAGGGGCTTTAGTGACTGGTGAAAGTGGTAGGGGTGTTTTCCTACCTGAGTGATAGTTAACACAGATGTATGTGTTCATTGAAAATTCATTGATAGTTACACTTTTCTAAAGTGTATTTTAAATTCTTAAAAATACAGAGGATGAACCCACCTAGATGCCCTTCAATAGATGAATGGATAAAGAAACTGTGGTATATATTTACAATGAAATATTATTCAGCCATAAAGAAGAATAAAATTATGGCATTTGCAGGTAGATGGATGAAGAATATCATGCTAAGTGAAATAAGCCAATCCCAAAAAACTAAAGGCCAAATGTTTTCTCTGATAAGTGGATGATGATACATAATAGGGGTGGAGTGTTGAAGGGGGTAAGGGAAGAATGAAGGAAGGATGGATTGTGTAGAGGGAATTGAGGGGTGGGGGGGGCAGGGGGAAGGAAAGATAATGGAATGAGACAAACATCATTACCCTATGTACAGGTATTATTACACAAACAGTGTGACTCTACATTGTGTACAACCAGAGAAATGAAAAGTTGTACCCATTTGTGTACAATGAATCAAAATAAAAACAAATCAAATTAAAAAAAATACAGAGGATAGAAGCTGTTGGTCTTGAATCTCTTGGATTTTGCCTTTTTGGAATAAGAAATCTGAAAAAGTGGGAAGTGATGATGAAATCCAAGACTCTTTTCAGATAATCTGTCTTCAAGATTATACAGATTTATTCTCCTTCCTAGGTGTGGCAAGTACTTTAGTCAATACTAGTCTCTGAAGAGCCTGAGGACCAGGAAACAGTGGAATGTCCATTTCCATGGCCCTTTCTGTCCTTGGGAGACACTAGGGCTCTGTGATCTATGCTATATCCCTAAGAGGTGGTGCTGGGGTGCACAGAGCACAGGAGGGAGCCAATGGTGCCTTTCCTCCTGTCCCCTCCCCATTCCATTTTCTTACCCTCCTCTTTACTTATTCTGCTGCAAAAAGTCAGACTTCTTGCTAGAGAGCCCACATGCACAGACTAAAAAGAAAGGACACTTATTAAAAGGACAGATGTGAACAGATTAGTATCTCCCCTGAAATAGGTGCTAAGGTTCAGCATGTAGTCAAATGTAGACCCAGTGTGCAGTGCAGAAGGCTGTTTTCTAGAAGCCAAATGAAAAGCTGTTTCAATAACTTGACTTGGAGAAATAAAACTTCATCTGGTTCAGCAGCACTTGATCCCCACATGCCGGGGCACAGGTGCCTCCTTCCTGAGGGGTTTATCCATGCCGAGGTATGGGCAGGGATCCCTCAGCAGTCAAGCTATGTCCATGTTTTGTGAGCATCGTGTCAAGTCACAATAAGAAACGTCTTTTGCGAGTGCTAGGGTTTTTCATCTGGTTCCATCTTGGTAACAGGGAAACTCACAATGAGTCAAGGAAAGAAAAACAAGAAACCTTGAACAGAAAGATTCAGGTATGCCTGTCAGTGGCAGAATTGGGTTGACTTCAAATCCTGCTTCTTTTTAACCTGATTGGATAAGTTAGAAAAACTTGCTTACTCCTAAAAAAAGGAATCTGCTCTTGGTTCCTAATTAGTACTGCTTCTCATACCCGAGTTGAAAATTCTGTTCACTGATTTAATGGACAGTATGTTTAAATGGTGGAACATTTCCCCACATCTTTAACACTAATACAGCTCTTCAAATTGTTATGCTTTTTGAGAAAACATCTGAATTATCTGGTTTGTGGAAAAGTCAAGAGAACGTCCCTGGCTTGGGAAGGAGCAGGTGCCCAGGCAGGCTGGCCTCGGCTGCATGTGCCCTTTCTGGGCTCTGACTCTGGCATTGTTCATCCAGTGATTCAAGAGTTTTGCCCTTGCGGGGACCAGCTATCTTCCAACCAGCCAAAAATAGGCATGAAATCAGTTGCTTTCAGTGGTATCGCTTCAAAGTATGTCACGAGGTTTTTTTGAATTGGGAGATTTTCCTGCTAATTTGGGAAGCGGCTGAGGAGGCTCTCCAAGGCAGCCCTGATGTTTCCCTGATTCCCCAAGAGTCAGTCAGCCCTTTCTCCGCCGATGCTGACAACACTGATTGCATCTCCTTTATTTCCATTTTTAAAAATTGTCTTCATCTCAGGTAAAGAAAAGCCCCTGGAGTGCTGGCAGAGCACTGTGAGAGTGTTTGTGGGGATCGGATGAGGTAGTGCTATGGTAGTTTCTTCTTTCTTTTTTTTTTTGGTTTGGAAGAAGGTCAGTATCACAGTAATTCTTATACAGCAAAAGAAGCATTAGGAATAAGGAGACTCCTTTTTCTAAAAAGCATCACATGTAGTCCATTTATATGCATTCTATTTTCCTGCATTAAATTTTTAAAAATTCTTTTTAGTCATACATGACAGTAGAATGTATTTTGACATATACATACATGGAGTATAATTTACCATTTTTGTGGTTGTACATGATGTGGAGTTACACTGGTCGTGTATTCATTCATATATAAACATAGGAAAGTTATGTCCTATTCATTCCACTGTCTTTCCTATTCCCATTCCCCCTCCCTTCCCTTCATCCCCCTTTGTCTAATCCAATGAACTTCTATTCTCCACCCCACCACTCCCTTATTGCATGTAAGCATTCACATATCAGAACATTTAGCCTTTTTTTTTT
>JAJEJO010005529.1:22076-56341 GCA_020662805.1 Glaucomys volans | reverse complement strand
TCTTACTGAATACTCTCTTTAGAATGGGATTCCAATGTTAATTGATACTTATAGCACCATTGTGCTTTCACTTGATTGAACAGAGGAGGAAATATTGAGACTCAGGAGGTTTAGCTTGATCTGAAGAGTTTAATAAGGTACATGACTCCATGTTTTGTCATCCTGAGTAATTGATATGCTTTGAAGAAAAACCACCATGGCAGAGCCAAATAAATTCTATCAAATGCCAACTGGGTTTGAGGACATCCAGCCAGCATCATTTGTTGCAGGTAAAATCCCAATATCAAGGAAATAAACAGGAGGGAATGATTTATCCCTGTCCCTTTAAGAAACAAAAGTGTTTAGCTTCTCAATGAGCATAAAATTATGCAAGAGAACCATGGAGGCATGTGGCAATAGGAGAACTAGTCATTTGTATTCAATATTATAAACTAATCATTGGGACCAATGAAATTGAGGGAATCTTTCTAACCTGAACACCATGCCTTTGCAATCATGAAGAGCTCATCCCTTTCTCATTCTTTTCATTCCTCCCAGCCTTTTCAATGAGGAAATTCTAAGCAACTTGACCAAATACATATTCCAGTGTCAGTGCTGTATCTTTCCTTCCACCTCACATATGTCTGTGCCTTGTAAAGGTGGACTCTTGGGTCAATGTCCTTCTCGGAATAAAGGAATGTCTCAGTAACTTTCCCAAGTCACAGTATGTAAGTATGTATACGGAATTGAAAGACGGGTGACTACAGAATCTTCGAACCCATGAATTATATTTCCTCAGAGAAAAAGCATTCTCATTCTGTTTTCAAACATACAGTAGTTATGTTTGCAGGAATTCCTCAACATTCTTAGCAGTGAGATTATTTGCAGAAAGTATTTTCCATTGAACCCTCAGTCCTTCATTTCTTCACAAAACACTGCTTCTCCAGTTTTCATCCCACGCAGATATGCCTGAATGATTTACTAGTGTTCCAGAGGCATGGGAGCAAAATAGAGGAGAGCTACAATATTCACAGTTGGAGGGACTTGCATGTGGCTGTTTCTTTTGGAAGGGCAAGGAGTGTTCTGTTTTCTATAGGAAAATGCAGGCTTTTTCTCTTCCCAGTTCTTGTTCCTGGGCCTTGTGCGACTTGGGTTTCCATGAATGGCTTGACTGTCATCCCAGCTGTGCTGCACTTACTGCCTGCAGCAACAGAATGGTCATATGACACACAATGGTGTCATGTTGCCATTGCAACCACAACTTCTTCAGGTCCTTGTGGCTGCTGAGGAAACATCAAGAAAAGTGCTGGCCCAGCTCTGCTGGTATGAGGGAAGAGGAAACAGTCAGTCATGGGAATTCTTTTCTTTTCCACACAGGGATCCTTACATCTTAGCCCACAAGAATAGGAATCAGGGTGTGTTGTGCACTCAACTCCTCTGGCTTTGAGACATCTGACCCCATCCAAATAAGGGAACATGTTGAATTCTGCCTGGCTGTCATACCATTCATGTCTGTGAGGGGGCGATGTGATCACTTGTCTGCAGCAGTCATCAAGCATCACTTTGGGGACTGCAGAGCAGGCAATCATTCCCCACAGGAGTAGTGGAGCAAGGAGAGATGAGGGCATGCCCAAGGTTGCTTGGATCACAAAACCTAGACAGGCCACAGGGGCAAGGCCCTACAAAGACTCTAGTCCTCCTCAGGACTCATCCACTTGATTGCTGATTATGGAAACTATCCTAGGACCTTAGGATCCACTCAAATAATGGCCAATATCCTTTCTGAACAGCAGATCATGCCGGTTAGCTCTTGGGATAGGTGAAGTGTGAAATGGGAAACAACACCTACGCTGGTGTGATGCCACACCTTCCCAGAAATGCCCCAAAAGGACAGAGGTGGAACCTGGGATTTAGGACTCAGAAGTAGATGTGGGGAGCTGCTGAACTACCCATTGTTGAGATTAGTTAATCACTAATCGATTAGGAAGTAGGCTAGCAAGTTGCTGGCCTGAGGATAGACATTCTATGCTCACTCCACTGGCCAGGCCACACAACATCTGTTATCCCTTACAATTACAGTGCACTCAGACATTTTATTGCTATGATTCCAAGAATCTCCTCCACTCACCCTTTGATGCAGAAACACCTTCACAATGTGTCTTCATTTAATGTGTAAATCTCATTCATTTCCTATCCTCTTTCTGAACAAAGAGGATATCATAATCACCCATATCACCCTGGCATAATCAAGGACACCATAACCAGCATCTTCTAGATGCAAACTATGGGTCAGTGTCACAGACACTGGCACAATGATCCTCCATGGATATGAAACTGAGGGATGAAACAGTGTCTGATGAGGAGAGATGAACCTGGACCTCAAATGATACATTGATACCAGGCTATACATAACTACTGTGGCTCCTGAATGATATCATTGGTAGTTAATTTATGCATTCAGCACCAATATATGCAAGTCCTTGAAAAATTATGTCTGTAAAAATGCAAAGCACAGAAAGCTGAGAAAATTGAGGGTCAGGTGTTCCTGTGTTGTGTCTACCTCTCTCCGTTTTCAAGTTGGTAGTTTGATTGTGTTCGAAAATGTTGAGATGTAGAAGTCCACTTCTTAGGCAGAGAGACTGGAGTGAGCATGAGAAAGCTCTTCCTTTACAAATCCTAGTGCCAGAGATATTTTCCATGTCATTTCATGCTGAAATGCAAAAATGAAGTCCCAATATGGTGCTAATCTGAACTTCAAAATGTCAAAAAGAAAAGGAATCTATTTAGAACCTGGTGAGCACATTCATTTTGTAGAACTTGCTGATTCAATTCACTTACCAGCATATTATTGAGACCCTTAGAACCTCTGAATTCCTGAGCATTGTCTTATTTCAAGGAATACTGCCTCTTTAGAAATCCAGATCTCTGGTGAAGCATTTCTGGCTGGCATCACAGATACTTCCCAAATACTCTTTAAATACTCTTCTAATTATATCTGAGAATTCTCCAACCTTATTGTGTTCACTTGATTGAGCAGAGGAAGAAAAGTTGAGACTCTGGAGGGTTGGCATGATCTGATGAATCTCTTTGTGGCAGATGACTGCATGTTCTGATGATCTGACTATGTGATCTGCTTTGCTGAAAAACCACCCCAAAGCAGAGACAAATAAGTTCTTTCAATTCTGTACATCTATTTTGAGAACAATCCTGACATCATCCTTTGTTATTGCTCAAATTCCAATATCTACAGATTAATGAGGAGAGAAAGATTTATCTCTGTACCTTTAAGGAACAAGAGTGCTTTAGCTGCTCTCAGAGCAGAAAATTATTTGAGGAAAGCATGGTGGCATGTGGCAGAAGTAGAAGTAGGCATTTGTAGGAAATATTATATGCTCTGATCTTTGGAACCTCAGGAATTTGAGGGAATTTTTCACATCTGAACCCCAAGTCCTTACAATTACAAACTGCTCACACGTCTCATTATTTTTATTCCTCCATCCTTTTTCCTTGAGGATATTGTAAGCAACAGGGTCAAACAAATATCCTAGTGGAGGTGCTGGATCTTGCTTTTCACCTCAGGTATGTGAATGATTTGAATAGTTGGATTTCCTGGACAAAGTCTGTTTCTCTGCATAGGGGAATTTCTCAGCCACTTAATGAGGCACAATCTGTAAATATGTATAGGGACTGAGTAGTGGTAATGGCTCACAGGTTCTATCAATCCATGAATAATATTTGCTTAAAGAAAAAAGAATCCCCATTCATAATTCAAACATGCAGTACTTATGTATGCAGGAATTCCGCTCAATATTCTTTACAGTGCAATTATTTGCAGAGAGTCCTGTCTACTCTCACATCTTAATTTCTTTACAAAATGCTCCTACCCTGGACTTTATTCCACTCAAGAGAAGCCTAACTTATTTCCCAGTGCTCCTGGGACATAAGATCAAGAGGGAGGATAGCTAGATTGTGCAGAATGGGAGGGGTTTGAATGAGGTATTTGCTTTGTAAGTGACTGGAATTTTCTGGCTCATGTAGGAGAATGCAGGTTTATTCTCTTTCCAGGGCTTGTTGCTGGACCTTGAATAATATGAGTTTCCATGAATGGCATGGCTTTCATCCTAGCTGTGCAGCAAATAGTCCCTGCAGTCAAAGAAATGCCATATGACAGCACATTGGTCTCAGGGTTACCATGACAACACAAATTCATTAGGGCTCTGCCAACTGTGAAGGTTCAAGTAAAGCTCCTGTCCCCCTATGCTCTGAAGAGGAAACAGGCTACACCCAGGGATATTTTGTTTGCCACAAATGCAATCCTAACCTCTGAACACAGGAGAAGAAGAATCAGGGTGTGTAGTGGGCTTGTATCCTTGGGCTTTGAGATATCTGACTTCATCCAAGATAAGGGACCCTGCTGATACCTGACAGGATGCCATAGTATCTGTGTCTGGGAGGAAGTGATGTGCTAACTGGGCCTCAGCAGGCATTATAATTTCCAGGTAATGGTACACTCTGCAGGCAATTGGTCCCCACCAGGGATAGTGAATCAAGGAGAGAAATTGTGGTGACCAAGGATAGGTGTGTCACCAAGCCTAGAACAGGCCCCAGAATCATGGCACTATGTAGACACTCCTATTGGTCTGGACTCACTGGGTGCATTGCTGAATTGGGAAATTGGCATAGGACATTTACAGTCCCTTGCAATGATGACCATTGACATTTAAAAGAAAATAAGCATGAGGGGTGTCTTGGTGTGTTAGGTGAAAATTTAACCATGAAACAACACACTAACTCTGGTGTCATGCCACACCTTTCAATGACTGATCCAATAGGAAACAGATGAAATCAGGGATTGAGGACTTCTAAGTATAAGTGAGGAGCGGCTGAGCTCCCCAATGTGTTGAGGAGATGATTGTCACTTAAAATTTAGGATGGAGGCTAGCAAGTTGCTGGCAATCTATGAGAGACATTCCATGCTCACTCCCCTAGAAAGGACCCACGAAGCCTGCAGTTGTCTTTCAATTTGGGTGCACTCATAATTTCTCTTGCTATGAGTTTCCAAAGGGCCCTTCAACTCACCTTTTATGCAGAAACACCTTCACAATGTCTTCAAAGGAGGTGCAATTTTCTTGACCTGCCTATCACCTGTCTGAACAAAAACCCTCTGCACATTTCTAAGGATACCTTAATCAGCAGCTTGAAGATACTGATTACAGGCCAGTGTCACACACCCTGCAACAAAGATCCTCCAAAAATGTGAAATGGAGGGATGAAACAAGTGCCTGATGAGTGCAGGATGAGCACATTGCTACAGGGCATCACAGGAAACTTGAACATGCATCAGTCTGAACAAATGAATGATAGAAAGCTTGGAAGTTGAATATTCATACAGGGAGGAGTAAAGTATATTTCTTGTGCACTTAACACAGATGGGTGTTGAAGAGGAAACCAACTTCTGTGAACAGACTCTAAAAGAGGTTGTCCTTGTGAGTTGTCTCCCCAAATAATTGAGGAATATTATTCAGCTGCAATGTGCTATGCAAATACAGCAAATCATTGGGTCCAGACTGTTCTGTAAGCAAGGATAGTTACTGACACAAGTGCAATTGCAGAGGACATAATGCCACTCCCCCATTGCTGATTATACCCTGAAATGTACAAGAGATGCCTCAATAAGAATATGCAAGTTTAGCTTTCCTGATATATGACCTGGTAGGAAAGGCATTCCTTCACCACAGCACATACACCCAAGCACTCCAATTTACAAAAGTATACATTTGCATAGGGACCAATGAATGATGCATCTGGAAATAAAGTGTGCAGGACAATATCACAAATCAAAACAAAAACATCTCTGTTACGATGCAACAATGAAGAAAAAATACATGTAAAATCTTAATTTGAAACTCAGACAAAAAACAGAAGTATGAAAGATGTGATAGGGTAGGAGAAGGAGATCCTACAGCATTTCAAAATTCCAAGTTCTTATTTGTAGGAAATACAGGCATCCACACCAATCACCATGTAAATAATATCTCTGATTTCGTTTCTTCAATAGGATTATTTTATTTTATTTTATTTTTGTCTCTGCAAGTTCCTTTATTAATACAGCAAGATGTAAAAGAACAAGGTCCCCAAATCAAGTGACCTGGATGATTCAAAGTGCAAATTTACTCCAACCTGAACTGAAAAACCGATGACAGGACAGGCCTTGGCCATTTGGGTCATGGAAATGTGGCGTGATTAAAATGCTTTCTAATCACACATAATAGCAGCTGAACAAGATCTGATTAACTCTTTGGTCTCTGTTTATCAGAACACAACTTGGGCAGCCATGAACCTGCTCCATGATACAGTTTGGCATCAGAAGACGTGATTAACAACAGAACAGAGGAATGTTTTAAGTCAAGTGACTGAATCAAGGCACTTTTTTAAAAAATCAAAGCAAAAAGGTGCTAAAATATTTCTGAATACCTGATACTTCAGAAACCAGATTATATATAATTTAGCTGGTCATTTGAGCCTATGTTCTCTGTACATGACAGCGGACACCCTCTCCCAATATATACTGCATTCCCCACCCCCTCATTTGCTATGTAGGTATAAAAATATAAACAGACACGTCTAGGTCACAGACAAGTGATTAAAAAAAAAAACTAACAAACGCCACAATAATAACATTGAACTTGCTTCCCTCCTGAGGGACTCTGGAATGTGGATGAGGTTCATTTGCTCCACCACCGGAGAAAACTTTTGGTCAAGGTCAAAGCCACACGTGCCAGAAGAACCTCTTCTGAGAGGAGATGCTTTGGAAGCATGTGAATCCCCTCCAAGTACTGGGGTGTGAACTTTGGTGGGAGCTGGGGAGTCAGAAAGGGACAGAAGCCTTCAGGAGTGAAGTCTGACTGGAATAGCACCCTCCGCAGTGGGAATGGCACAAGCCTAAGACGTGTGGCCCAGAGACCCAGCACTGATGGTTCTGCTGTTCCCAGCCACCAACCGTCACAGTTAAGGCACAGCTAGGATACCATGAACAAAAATAATAATAATTTTGATACCAGAACCAGATACAGTGAAACAAGTCATTCTGCAATTCTTTCTGATTACTCATCTGCAAACTCCAGGGCAAAGGAGTTGCCCACAATCACCAGGAAGAAGTGCCAAGAACGAGCTCCAAGTGGTTTGACGGAGGATCTGACTGGGTCCTTCGGGGAACTGAAAGTTAAGTGCTATCTGTGGCCATGTTAATTTTTTTTTCCTACTATAAAGCTTAACTCTGAGAGATAGAGAAGAGTTGAAATACTGTACCCCAAACTAAGTATAACACCTCCAAGTCCATAACAAAGAGTATAAACTTATACATACTTGGGGGAGTGACATACGGGGTCGCAAACTGGTGGCCCCCAGGGTCAACTAAATGTTTTGGACATTTAAAAATATTTAAACAATCAGTGAGTTTTAAAAAAAGAACACTTTAAACAAAGAAGACTCCCCACTTCTCCCTCCCTTTTCCAGCATGAGACACAGCTGCCCCCTTTAAGGCGGGCACAGTCCCCACCCTTCCCTATTTACTTCCCTCCCTTGTTCCTGCAGGCTGCTGAGTTTGCGACCCCCAACTGGAAAGAGCATACACCTAAAAATGTGTTATTTTAAACAGTCTTCCTTGGGTTATCCCTGCAGTAACATCAGAATCAAACCATTCTCATTTCCTTGCTAAAAATCAGAACAGACCATTCTTCTCCCTTCTCTACACAGCATCTCTTAAGACATCCCTCAATATGAACAAAGTCTGAAAAATTGCTTCATTAGCAATGAACCTGGATCTTGAGTGATACAGAGAGACCAGACTTTACACAGCCCCTGTGGCTGCTGAATGATATTGGAGGAAGTAAACTTATGAATTCAGTGCCAATTCAAACAAGTCTTTAATAAATGTTGTCTATAAACATGAACCTGAAGGAATGTTCACACCTGAATTCCAAACCTTTACAATCTCAAGCTGCTCAGGTCTCTCTCATTCCTTCTGGGTTATTCCTTGAGTAAAATCTAACCAGAAGGATCATTGCATATCCCACAGGAGGTTCTGGATCTTGCTTTTCATCTCAGGTATGTGGGTGCATGGAAATGTGGGTTTCCTGGGCAAAATCTCTTTCTCTGAAGAAGGGAATGTCTCAGCAACTTCACAAGTCGCAGTCTGTAAATATGTATAGGGAATGGGAAAACATGATGGATCACACAATCTATGAACCCATGAATATTATTAGCTCAGTGTTAAATAATTCCCTTTCAGTTTTTATACATCTAATAGGTATATGGGCAGAAATTCCTCTCAACATTCCTTGCAGTGGCATTATTTGCAGAAAGTACTGTCCATTGAACTTTCAGTCCTTCATTTCTCTGCAAAATGCTGCTACTTTGGTTTTGATCCCACTCAAGAAATGCCTTATTTGTTAGTCAGTGCTCCTGGAACACGAGAGCAAATGAGAGGAGAGCTATATTATGTAGAGTGGAAGGGGCTGGCAAGTGGCTGTTTTGTTTCGAAGGGTGTGGAATTTTTTGGCTCATGTAGTAGAATGCAGTTATTTTTTTTTTATCTCCCCAGAGCTTGTTGCTGGGACTTGGGCAACTTGGGTTTCTATGAATGGATTACCTGCCATCATAGCTGCACCGTACATACTGCCTGCAGTAACAGAAAGGGCATATGACACTACAATGGTGACCCGGTTGCCTTGGGGACCAGAACCTCTTCACATCCGACTGATTTTGAGGAACCTTCAAAGAAAGGACTGGCCCAGCTATGCTGCTAGGTGGGAAGAGGAAGCAGATAAGTCTCAGGGTTCTTCTTTTTGCCACAAAAGTGATCATAACCTCTTAGGACAGGAAAAGAGAAAACAGCTTGTGTTGGGCAGGGCTGTGTCTTTGAGAAAATTGCCTCCATCCAAGATATTTGAACCTGCTGAAACCTGACTGGCTGCTGACTGCCTATGAAGGTGAGGGTCTGAAGTGCTCACTTGGCCACAGGAGGCATCATGATTTCCTGGGAATGAGGATCCTGATGCAGGCAATTTGTCCCCACCAGGTAGAGTGGACCAGGAAGTGATGTAGGGTTGCAGGAGGACATGTGGACCACCAAGTCTTGCAGAGGCCACAAGGGCATGGTCTGGTCAAGACACTAGTCTTGGTCTGCCCTCAACCAGTACATTGTTGAGTCAGTAAATTGGCCTACGGTCTTAGCAGACACTTGCAATGTTGGTCAATGGATGACTTTTCAGAACAGAGGTCTTGCAAGGCAGCCTAGTGGTATAGGTGAAGTTTGAACTGGAAGACATCACACCAACTCGTGTAATGCCAAACCTTTCCATGAATGCCACAACAGGACACAGTTGAAAGTTGGAAATTAGGAGTTCTAACTAAAAGTAAGGAGATGCTTTTTTCCCCAATAATGAGAGGAGGGAGTTAATCACTAATCATTTAGGAATGAAGCTAGCAGGTCACTGGCAATCGAGGAGAGACATTCTATTTTCCCACTACCAACCAGGCCCCACCACCTCTTCCATAGCCTTACAAATACAGTGCAATCAAATTTTGTCTTGCTATGATTTTGAAAGCAGCCCTTCCACTCGCCCTTTGATGCAAACAACTTCACAATGTGCCTTCATTTAAGGTGTAATTCTCTTGAACTGCCTATTGCCTGTCTAAGAAAAGGTCCTCTGGCATATTTCCAAGGACCCCTTATCCAACAGCTGGTAGATGTAGATTACAGGTCAGTGTCACAGATCCTGACACAACCATTATCCAAGACCGTGAAAGTGAGGGATGAAACAAGTGCCTGATAAGTACAGAAGGAACCTGATCCTCAGATGAAACAGAGAAAGCTTTACATAAGCCCTGTGGCTCCTGAATGATATCAGAAGAAGTTAATTAATAAATTCAGAACCAATTCATGCAAGTCTTTAATAAATATGTCTGTAAAAATGCATAGCACAAAAATTGAGTAAATGAAGGTCCCTGTGCTGCTGTGCACTGTCTATACCTCTCTGTTTTCAAGTTGATATTTCAGTTGTTTTGGAAAACGTTTATATGCATAAGTCCACTTCTTTGGCAGAGAGACTGCAGCATGAGGGAAAGCTTCAAGTTTGAAAGCTTTCCTTCCCCAGAAAGCTTCTCCTTCACAAACATTAGTGCAGATTATATTTTCAATGTCCTTTTTGCTGAAAGTCAACAATGAATTGCCAATATGTGCTAAACCTGAACTTCAAAATACAATAAAGGAAAAGAATCAATTTAAGATCCTGGTGAGCATTTTCATCTTTTGCAGCTTGAAGATTCAATCCATTTGCCAGCATATGAATGATACCATGATACACTTTACATTCCTCAGGATATTCTCACCCTCCAGAATACTCCCTCAAAAGACATCCAGATCTCTAGTGAAGGACTTTTGTATGGCACACATATGATTGCTCAATACTCACTTTAGAATGGGCGTCCAATTAAATCTGATTGTTATCCAATCATTTTGTGTTCATTTGATTGCTCAGAGGAGGAAATGTTGAGACACTGGAGGGTTAGCATGATCTGAAGAGGTTCTTTGAGGTAGATGACTGCATGTTCTTCAGAACTGACTATGGTATATGTTTTGCAGAAAAGCAACAAAAGTTTGAACAAATAATTTCTATCACATTCTGTAGATCATGGTTATGAACAATCCAGCACACATCCATTGCTATAGGTCAAATCCCAAAATCTAGGGTAGTAATGAGGAGAGAAAGATTTATCCCTGTCACTTTAAGGAACAAGACTGTTGTAGCAGCTCAACAAGCAGGTAATTTTCTGAAGGAACCATGGAGGCATGAGGAAGTAGTAGATGAAGGCATTTGTAGGAATCATTATAAGTTCAGGTTTTAGGGGCTACTTGAAATTGAGGTAATCTTTCAAACTTGAACACCAAACCCTGATAATCCCAAATTGCTCACACCTGTCTCAATGTTCTCATTATTCTCAAGCTTTTCCTTGAAGAAATTCTAACCAGTGGGGTGAAATGCATCCCAGTGGAGGTGCTTTATCTTGCTTTACACCTCAGGTATGTGGGTGCTCGAAAATCTGGATTTCCTAAGCAAAATCTGTTCCTCTAAATGAGGGAATGTCTCAGCAACTTCATGAGTCACACTCTGTAAATATGTACAGGGATTGAGAGGAGGTGAGGTGTCATGTATCTATGAACCCATGAGAAATATTTGATCAAAGAAATTATCCAGTTTTCAACCTTCCAATATATCTGTTGGCATACATTCCTCTCAACATTCCTTGAAGTGAGATTATTTGCAGACAGTCAAGTCATTGAGCTGTCAGTCCTTCACTTATTGGCAATTGCTGCTACCCTGGTTTTTTTCCCACTCAAGAAATGTTTGATTTGTTTACCAGTGCTCCTGGGACATGAGAGCAAAATAGAGGAGAACTAGAGTGTATAGAGTGGAAATGGTTGGCATGGGGGAATTTGGTTGGGAAGGGCATGGAATTTTCTGACTCATGTTACAGAGTACAGGTTTTTTTTTCCCTCCACAGGGCTTGTTTCTGTGCCTCGTGCAAATTGTGTTTCCCTGAATGGTTTGTTATCCTAGCTGTGGGGCACATACTGCCAGCAGTCACAGAATGGTCATATCACAGCACAATGGCATCATGGTTTCCATGGCAATCAGAAACTCTTCAGTTCTTGGCTGCTGTGGAGGAATCAATAAGAAAAGTGCCCAGACAGCTGTGCTGGTAGAAGGAAAGAGGAAGCAGATAAGAACCAGTGGTACTTTGTTTTGTATAAAAATACTCCTAAGCTCTTAAACTCGGAGAAGAGGAATCAGCATGTGTTGTGGGTGGAGCCCCTCTAGCTTTGAAACATCTGACTCCATCCAAGACAATGTGCCCTGCTGAAGCTTGACAGGCCACCATACCATCCATATCCTAAAGGGGTGATGTGCTCACTTCGCCACAGGAGACATCATGATGTCCTGGGAATGGGGAACCTGTTTCAGACAATGGTACCCACCAGGTAGAGTGGATCAAAGAGTGATGCAGGCATGCCCCACAATTCGTGTGTCATCAAGCCTAACCCAGTCCACAGGGGCATGGCCCTACAAAGACACTCATCCTGGTCTAAATTTACCTGGTACATTGTTGAGTCGAGAAACTGGCCTTGGGCCTTAGCAGACACTCACACTTATGGCTGATGGATGTCATTTCTGAGCAGAGGAGCATGTAGGGGAGCTCGGTTGTTTAGGTGAAGTTTGAACTGGAAAACATCACACCAACTCTGGTGTAATGCCATACTTGTCCATGAATGTGCCAACAAGAGACAGTTGAAACTTGAGATTTAGGGCTTCTTAGAATAAGTATGAAGATCCTGATATCCCTAATGTTGAGGGGAGGGAGTTGGCCATTAATCATTTAGGGAGTAGTCTAGCCATTTGATGGCATTTCAGGGGAGTTTCTATACTCACACTACCAACCAGGTCCCACCATTTCTTCTGTAACCTTACCATTCATTGCACTCAGAAATTGTCTTTCTATGATTTTTCAATGGGTCCTGCACTCAACCTTTGATGCACAAACACTGTCATAATGTGCCTTCACTAAATGAGTAATTCTTTTGAATTGTCTATCACCTGCCTGAGAAAAGTCCCTCTGGCACATTTCCAAGGACCCCATTCCAAGCAGCTGGAAGATGGATACTACAGGTCAGTGTTATAAACCCAGGCAAACCATGCTCCAAGAATGTGAAATTGAGTGATGTAACATGTGCCTGTGGAGGACAGGATGAATCTGGGCCTCAAGTGATACAAGGAAACCAGGTTTTACATAACCCCTGTGGCTCCTGAATATCAGTGGAAGTTAGTTCATGTATTCAGTGTCAATTGAAACAAGTCTTTAATAAATGATATCTGTAAAAATGCAAATCACACATAACTGAGTGAATCGAGGGCCACATACATCTTTGTTATCTCTACATCTCTCTGGTTTTAACTTGATATTGTAGTTGTGTGGGAAAATGTTAAGGTGTAGAAGTCCACCTTTATGGGAGAGACTTAAGTGTGCCCCTGAATGTTTCTAATTCACTAACTCTAGTGCAGATTCAACTTTCAATGTTAAAAACTTCCATTACAAAAATGAAATCCCAATATGTGCTGAACCTAACATTCAAATTGAGAATGGAAAAGAATCAATTTCAGACTCTGTTGAGAAATTTCATCTTGTACAACTTGCTGATTCAGTTCACTTGCCAGAATTTGAAGGAGACCATTATAATGACTATGTTCCTCAGGGATGTCTCATCTTCAGGAATACTGCCTCTTAAGACCTCCAGGACTCAGCAGAAGAACTTTTGTCTGGCACACAGATGTTTCCTGAATACTTTCTTTAGAATGGGCTTCCAATTAAGTCTGATACTTATATAATTGTTTTCTGTTCACTTTAATGATCAGAGGAGGAAATGTTAAGACACTGGAGGGTTGGCATTATCTGAAGAGGCTTTTTAAGTTAGATGACAATGTTCTGCAGACCTGAAAATGGGATATGCTTTGAAGAAAATTACCCCAAGGCAGAGCCAAATAATTTCTATCAATATCTGTAGATCACAGTTGAGAACTATCCAGCCAGCATCCTATGTAGCTATTCAAATCAAAATGTCCAGAGACTAATGAGGAGAGAAAGATTTATCCCTGTCCCTTTAAAAAACAAGAGTGTTGCAGCTGCTCAACCAGCAGAAAGTTTTCTGAGGTAAGCATGGAGGCATGTGGAAGTAGGAAAAGTGGGCATTATTAGGAACCATTATATGCTCTGATATTTGGGATCACAGGAAATTGAGGGAATCATTCACATCTGAACACCAAACTCTTACAATCTCAAAGTGCTCACACCTCTCTCATTGTTTTCATTCTTTCTGAGATCTTCCTTGAGGAAAATCTAAACAGTGGGGCCAAATGCAAATTTTGGTGGATGTGATGGATCTTAATTTTCACCTCAAGTTCTTTGAAAAGTTGGATTTCCTGGGCAAAGTATGTTTCTCTTAATAGGGGAAATTCTCAGCAACTTCATAGTCTAAATATGTATAGGTAAAGGTAAGAGGAGATGGATCACAGGATCTATGAACACACGAATAATTTTTTTCTGAGAGATAAATTATTCCCATTCAGTATTCAAACTTCCAGTAGTTATGTAGCCTTAAATTCCCCTCAACATTTTTGCATCGAGATTATTGGAAGAAAGTCCTCTCCATTGAACTGTCAGTCCTTCATTTATCCATAAAATGCTGCTACACTGGTTATATCCCACTAAAGAAATGCCTAACATTTTCACCAGTGCTTGTGGGACATGAGATTTAAAGAGAGGAGAGCTAAATTACATAGAGTGGAAGGGGCTAGCTTGCAGGAGTTTGGTTTGGAAGGGCATGGGATTTTCTGGCTCATTTAGAAGAAGGCAGTTTTTTCCCTCCCCAGGACTTGTTTCTGGTCCTTGGGCAACTTGGGTTTCCATGAATGGCTTGACTGTCATTGTAGCAGCACTGCACATAATGCCTGCAGTCACAGCATGTTTGCCATGGCAACTGGCACCTCTTGAGGTCCTGATTGCTGCAGAGGAACCTTCAAGCAAAGGGCGGGCCCAGCTGTGCTGTTGGGTGGACAGAGGAAGCAGGTAAGTCCTTGTGGTCTTTAGTTTGCCACAAAAGTATTCCTAACATCTTAGGACAGGAGTAAAGAATATGCATGTGTTGTGGTCTTGGTCCATCTGGCTTTGGAATATCTGATTTCATTCAAGACAATAGAGCCTGCTGAAGCCTACAGGCTGCCATACCATCCATGTCCATGAGGGACCTATTTGTCCATTAGGTCACAGGAGGCATCATAATTCTCGGGGAATGGGGACCCTGCACCAGACAATTGGTCCCCACAAGGCATAGTGGATCAGGGAGTGGTGTGAGAGTGCCTGAGGACACATGGGTCAGGAAGTTTAGCCCAGGCAACAGGGCCATGGCCCTACAAAGGCACTGATCCTAGTCTGCACTCACCCAGAACGTTGCTGAATTGGGTAACTCAAATAGGCATTTCCAACTACTTGAAACTATTGCTGATGACATTTCAGAGCAGTGCAGTATGCAAGGTATGTAGATGGGTTAGGTGAAATTTCAACTGGAAAACATCCCGCCAGCTGTGCTGTGACGCCAATCCTCTCCACTGGTTCACCAACAGGAGACAGTTGGAACCTGGTATTTAGGACTTCTAAGTAGAAGTTTGGAGATGCTGATCTCCCCAATGTTGAGGGGAGGCAGTTAATCAATAATTAATTAGGAAGGTGCCTAGCAGGTTGCTAGCCATCAAGGAAAGACATTCTATGCTCACACAAACATTCAGGCCCCACCACCACATATGTTTCCTTACAATTATATTGTACTCAGAAATTGCCTTGCTATGATATTACAGGGGTACTTTCCATTCCCTCTTTGATGCAGAAACGCCTCCACAATTTGACTGCACTTAAGTGGTAATTCTCTGACACTGACTCTCACCTGTCTGAAAAAATTCCTGCTGACACATTTACAAGGACACCTTAAGCAGCACCAGGTTAGATGCTTACTCCAGGTCAGTGTCACTGACCCTGACACAACCATCATCTAAGAACATGAAATTGAGGGATGAAACAAGTGCCTGATAAGGAGAGGAAGAAGCTGGGCATTGATTGGTACAGCAATATCAGGCTTTACATTACCTCTGTGGCTCCTGAATGATATCAGCAGAAGTTAATTCATGTATTCAGTGCCATTTCATACAAGTCTTTAATAAATGGTCTGTAAAAATGCAAAGAACAAAGAACTGAGTAAGTCATGGGCCACGTGCAGCTGTGTTTTGTCTACATCTCTCTTCAAGTTGATATTATGGTTGTTTTGGAAAATTTTGAGGTGTATAAATCCACTTCTTTGGCAAAGATAAACCTTTTGATGCCCCATAAAGCTTCTACTTCAGTAATCCTAATGCAGATTAAATTTTCAATGTCCTATCTTGCTGAAAGGCAAAAATGAAGCCCCAATATGTGCTAAACCTGAACTTAAAAATGCGAAATGGAAAAAAAAATCAATTTCAGATCTTGGTGAGCATTTTCATCTTGTACAGCTTGCTGATTCGATCCACTTCTCAGCATATTAATGAAACCATTGTAACCATTACTTTCCTCAAAGTTGTCCCATCTTCAGAAATACTGCCTATTTAGACATCCAGGTCTCTGCAGAAGCACTTTTGTCTGGCAGTCAGATGCTTCATTATTACTCTCTTTAGAATGTGCTTCCAATTAAAGCTGTTAGTTAATCAACCATTTTCTGTTCACTTGAATGTTCAGAGGAGGAAATGTTGAAATGTTGAGACACTGGAGAGTTTTCATGGTCTGAAAAGGCTCTTTAAGGTAGATGACAGCATGTTCTGCAGACCTGAGTATGGGATATATTTTGCAGAAAATCCACCCCAAGCCACAGCCAAATAATTTCTATCTAATTCTTTCAATTGCATTTGAGAACAAATCAGTGAGCATCCTTTGTTGCAAGTCAAATTCCAATGTCTATGGAGTAATGCAGAGAGAAAGATTTATCCCTGTCCTTTTAAGGAACAAGAGTGTTGTAGCTGCTCAACCAGCAGACAATTATCCAAGGAAAGCATGGAAGCAAGTGGCAATAGAAGTAGGGATTTTTAGGAGTTACTATATGCTTTGAATTTGCGATCAGAGGAAATTGAAGGAATCATTCACCTGAACACCAAACCCTTACAAACCCAAAGTGCTCACACCTGTCTCATTACTCCAGGGTTTTTCCTGGAGACAAATCTAAACAGTGGGGCCAAATACATATTTCTGTGGAGACTCTGATCTTGCTTTTCACTTCAGTATGTGGTTTCTTGGAAAACTTGGGTTTCCTGGGCACAGTCTGTTTCTCTGAATAAGTGAAAGTCTCAGAAACGTCATGAGGACAGTGTGTAAATATGTATAGGAAATGGGAAGAGGTGATCAATCACATGATCTGGGAATGCATGAATAGTATTTGCTCAAAGATAAATTATTCCCATTCAGGTTTCCAAATTCCAGTAGATATTAGTGAAGAAATTCTTCTCAACCTTCTTTGCAATGAGACTATTTGCAGAAATTCCTGTCCACTGAACTCCCAGTACTTCATTTCTAACTAAAATTCTGCAACCCTGGTTACATCCCACTCAAGAAATGTCTAACTTGTTTATAAGTGCTCCTGGGACAGAAGAGAAAAGAGAGGAGATCTATACTATCTAGAATGGAAGGGGCAGGCATTTGGGAGTTTGGTTTTGAAGGGCATTGAATTTTCTGCCTCATGTAGAAGAGTGTAGATTTTTTTCTCTTGAAGTGCCTATCACCGGTCCAAGAAAAGGACCTCTGAAACATTTCCAAGAATCCCTTAACCTACAGCTGGTAAATGCAGACTCCAGCTCAGTGTCACAGAACCTGTCAGAAACCTCTTCCAAGAACATGAACCTGAGGGATAAAACAAGTGCCTGTGAGGACAGGATGAATCTGGGCCTCCAATTTTACAGAGAAATGAGGCTTTACATAAACTCTGTGGCTCCTGAATATCAGTGGAAGTTAACTCATGCATTCAGCACCAATTCAAGCAAGACTTTAAAAAATGATCTCTGTAAAAATGCAAAGGACATGCAAAATCTGAGTAAATTGAGGCCCACGTTCCACTATAAATTGTCTATATCTCTCTGTTTTCCAGCTGATGTTGTGTTTGTGTTGGAAAATGTCGAGGTGTAGCATTCCTCTTCTTTGGCAGAGAGACTGGATTGCACCCCAGAAAGTGTTTCTATCACAAACCATAGTGCAGGTGATTATTTGAATGACCTTTCTTGCTAAAGGCAAAAATGCTGTCCCAATATGTGGTAAAACTGAAAGTCAAAATGCAAAAATGAAGAAAAAAATAAATTTTAGACCCTGATGAGCACTTTAATCTTTTGAAACTTGCTGATTAAATACACTTGACAACTTATTAATGAGAATGTTATAAACTGTACATACCTCAGAGTTGTCTAATCTTCAGGAATACTGCATCTTAAGAAATTCAGGACCTTGGGGAAGCACTTTTGGCTGGCACACAGATGTTTGCTGTATACACTTTTTAGAATGGGCTTCCAATGAAATCTGATACATATCCTACAGTTTTGTGTTCACTTTACTGATCAGAGGAGGAAATGTTGAGACACTGGAAGGTCAGAATGATCTGAAGAGGTTCTTTAATGTAGATGACTGCATTTCTGCAGATCTGACTATGTGATATGCTTTGAAAAATAACCACCCCAAGGCCTATCCAAATAATTTCTATAAGTTTCTGTAGATCACTTTTGAGAACAATCCAGCCAGCCTCCTTTGTTTCAGGTCAAATTCCAAAAGCTAGGGAATAATGAGGAGATAAAGCTTTGCAGAAAAAACACTCAAGGCACAGCCCAAACATTTCTGTCAAATTCTGTAGATCACATTTGAGAACACTCCAGCCAGCATCCTTTCTTGCAGGTCAATTCCCAATGTCTAGGGAGGAAAGAGAAAAGAAAGATTTATTCCTGAACTTTCAAGGAACAAGAGTGTTGTAGTTGTTCAATGAGCAGAAAATGATCACATGGAAACATACAGCCATGTGGCAGTAGGAGAAATAGGCATTTCTTGGAAATGTTATAAATCTTATCTTTGGGAACAATGAAAATGAGGAAATCTTTCACAAAGGGCCACCAATTCTTTACAGTTGCAAACTGGTTAAACCCATCTCATTCTTTTCATTCCTCCTGGCCATTTCATTGAGGAAATTCTAAGCAGCTGGGCCAAATACATATCCCAGTGGAGGTGCTGGATCTTCCTTTCCACCTCAGGTATGTGGGGGCTTGGAAAATATGGATTTTCAGAAAAATATCTTTTTCTCTGAATAAAGGGTTGTCTCAGCAACAGATGAGTAGTCTGTAAATGTGTTTAGGAATGGGAAGAGGTGTTGCTCACAGGATCTATGAGCACATGAATAATATTTGCTCAGAGGTAAGTAATCAGCATTCAGTTTACAAATGTCCAGTAGTTATGTGTGCAGAAATTCTTCTCAACATTGTTTACAGTGAGCTAATTTGCAGAAAGTCATGTCTTTTAACTCTCAGTCTTTCGTTCCTCTGCAGAAAGCTTCTACTCTGATTTTGACCCCATACAGAAATGCCTAAAGTGTTTACCATTGCTCATGGGACATGAAAGCACAAGAGAAGAGACCTACAGTATGAAGGGTGGCATGGGCTGGCATGCAGCAGTTTCTTTTGGAAGAGCATGGAATGTTCTGGCTTGTGTAGGAAAATGCAGGTTTTGTCTCTTCCTACTCTTGTTGATTGATCTTGGGCATCTTGGATCTCTATGAATGGTGTGGCTGTCATTCTGTTGCACCCAAAAAAAATAAAATCATCCAAGCTGATCACGTAAAGCCAAAAGAAGCCTTTATTTTAGCTGGCCAGCAACAAATGCCCTTACTCCTAAAAGTGGGGTGCCAGGAAATTGTGTGTTAATTGTGTCATTGCTAACTTTTTTAGGGCTCAGGATTAGGGTGGGGCTATAGGGTGCAGGAGGGATTAGGGCTGGGCTATAGGGAGGGGGGATTAGGGTGGAGCTTTCTCTCTCTGCATGGCACTAGAGAACCTTTTTGGAAGTATAACATTCCCCACTGGTCTTATCCACATTAACAAATTCTTGTTTAGGAAACTAGTGTTTTTCAGTTTCCAACTTCCCAGCTTCTGATGGGTTCCATTCCTCAGTTTGACCAGATTTCTTATTTTACATTAACTACCTGTCCTTAATTAGGGAGAGGGGCACCAACCACTCTTTCTGCTTCCAGTTGGAAGGGGGTGGAGTCTAGTGAAGCAGTTTGAAGTTCCTTTTAGAAATATGGTTAATGAGGAGCAGAAGTCTGCTTGAGAAGAGCAGGTTGTAAAGTCATCTGGGGTAGGTGCTTCTATGAGAGAGAAACAAAATGACATAAGTTCCAAAATGAGATTAATACAGAAAGTCATGACATGGTAGAAGTCAATCTCTCACCAGGTGGAAGACCTGAGAAGTTGTACCCATAACAAGGCCTACAAAAGGCTGGAGAGGTTGAGGCCTTTATTTGGGAACTTGGGTTATCAAGTACATTTGCCTAAGAATCTCTCTTTTGTAGCCTCCAGTCCTATTCTAGGGACTAACACAAGTTCATCTTAAGTTACAATAAACTATTGTTTCTTTTAAATGACCAAGAATGTCTATGGTTTGGTTTGGTTTAACTGTTTTTCTAGATGTTTAAGATCAAGTTGGTCAAGTTGACCTGTTCCTGTCTCTTAAGAGTCAGCCGAGTTCTCACAGGGGTCACTCATGGGGAATTTGAGAGTCCTGTGCTTGGATGGTGTCAGTTCCTGCATTTCAGCAGCTACTTTATTCCAGCAGCCTCTGCATTCTGGGGTGGGCAGCAGCACTCCTCTTGGATTCCAGCAGCTCCAAGGCAGTGGCTTCTGCCTTGTGGACAGCTGACAGATCTTTGCTTCCATTCATGGCAGAGGAAGACTGGTCCTTGCTCAATCCCATCAGCCCAATGAGGGCAGGAGCCAAGCCTGTCTGGTCCACTGTTGTACCTCCTTGTTCTCAGCAATCTTTGCTGCATCTCCAACTCTGGGGGACAAGCTGGGAATGCACAGGTTATTGAGAAGCATTCACTCAGATTGGGTTCTGTCCTGGACGGTCCCAAGCTCTGTTGGCAGTGGCGTCTGGGCCCCAGTGGCTTTTTTGCTCTGGCTGTGGCAGTTCCTGCAACCTGGAGGCTGATGGCAGTTGGTGTTTCCTTGGATCTGGACACAGTGATGCCTTGTGTGCAACACAGAAACCAGGCAGTGTCTTTTGCCCACTGTCTGCATGGATGAAAACTCTGAGTTCTGACAGCAGCAAAGGCAGCAGTGTTGACCTGGAGTTGCAAAATTAGAGAAGCTCTCTCATTCCTTGGATGCAGACTGACTCTGGGGGCAAGAACCAAAACTGGTTTTCTTGGCTACTTTATTTTAATCTCAATCTTTAAGTTTTGATCTTAAACATCCAGCAAGCCAGTTTCACCAGTTACTATCTCATCTATTTCATAGGTGATGGCCTAGTATACTTCTTCAAAACATTAATCTGGCATCAGCTACAGAGCTTACAAAGAAAATACAAAATAATTAACAACAGTAAAAACATATCTAGTTTGTGTAATAGTCACCCTAAATCCTGCCTGAGTTATATATTTTATTTCCTATTGGATATCACAGTAATTCTACAACAAAAAACAAACTTTTGAATATAACTTTAAATGAGCTGGAAGCTGACTAATTTTGGAAACATTCTAACTTGTAGCAGGGTAGGAGGCAGACCCTTATTTCATGTAAGGCTTTTTAAAGTCTTAGGCAGAGTGTTGTAGGTTTGAAGTTATTTTTGCCTCCTCTTAGGACATCATTTTACAGTTAACACAAGATATTGCATTTAAAACAAATCAAGGAAAGGCTGAGTGCTTTTAACTTTCCTTTTGTGCTGCAAAGTGACCAACTATTTTTTGTTTCACGATATTAACCTTTAAACAAATCAGGCTCTCACTAGCTTTAAATACATTTGCATTTAAAAAGTAACAAATTTACATATACCCTATTGATTGCAGGTTATTAAATGATCCCCAATAAAACTTACCATTCCCACAAGCCTGAAAATACCAACACATACAAGTCTAACCTCGAGAACAGCAGCCCAACAAATTTCCTTCTCTAAAGACCTGCTTACCCAGAAGACATGGACACATGAATAGACAAAGAGCAACCAAACCTAGTATTTCAAGAAAAAACCCTAGACTCAGCAACATAGCGCAATACCTTACCAGTTATTTAACCATCATAAAGAATAAAATTTAAAGAAATCCTTGTCATTTTAACATATTGATTACAGTTTGATTTGTATTAGCCCATTACCATTTGACCGTAGGGAAAACTTTAAACAGTTTCTGATTGATGGTCTTAGATACATATGACTAATTAGTTACATAAAATTTTGTTGGAATTTTCCCTTTACCTACACACAGATTTTCTTGCCAGAAATATTTTCCTTTTCCTTTTACTGAATGTATTTTCATATCTAAAACTTTTCACTTTCCCTTTCCCATCTGTTGACTCCTTCCTTATTCATATTCTAAAGCAACTCCTATGAAATTTCTGAATTTAGATAAATTATTAGGACTTTACTCTTAGTAAGCTTACTCTCAGGAATGATACAGAACAATTCCAAATCCCTTCATTTACCAATTCATGAAAACACAAATAATACTAAAGCATGTCATCCCATAGAATTTAAGGTGTAATATGTTAACTCTAATTTACTTATTTTACTGTAATAGCCAAGATCAGACAAGGTTTTTGAATAGTATTTGCCATCTCTTTCCTGTGGAAAAGTCCTAAAAAATTGATATTACACATTTTATAGACATTAACATTTTTTAATTGACCACCTAGTGATTTGTGAGGTTAGATATATTTTTCTTCATTTATTTACCGAATTTAAATTGAACCTTTTTAATCATGGGAATCAAATATAACTGGATCCTGTTTTTCTTTTAGTGCTATGTTAATCTCTAATATCATGCACATGAATTTTGGATACAATATACACTTAAACAAAGGCCTTGTAGGTTTTTCCCATTGCAAAGTATCAAGATGTTCAAAAATCTAAGGTGAATACTCGGCCAGCCATTAGTTCATAAGCTCAACAAGTATTCTCAAATAAAACACTCTTTTGGTTTCTTTTTCCCTTGGGTTGGATATTGGTCTCCTACTGGGCTTTTTGCTTCTTCTATTATCATTTCAATATAGGTTCTACTTGATATTTGGTTCCAGCAGAACCCTGATATCTCATGCTCTTATCAGGACAGGGTTTGAATGCTTAAGAGCTCTCTAATGGACTTTTTTTTCCTCCTAGGTGGAGGCACATGTCATTTACATATTGTAAACAATTTGCTGTGGGGGAGTTGTAACACTGGGGTGGGGGGTTAGACCTGGTTTCCTTGTCTCCCTCTGGAGGGCTAGAGGGCAGGTGCCCCCAGCCATCTTCTCCCTCCCTTGGCCTCTGGCTTTTTGGAGAGTTGCCTGAGTCTTCAGGGATTGGAAGCAGCATGAGCTGCATTTAAGTCACGTCTGGCATTTGCCATCAAACCAGTGCAGCCTCTCCTAGTTTCCAAACTAGCTGAAAGGCAATGCTTAAGCCATAAACCAAATGTGAATGTAAGGCACCTGGTCCTGATGGTGTGGCTGCCCAATGCCCTGAGGGCACCAATCAACCTTAAAACTGCCCCAGACGGTGGCTACCCATCAGCCAGCCACATGGCCCGAGTGGGCCATTTTGATTCACAACACTTTCTTAAATTGCATCCATTAACAAAAGTTCTGTAGTCAGTTGTACATTCTTGGAAGTCCTGAAAAAGTATCTAAAAACAAGTTAGAACAGTGGGTCACATGGTTGACTGATTCTGCCCCACAGTAGACTGTCATGGAGAGACATCGAAAGCAAAGTCAAAACAGAAAACTCACATGGCCATGAACCAGACTAACAAGACAAATACAGACAAAGACTGGAGTGGGCCCCACAGGGAGGCCTATTAGGTTAGGCCACAGACTGGCACCTGATGGTGGCTACCTGTCAGCCAGCCATGCCATAGCTGAGAAGCCCAAACCCCAGGTGGCAGCTATGCCAAAAGCCAAGCGGCAGCCATTTTGGCAGCCAGCCATGTGGCAGTCAAGCAGACCGGCCCCTGGATGGTGGCTACACATCAGCCAACCAACCCGAAGCCAAGCAGCAGCCCCAGATGGTGGCTATGTGTCAGTCACCCACACAGGAGCCGAGCAGATCTGCCACAGGTGGCAGCTACACATCAGCCATGTGGCGGCCGAGTGGACCGGTCCCAGGTGGTGGCTACCAGGCACTAACGCACAGCGAGTACCCATCAACCAGCCACAAGGCAGCCCAGCAGCCCAAGCCCCAGACAGCATCTATGCCAGAATCCAAGCCATAGCCATGCCAGCAGCCAGCCACTTGGCAGCCAAGCAGGCCAGCCCCTGACAGCAGCTATTCATTAGCCACCCATGCCTTGGCTGAGTGGACCCAGCCCCAGACAGTGGCTATGCAGCAGCCACCCACACGGCCCAGACCAGACTAACAAAGCAAATACAGACAGACATTGGCCGACAAGATTAGGCCCCATTTGGCCTACCAGACTGGGCCCATGAGAGGCCCACCAGACTGAACCCCACCAGATTGAACCCATGAGGGTGTTCACCAGACTAGGCCTCACAAGGAGGTCTACTAGGAGCCAGGAGCAATGTCTAGCCCTGACCTGGGACTGGTGTAAGCAGCTGTGTCCAGCCTGACCAAGTCCCCCAGATACAGAAAGTTGACTCACCTATACAGGATACCAGGTGGCTTCACCTAGAAGGGTGTCCTGAAGATGGGCTGGGGTCATCCCAAGAGTGAGGCTGAGGCACGTCTCTCAGGAGCTCCACTCTACTCAGGGTGGAAGCTCTCAGGCAACCATCACAGGAGGCCAATTTAGGTGTGAGGGTTTGGAGAAATCAGATCTCGGTGGGACCTCCAAATGTTGTACCCAGAAAAATAAAATCATCCAAGCCGATCACGTAAAGCCAAAAGAAGTCTTTATTTTAGCTGGCCAGCAATAATTGCCCTTACTCCTAAAAGCGGGGTGCCAGGAAATTGCATGTTAATTGTGTCATTGCCAACTTTTATAGGGCTCGGGACAGGATTAGGGTGGGCTATAGGGTGTGGGAGGGATTAGGGCTGGGCTAAAGGGAGGGGGGACTAGGGTGGGGCTGACTCTCTCTGGATGGTGCTGGACAATCTTTTTGGGAAGTACAACAACCCTAGCTGTATTGTACATATGGCCTGCAGTCACAGAAAGGTCATATGACACATAATGGCATCACTGTAGCCATGCCAACCTCAACCTCTTGAGGTCCTAGCTGTGACTGAGGAATCATCAAAAAATGGGATGGCACAGCCAGGCTGTTGGAAGGAAAGAGGAAGAAGGCAATCTCAGGGGATTATTGTTTTCCACAAATGGAACCTAACCTCTTAGCCCATGAGAAGAGGGATGGGAATGTGTTGTGAGTACAGCCCCTCTGGCTTTGAGACAGCTGACTCCATCCAAGAAAAGGGAACCTGCTGAATCCTAAGAGGCTGTCATAGAATCTATCACCTTGAAGGGGTGATGTGCTCACTTGGCCACAGCAGGCATCATGATTTTCTGGAAATGGGGACCAGACTGCAGGCAATTGTTCCCAACTAGGTATAGTGGACTAGGGAGAGATGCATTGGTGCCCTAGGTCATGTGGATCACCAAACTTACCACAGGCTGCAGGAGCATAAAATGACAAAAATGCTCCTTCTGGTCTGCACTCACCCCCATAGATTCCTGAATCAGGACACTGGCGAAGGGCCTTAGCAGCCACTCTAAATGATGTCAGATGACATTTCAGAGCAGAGGAGCATGCTGCTTAGCTTGGTGGGTTAGGTGAAGTTTGAACTGGGAAACTTCACAGCAACTCTGGTGTGATGACACATCTTCCCAGGAATGTCACAACAGGAGAGAGCTGGAACCTGGAACTTAGGATTTCTAAATAGAAGTGAGGAGATGCTGAGCTCCCCAATGTTGAGGCATGGGAGTTAATCACTAATCTATTAGGAAGTAGGCTAGGAAGTTGCTGGCAATCAAGGAGAGACATTCTATTCTCACTCCAAAGACCAGGCCTCAAGACTTATGCTGTTCCGTATAATTGTGGTGCACTCAGACATTGTCTTGCTATGATTTTCCAAGGGGTCCTTCCACTCACCCTTTGCAGAGAGACCTCTGAATATGTCTTAATAAATTGTGAAATTCTCTTGACCTACCTATCACCTGCCTGAGCAATGGCTCTCTGGCATAATTCCAGGGAAACCTTAAGTAGCTTCTTCTAGATTCAAATTACAGATCAGTGCCACAGACCCTGGCACAACCATCTCCAAGAATGTGAAACTGAGGGATGAAAACTGTGCCTGATGAGTACAGGATGTACCTGGATCTTGAATAATACAGGAAATTAATTCTTTACATATCCCCTGTGGTTCCTGGTGATATCAGCGGAAGATAATTTTTGTATTCAGTGACAATTCATGCAAGACTTTAATAAATAATATCTATAAAAATGGGGAGCTCAAAAAACTGAATAATTGATGGTCATCTGAAGCTGTATTTTGTCTTCATCTCTCTGTTTTCATGTTGACAATTTGGTTGTGTTTGAAAATGTTGAACTGTAGAAGTTCACTTCTTTTGCAGAGAATGGACTCCAGAAAAATTCCAGAATGGAATTCACACCAGAAAGCTTATCCTTAACAAACCCTAGTGCAGGTAATATTTTCAATGTCATTTCTTCCCGAATGGCAACAATGAAGTTCCTATATGTGTTAAACCTGATCTTAAAAATGTTACAATGGAAAATCAATTTTAGACCCTGGTGGGCATTTTCAACTTGTAGAACTTACTGATTCAATACACTCGTCAGCATTTTAATGAGAGCTTTTTAACCCCTGCATTTCTGAGAGTTGTCTCATCATTAGAAATATTGCCTCTTAAGAAATCCACCTTTCTGGGGATGCACCTTTGACTAGCAACACAGCTTCTTACTGAAAACTCTCTTTTGAAGGGGCTGCCAATTAAATCTAATGTTTATCTAACCATTTTGTGCTCACTTCAATGAAGGGAGGAGAAAATGTTGAGACAGTGAAGGTTTGGCATTATCTGAAGAGGTAGATTAAGGTAGATGTCTGCATGTTCTGTAGACATGACTGTGATATGCTTTGCCAAAAAATCACCCAAGGCACAGCCAAAAAATTTCTATCACATTCTGTAGTTCTCTTTTGAGAACAATCCAGCCAGCAACCACTGTTGCAGGTCAAATCCCAATATCTAGGAGGTAATGAGAAGAGAAAGATTTCTCCCTGCCCCTTTAAGAAGAAAGGGTGTTGTAGTTGTTCAATCGGCAGAAAATTATCGAAGGGAAGCATGGAGGCATTTGGCAGTAAGAGATGTAGGCTTGTTTAGAAAATACTCTTAGCTCTGATCTTTGAGACCAATGATATTGAGATAATCTTTAACCCCTGAACACCAAGCCTATGTAATGAAAACTTCTCACACCCATCTCATTCTTTTCATTCCTCCTGGCCTTTTCCTTGAGGAAATTCTAAGTACCTGGGCCAAGTGCATATCCCAATGTAGGTATGCTGGGGGATCTTGCTTTTCACCTCAGATATGTAGGTACTTGGAAAAGGTGGATTTTCAGGGTAATGTCTCTTTCTCTGAATAAGGGAATGCCTCACCAGTTCTTTGAACTGTCTGTCCTTCACTTCTCTGCAAAATGCTGCTACCCTTCAATTTACACAAACATAGATTTGCATATGGACCACTGAACAATGACTTTGGAAATAAAGTGTGCAGAACAACATCACAAATCTAAACAAAAGCATGTCTCTTATAATGCAATAATGAAGACACAATATGTGAAAACATCTTAAAGTGAAAAACAGACAGAATACCAGAAGTATGAAAGGTGTGATATGATATAGGGCACAGGAAATAGAGATTGTATATCATTTGGAAAATCCAAGAACTTATTTGTAGGAAATATAGGCATCCAGAAAAATCCTGCCATATAATGTTCCTGATATCATTTCTTCAATAGGATTATTTTAAATAGGCTTTCTTGGGTGATCCCCACACTAACATCAGAATCAAATCATTATCATTTTCTTATTAAAAACAGAACATGCCATCCTTCACACATCCCTTCACAGCATCTCTTAAGACATCCCTCAAAATAAACAAATGTCTGAAAAATAATGCTTGAATATTTATGAACCTGTATTTTGAATGATACTTGGGAACCAGGCTTTACATAGCCCTGTGACTACTCAATGATATCAGTGGACATAAACTTAGGCATTCTGTGCAATTCCTACATGGCCTTAATAAATGATGTCTGTAAACAGAAAAAGCACAACAAAATGAGAATAACCAGGGCCATGTGAACGTGGGTTTTGTCTACATCTCTTAGTTCTCATGTTGACATTGGGATTGTGTGGTAACATTGAGGTATAGATGCCCACTTCTTTTGCAGAGAGACTGCAGTGTATCCCAGAAAGCTTCTACTTCACAAACTCTAGTGCAAGTGATATTTTGAATATCATTTCCTGCTGAAATGCAGCAATGAAGTCTCAAGGTGTGCTCAACCTGAACTTCAAAAACAAAAAAATTGAAAAGAACCCATTTTAAACCCTGGTGAGCATGTTCATCTTGTAGAATTGATGATGCAATACACTTGCCAGCATATTAATGAGACCTATACAACCTCTGCAATGCTGAGTGTTGTCTCAACTTCAGGAATACTGACTCAAGAAATCTAGGTCTCTGGGGAAGCACTTTTCTCATGCACAACAGTTGCTTGCAATAGACTTTCTTTAGACTGTGTTTTCAAATAAATCTGTGACTTCTCCAACATTTCTGAGCAGGTCAAATCCTAATGTATAGGGAGTCATGAGGACAGAAAGTTTCATCCATGTCCCTTTAAGAAAATAGAGACTTATAGCTCTCATAGAGCAGACAATTGTCAGAGGGAATCAGAGGTGTGTGGCAGTAGAAGTAGTTTTTGTAGGAAATATAATATGCCTTAATCTGTGGGACCAGAGGAAACTGAGAGAAATTTGCACACCTTAACACCTATCCCTTCACATTGCACACTGCTCACAACTCTTCATTACTGTTGTCCTTTTCATTGAGGAAACTCTAAACAGCTGGGCAAATTGCAAACCCCAGTGGAGGTGTTGGACCTTGCTTTTCACCTCAGGTAAGTGAGTGCTTAAAAATGTTGGTATTCCTAGGAAAATTCTGTTTCCCTAATTAGGGAGTGTCTGAGCATCTTGGCAAGGGACAGTGTGTAAATATGTATAAGGAATGTGAAGAGGGAATGAATAATATAATTTGTGAATTCATAAATATTACTTGCTCAGAACAAAAATCATCCACATTCAGTTTTCAAACTTCCAGTACTTATGTTTGCAGCAATTCCTCTTAACATTCTTTCAGTGAGATTTTTTGGATAAAGTCCTGTCCATTGAACTGTCAGTCCTTCATTTCTCCGTGAAAAGCTGCTTCCCTGCTTTTGATGACACTCAAGAAGTGCCTAACTTTTTTCCCATTGCTCTGGGGACATGAGAACAAGGGAGAGTAAAGTTACAGTATTCAGTGGGGAGAGGTTGGCATGCAGGCAGTTGATTGGTCAGGGCAAGTAATTATCTGACTCATGTTGGAGAATGCAGGATTTTTCTTTTTCCAGTGCTTGTTGTTGGGCCTTGAGGAACATGGGTTTCCATGAATTGCTTATCTGTCATCTTAGTTATGCTGCACACACCACCTGAAGTCAAAGAAAGACCTTATGAGAGCACAATGACATCAAAGTTGCCATGATAACCAGAATATATTCATGTTCTTGCTACTGTGGAGGAAGTGCTAAGAAGAAAAGCTCTTTTCCAGCTGTGCTGGTAAGAGGGAAGAGGAAGCATGCAAGAGGCAGGGGGTCTTTTGTTGGGCACAAATGAGATCCTAATCTCTGAACACAGGAAAGGAGGAATCAGCATATGTAAAAGTCATATGGTCATGGGCTTTGAGACATCCAACTTCATCCAAGATAAAGAACCTTGATAACCTGGCAGTTTACCAGAATGTCCATGTCCTTGAGGGGGGAATGTACTCACTGTGTTGCAATTATAGTGCCTTGCTTAGCAGATATTGTCTTGCTATGAGTTTCCAAGAAGCCCTTCAAATCATTCTTGTTGCAGAAAACTTTCACAATGTGTCTTCAATGAAGGGATAATTCTCTTGATCTGCCTATTGCCTGTCTGAACAAAGTCCCTCTTCACATTTCTAAGGACAACTTAACCAGCAGTTTCAAGATGCCAACTACACTGCAGGATCAACCACCCTGGAGAAATGATTCTCCAAAAATGTGAAATTAAGCACTGAAACAAGTTTCTGATTAGGATAGGATGAGCACATTGTTATAGGACATCACATGACATTTGCACATGCATCCAGCTGAAAGAGAGGAAGGGTAGAAATCCTGGAAGTTGCATAAACAGTGAGGAGTAAAGCATATTTCTTGTGCACTAAAAGCAGATGGGGCTGGAGAAAAAAACTTCTGTGAAGGGACTCTCAAAGTGATTGCTCTGGTGATTGATCTCCCAAAATACTATGCCCACCACTATTCCCCTCAGTGCTTGACATGGTTCCACTGGGAATAATGAAGATGCTTGCATGGTCTAATCTTCTGGGAAATGTGGACGTGGAATTCTCTTTTTTGTTTTGGTGCTATTTATTATTATTATTATTGGTAAAGAGGTCAGTAGATAAACAGATATTAAGTGATTTGGAACATAAAAATAACACCACTCAAACCTTAATTGATTTCACTTTAATATTACCTTAAACAAACAGAAAAAATGTTGTGGGTCAGATCAACAAGAGTTATTGTCCACTGGTATCAGTTAGCTTAGAAGCCAGACTGCCTGGCTGTTTTAACCCAAACCAGGATGTGCCCCCCCTTAGTTCAACTGTTTTCATAGTTCAGGGACCACAGTGGATTGTATATAAGATTGATGAGAAGCTGCACCTTGGGTGTCAATTAACTATTAACAGAAAGAAGTTCCACTTTATATATTATAGACAGGTCAAAAGGTATTTATGCTGCATATCAGCCTGCCAGAGATGTCTAAAGTACTATCCTTGACATAACTTTAAACCATGACTTGTCAAAACCTATATAATTTATGAGGATGACCTCAACTTTTATTGTTCCTAGTAGCATTAAAACCAGAACCAGTTAGTGGTTTAGTGTTGTTGGTTTAGAAAAGTAGGAGAATTTGATTTGTTTTGATCATACTTATGCCCATCACATTTCCTTAGAGCTTTATCACCTCCACTTCTATGTAACCTCAAGAGAATGTACTCAAGTTTAATGTATAGATATATATAGATCATGTGTGAAATGGTAGTTGGAATTAGAATTTAGCCATGTAACAGCAAAGTTAAAACTATGCCTCAGATCTTTGGTTCTGTGTCTCTTTACTCTCATTGCTGACATCTTCCCCCCACTAATCTGTGCCACGACCCCTGCTAAGGCTGGACCTCAGCACCAAAACATTCCAGGAACTCTCTTCAGCTACATACTGCCGGGCAAATACAGCAAGAAATAGGGGCCAGATCATTTTGTAATTGAGAATAGTTACTTAACACAAGTACAATGGCTGAGGACCTAAAAGCCCTCCCCTATTGCTGACTCTACCCTGAAGCTTGCAAGGAATCCCTCATTAAACATATGCAAATTTAGCTTCCGTGATATAGGACCTGGTAGTAAAGCCCATCCTTCACCACAGCACATACACCCAAACACTTCAATTTACAAAAGTAGAGATTTGCCTATGGACACTGAATGATGACCCTGGAAATAAAGCGTGCACCAAAACATTGCAAATCTAAACAAAAAATTCTCTGTTACAATGCAACAATGAATAAACAATACATGAAAAATCTTAAAAAGATAAACAGAGACAAGAGCAGAAGTATAAAATGTTTGATAGGAGATAGGGCACAAAAAAAGATCCTGCATGATTTGGAAAATCCAAATCCTTATTTGTAGAAATTATAGTCATCCACACCAATACTGCCATGTAATTAATGTCCCTCATTTCATTTCTTCAATAGGATTTATTTTAAACAGTCTTTCTAGGTTCATTCCCTCACTAACGTCAGAATCAAATCATTCTCAATTTCTTGATAAAAATCGGAACATACCATCCTTCACAAACCCCTACACAGCATCTCTAATAACATCCCTCAATTTGAACAAAAGTCTGAAAAAGTGCTTCATTAGTAAGGGAGTTGGATCTCAAGTGATAAAGGGAAACCAGACTTTAAATAGCCTCTGTGACTACTGAAAGATATCAGTGGAAATAAATTTATATATTCAGTGCCAATTTATACAAGTCTTTAATCAATTATGTGTATAAACATGTGTATAAACATGCAAAGCACAGCATGAAAAAACATGAAAAGCACAGCCCAGTACAACCAGGGACACCTGCAGCAGTATTTTGTCTACATCTCTTGGTTTTCAAGTTGATATTGGGGTTGTGTGGAAAAACAATGAGGTGTAGAAGCCCAACTTTTGCAGAGAGATTGCAGTGCCCCTCAGAAATCTTCTCCTTCCCACACCCTACTGCCCAGAACATTTTGAATGTCCCTCCTGAAATGCAGCAATGAAGTTCCAAGATGTAATCAACCTGAGCTTCAAAATCAGAAAATTTAGTAGAATTCATATTACACACTGGTGAGCATTTTTATGGTGTAAAAATTGCTGTGTCCCCTTGGATTTCTCACATCCAATTTCATTCATGATAAGGGACGCTAATGAAACCTGACAGTTTGCCATACCATCCATGTCCTCAAGGGGTGATGTACTCACTGGGTGGTAAAAGGCATTTTCATATCCTGGTAATGAGGATGCCCAGCATGCATTTGGACCCCAAAAGGAGTAGAGGACCAGGGAGAGTAGTGGATGTACCCAAGAATAGTTGGCTCACCAATCCTAGAACAGACCCCAGGGGCTTGGACCTATGAAAACACTCCTGCTGGACTGGATTCACAGGGAACATTGCTGATTCTGGAAACTGGCCTAAGGCATTAGCAGCCCCTTTCAATGATGGCCATTGACATGCCACAGAAGAGGAGCATGGAGGGAGATATAGTGTTTTAGGTGAATATTGAACCAGAAACAACACACCAAACCTGGTGTCATTCCACACCTTTCCACAATGCCCCAAATGGAGACAGATGGAAAGTGGGATTTAGGACTTCTAAGTACAATGAGGAGAGGTTGATCTCCCCAATGTGATGAAGAGGGTTCTCATTATTAAACATTAATGATGGAGGCTAGCAATTTGCTGGCATTCTAGGAGAAACATCCAATTCTCACTCCACTGGCTAGGACCCACCAACTTGGTGGTTGTCTTACAATTATGGTGCACTCAGAAATAGTCTTATTTTGAGATTTCAAGGAGTGCTTCAACTCATCCTTTGAAGTAGAGAAACTTTCACAATATGCCTTCACTGAAGGTGTAATTCTCTTGACCCACCTATTGCTTGTCTGAACAAAGTTCCTCTTCACATTTCTAAGGACAACTTAACCAGCAGCTAACCCTACAGGGCAGAGTCACCCATCCTGGAGAAATGATTCTCTAAAAACGTGAAATTAAGGGATGAAAGAAGTATCTGATGAGGGCAAATCGCTATAGGGCATCACAAGAAATTTTAAAATCGATTTGGCTGAAAGAAAATAATGGTAGCAATGCTGGACACTGATATTTCCAACAGGGAGAAGTGAAGTATATTTCTTGTGCACTAAATGCAGATGGATGTTGGAGAGGAAACCAACTTCTGTGAAGGGATTGTAAAATAAGTTGTCTTGTGAATGGTCTCTGCACATGTTCCAGGAAGTTTCTTCAGCTGAAACTCATATGAAAATAAAGCAGGAAGTCAGGGCCAGATTGTTATAACAAGTACAGTTACTGATCACAAGTGCAATTGCTGAGGACCAAAAGGCCCTTCCCCATTGCTGATTCTACCCTGAAGCATATACAAGAGATATCTCAATAAGCATATGCACATTTGGCTTTCCTGTCATATGCCTTGTTAGGAAAGGCCTTCCCTCACCACAGCATGTACACCCAAGCACTTTAATTTACACAAGTGTAGATTTGCATAAGGATGACTGAATGATACCTCCGGAAATAAATTGTGCAGCACAACATTGCATATCTATACAAAATCATCTCTGTTATTATGCAGCAATAAAGACACAGTACATGCAAAATCCTAACTTGACAAGCAGAGAAAGAAATTGAAATATGAAAGGTGTGATAGGACTTAGGGTGCAGGAAAAGGAGATCTACAGCCTGTCGAAATTTCATCCAGTTATTTGTAGGAATTGTAGGCATTCATCCCAATTGTGCCACATAACTAATGTCTCTGATTTCATTTATTTTATAGGATTATATTAAATGGGCTGTCTTGGGTAATCCCTGCACTA
>JAJEJO010005529.1:0-21676 GCA_020662805.1 Glaucomys volans | reverse complement strand
ATAGATCATGTGTGAAATGGTAGTTGGAATTAGAATTTAGCCATGTAACAGCAAAGTTAAAACTATGCCTCAGATCTTTGGTTCTGTGTCTCTTTACTCTCATTGCTGACATCTTCCCCCCACTAATCTGTGCCACGACCCCTGCTAAGGCTGGACCTCAGCACCAAAACATTCCAGGAACTCTCTTCAGCTACATACTGCCGTGCAAATACAGCAAGAAATAGGGGCCAGATCATTTTGTAATTGAGAATAGTTACTTAACACAAGTACAATGGCTGAGGACCTAAAAGCCCTCCCCTATTGCTGACTCTACCCTGAAGCTTGCAAGGAATCCCTCATTAAACATATGCAAATTTAGCTTCCGTGATATAGGACCTGGTAGTAAAGCCCATCCTTCACCACAGCACATACACCCAAACACTTCAATTTACAAAAGTAGAGATTTGCCTATGGACACTGAATGATGACCCTGGAAATAAAGCGTGCACCAAAACATTGCAAATCTAAACAAAAAATTCTCTGTTACAATGCAACAATGAATAAACAATACATGAAAAATCTTAAAAAGATAAACAGAGACAACAGCAGAAGTATAAAATGTTTGATAGGAGATAGGGCACAAAAAAAGATCCTGCATGATTTGGAAAATCCAAATCCTTATTTGTAGAAATTATAGTCATCCACACCAATACTGCCATGTAATTAATGTCCCTCATTTCATTTCTTCAATAGGATTTATTTTAAACAGTCTTTCTAGGTTCATTCCCTCACTAACGTCAGAATCAAATCATTCTCAATTTCTTGATAAAAATCGGAACATACCATCCTTCACAAACCCCTACACAGCATCTCTAATAACATCCCTCAATTTGAACAAAAGTCTGAAAAAGTGCTTCATTAGTAAGGGAGTTGGATCTCAAGTGATAAAGGGAAACCAGACTTTAAATAGCCTCTGTGACTACTGAAAGATATCAGTGGAAATAAATTTATATATTCAGTGCCAATTTATACAAGTCTTTAATCAATTATGTGTATAAACATGTGTATAAACATGCAAAGCACAGCATGAAAAAACATGAAAAGCACAGCCCAGTACAACCAGGGACACCTGCAGCAGTATTTTGTCTACATCTCTTGGTTTTCAAGTTGATATTGGGGTTGTGTGGAAAAACAATGAGGTGTAGAAGCCCAACTTTTGCAGAGAGATTGCAGTGCCCCTCAGAAATCTTCTCCTTCCCACACCCTAGTGCCCAGAACATTTTGAATGTCCCTCCTGAAAGGCAGCAATGAAGTTCCAAGATGTAATCAACCTGAGCTTCAAAATCAGAAAATTTAGTAGAATTCATATTACACACTGGTGAGCATTTTTATGGTGTAAAAATTGCTGTGTCCCCTTGGATTTCTCACATCCAATTTCATTCATGATAAGGGACGCTAATGAAACCTGACAGTTTGCCATACCATCCATGTCCTCAAGGGGTGATGTACTCACTGGGTGGTAAAAGGCATTTTCGTATCCTGGTAATGAGGATGCCCAGCATGCATTTGGACCCCAAAAGGAGTAGAGGACCAGGGAGAGTAGTGGATGTACCCAAGAATAGTTGGCTCACCAATCCTAGAACAGACCCCAGGGGCTTGGACCTATGAAAACACTCCTGCTGGACTGGATTCACAGGGAACATTGCTGATTCTGGAAACTGGCCTAAGGCATTAGCAGCCCCTTTCAATGATGGCCATTGACATGCCACAGAAGAGGAGCATGGAGGGAGATATAGTGTTTTAGGTGAATATTGAACCAGAAACAACACACCAAACCTGGTGTCATGCCACACCTTTCCACAATGCCCCAAATGGAGACAGATTGAAAGTGGGATTTAGGACTTCTAAGTACAATGAGGAGAGGTTGATCTCCCCAATGTGATGAAGAGGGTTCTCATCATTAAACATTAATGATGGAGGCTAGCAATTTGCTGGCATTCTAGGAGAAACATCCAATTCTCACTCCACTGGCTAGGACCCACCAACTTGGTGGTTGTCTTACAATTATGGTGCACTCAGAAATAGTCTTATTTTGAGATTTCAAGGAGTGCTTCAACTCATCCTTTGAAGTAGAGAAACTTTCACAATATGCCTTCACTGAAGGTGTAATTCTCTTGACCCACCTATTGCTTGTCTGAACAAAGTTCCTCTTCACATTTCTAAGGACAACTTAACCAGCAGCTAACCCTACAGGGCAGAGTCACCCATCCTGGAGAAATGATTCTCTAAAAACGTGAAATTAAGGGATGAAAGAAGTATCTGATGAGGGCAAATCGCTACAGGGCATCACAAGAAATTTGAAAATCGATTTGGCTGAAAGAAATAATGGTAGCAATGCTGGACACTGATATTTCCAACAGGGAGAAGTGAAGTATATTTCTTGTGCACTAAATGCAGATGGATGTTGGAGAGGAAACCAACTTCTGTGAAGGGATTGTAAAATAAGTTGTCTTGTGAATGGTCTCTGCACATGTTCCAGGAAGTTTCTTCAGCTGAAACTCATATGAAAATAAAGCAGGAAGTCAGGGCCAGATTGTTATAACAAGTACAGTTACTGATCACAAGTGCAATTGCTGAGGACCAAAAGGCCCTTCCCCATTGCTGATTCTACCCTGAAGCATATACAAGAGATATCTCAATAAGCATATGCACATTTGGCTTTCCTGTCATATGCCCTGTTAGGAAAGGCCTTCCCTCACCACAGCATGTACACCCAAGCACTTTAATTTACACAAGTGTAGATTTGCATAAGGATGACTGAATGATACCTCCGGAAATAAATTGTGCAGCACAACATTGCATATCTATACAAAATCATCTCTGTTATTATGCAGCAATAAAGACACAGTACATGCAAAATCCTAACTTGACAAGCAGAGAAAGAAATTGAAATATGAAAGGTGTGATAGGACTTAGGGTGCAGGAAAAGGAGATCTACAGCCTGTCGAAATTTCATCCAGTTATTTGTAGGAATTGTAGGCATTCATCCCAATTGTGCCACATAACTAATGTCTCTGATTTCATTTATTTTATAGGATTATATTAAATGGGCTGTCTTGGGTAATCCCTGCACTAACATCAGAATTAATCCTTCTCATTTCCTTGATTAAAATCTGAACAAATCATTGTTCACACATCCCTAAATAGCATCTCTTAAGACATCCATCAAAATTTTTAAAAGTATGAAAAAATGCTTCATTAGTAATATACCTGGAACTCGAGTGATTCAGGGACACCAGGGTTTTCAAACACTTGTGGCTCTTAATGATATCAGTGGAGTTAACCTATGCGTTCAGTGACAATTTTACCAGTCTTTAATAAATGATGTCTATAAACATGCAAAGCTCAACCAACTGAGTACAGCCAGGTCCAAGTGCAGCTGTGTTTTGTCTACATCTCTCTTTTTTCAGGTTAATATTGTGGTTGTGTTGGATAAAGTTGAGGGGTCGAACCCCACTTCTTTGCAGAGAGTCTGCAGTGGGACACAGAAAGATTTTCCTTCACAAACATTAGTGCCAGTGATATTTGGAATGCCATTCCCTGCTGAAAGGAAACAATGAAGTCTCAGTATGTTCTCAACCTGAACTTCAACAACTGAAAATGCAGAGGAATCAATTTTACACCCTGGTAAGCATTTTTTTTGTTATTGAACTTGCTGATGCAATACACATGCCTGAAACATGTGTTACCTTGAATGGCTTGGCTGTCATTCTACCTTGTGCTGCACATACTATCTGCAGTCACAGAAGGGCAAATGACAGCACAATGGTGTCATGGTTGCCATGGGAGCTGGAATATCTTCATGGTTCTGGCAACTGCAGAGAACCCTTCAAGAGTAGCTCCTGTCCAGCTGTGCTGCAAAGAGGGAATAGGAAGCAGATGAGTCCCAGGGGTCTTTTGCTCTCAACAAAGGAGATCCTAACTCCTAACACAGAAGAATAGGAAACAGGGCATGTAGTGGGTGTGTCCCCTAGGGACTTGGGCTATCTGAATTCATCAAAGATAAGGGACCCTGTTGGCCTGATATGTTCCCATACTGTTCATGAATGCAAGGTGACAATGTGCTCAATTGAATACAGGAGACAATATGATTTCCTGTTAATAGGAACCCACTCTAGGCAATTGGTCCCCAAAAGGTTTAGTGGACCAGGGTGTGATGGGTTGTCTGAAGACAGGTGAGTCACCAAGCCTAGAACAGGCTCCAGGGGCATGGCCCTATGAAGAGAGTCCTGCTGGTCTACACTCACTTGGTGCATTGTTGAGTAGGCAAACTAGCCTAGGGCATTAGGAGTCACTCTCAAGAATGGCCAATAACATTTCAGAGAAGAGGATCAGACTGATGACTTGGTGGGTTAGATGAAGTTCGAACCCAAAAAAGCACACCAATTCTTGTGTCATGCTACACATTTCCAAAAATGCCCCAACAGGAGTCAGCTGGAACCTGGGGTTCAGGACTTCTAAGTACAAGTAAGGAGCAACTGAGCATCCCAATGTGTTAAGGAGGGTGTTCATCACTAAACATTTAGTATGCAGGCTAGCAAGCTACTGGAATCTAGGAAAGAAATTTGATGCTCACTCCACCAGCCAGACCCCATTAATCTGTGGTTGTTTTACAATTAGTGTGCACTCAGAAATTGTCTTGCTATGAGTTCCCAAGAGGCTTTTCAATTCACCCTTTGATTTAGAAACACTTTCACAATGTGTCCTCCCTGAAGGTGTAATTCTCTTGAATTTCATTGATCTGTCTGAACAAAGACCCTCTGCACAGTTCCAAAGACATCTTACCCAGAGATTTGAAGATGATTACTTAAGCCCAGGGTCACACTCCCTGGAGCAATGCTCCTACAACAACGTGAAATTAAGGGAAGAGTTAAGTGCATGTCGAGGGCAGGATGACCAGACAGTTACAGGGCATCACACAAAATTTGAACATCCACCAGCTGAAAGAGAGGAATGGTAGAAATCATGGAAGTTGATGAATCAAACAGAGAGGAGTAAAGGATATTTGTGCACTAAATGCAGATGGGTGATGGAGACAGAAACAACTTCTGTGAAGGGACTCTAAAAGAGGTTGTCCTTGTGAGTGATCACCCCAAATATTCCAGGAAATTTCTTCAGCTGCAACGTGCTATGCAATAGAGAAAGATGTAGGGGCCAGATCATTCTGTAATCGAGGATAGTAAAGAACACAAGTGCAATTGCTGAGGACATAAAGGTCCTCCCCGAAGCTGACTCTATCCTGAAGCTTACGAGGGATACATCATTAAGCATATGCAGATATAGATTTTCTGGAATATGACCTGGCAGTAAAGGCCTTCCTTCAACACAGCATGTAAACACAAGCACTTCAATTTACACAAGAAGAAATTTGTATATGGACCATTGAATGATGCCTCTGAAAATAAAGACTGCAGCACAGCATGTCAAATCTAAATAAAAATATCTCTGATATGATGCAATAATGAAGACACAATACATGTAAAATCTTAATTTGAAAAACAGATAAAAGGACTGAAGTATAAGAGATGTGATAGGACTTCGGACACAGGAAAAGGACATCCTACAGCACTGCGAAATTCCATGTCTATTTTAGTAGGATTTATAGGAATCCACAGCAATCATTCCACCTAACTAATGTCTCTGATATCATTTCTTCAATAGGATTATTTTAAACAGGCTTTCTTGTGTCATGCCTGCACTTACCTAAGAATTAAATCATTCTCATTTACTTGATGAAAATGAGAACATGCCATCCTTCACACATCCCTACACAGCATCTATTAATACATCCCTCAAAATGAGCAAGAGTCTGAAAAAATGTGTCATTAGTAATGAACCTGAATCTTGAGTGATTCAGGGCAATCAGGTATTGCAAACCTCTGTGGATGCTGAGTGATATAAGTGGAAGTTATCTTATGATTTCAGTTCAAATTCATAGAAATATTTAAGAAATTATATCTAAATACATGGAAAGCACAACAAACTGAGTACACTCAGAGCCAGGGTCATGTGCATCTGTGTTTTCTCTACATCTCTCAATTTTCAAGTAGATATTGTGGTAGTGTAGGACAATTTTGTGGTGTAGAATACCACTTCTTTTGCAGAGAGACTTCAGTGCACCCCAGAAGCTTCTCCTTCACAAAAACTAGTGTTGGTGATATTTGGAAGGTCTTATCCAGCTGAAAGGCAACAATGAAGTCCCAAGGTGTGCTCAAATTGAATTTCAACAACAAAAATGCGGAAGAGTCCATTTTTGTCCCTGGTGAGCTTTCTCATCTTGTAGAACTTGCTGATGCAATACATTTGCCAGCATATTAATAAGACTGTTACAATCTCTGTGTCCCTGAGATTTCTCATCTTCTGGAATGCTGAGAATGCTGGAATTCCTGTCAACATTCCTTGCAGTGAGATTATTTGCAGAAAGTCCTTTCCACTGAACTGCCAATCCTTCATTTCTCCACAAAATGCTACTATCTTGATTTTGAACCCATTGAAGAAAACAGTAATTTGTTTTCCAGTCCTCCTGGGACATGAGAGTAAAAGACAGGAGAGCTCTAATATGAAGAGTGATAGTTGCTCGTATGCGGGAGCTTGGTTTGGCAGGGCATGGGATTTCTGGCTCACATAGCAGAATGCAGGTGATTAATCTTTCCAGAGCTTGTTGCTGGGCCTTGCCCATCATGTTTTTCCATGAATGTCTTCTCTGTCCTCCTAACTGCACTTGGCACATTGCCCGAAGTCACAGAAAGGCCATATGAGAGCACAATGGCTTAAGGGTTGCCAGGGCAACTGGAATGTCTTTAGGGCCTGGTTATTGTGGAGGAACCATCAAGAAAATCTCATAGGCTGGGTTTGTGGATCCATGATAGAGCACTTGTCTAACATGTGTGAGGCACTGGGCTCAATTCTCAGCACCACATATAAACAATAAAATAATGGTCCATCAACAACTAAAAAAATGGTAATTAAAATGAAATCAAACAGAAAGAAAAACTCATACCCAGCTATGCTGGTAAGAGTACAGATAAATGTGCAGAGTCCAAGGGGTCTCTTGTTGGCCACAAATGTGCTACTAACTCTAAGCAATGGAGAAGAGGAATCAGGGTGTGTTGTGGGCATGTCCCCTTAAGCTTTGTGTCATCCCACTTCATCCAAGATATGGAACTCTGCTGAAATCTGACAGGTTTTCATATTATCTTTATGCATTTTGATTTTCTGGGAATGGGTACCCCTGAAAGCACTTGGTCCTCACCAAGATTAGGGGGCCATAGAGAGAATCGGTAATGCCTGAGTACACATGGGCCTGAAGCATAGTCCCCAGGGGTATGTCATGTCAAGGGTGCTCCTGCTGGTCTGGACACAGTAGATTGTTGACTAGAGAAACAGGCCTAGGGCATTAGGACAATGATGGCCAATGACATTTCAGAGAAGAAGAGCATGAAGGCAGCTCCATGGGTTAAGTGAACTGAGAACTGGGAAACAGCACACAAACTCTGGTGTGATGCCACACCTTTCCACAAATGCAAAATCAAGAGAGAGCTGGAACCTGGGATTTAAAATTCTAAGTACAAGTGAAGAGCAACTGACCTTCTGAATGTGGAAAGGAGAGAGTTCTACACTAAATATTTAGAATGGAGTCTAGACAGCTGATGGAAATCTAGGAGACACTACATGCACACTCCTCAGGCCAGGCCCCACAAATGCTGCTGTTGTCTTACAATTACAGTGCATTCAGAAATTGTCTTGCCATAATCTCCAAGTGGTCCTTTAACTCACACTTTGATGCCTAAACCTATTTCACAATGTGTCTTCGTTTTAGGTATAATTCTCTTGAACTTCCTATGGCCTGTCTGAACAAAGAAATTCTGCATATTTCCAAGGTCACCATATCCAATGACATGAAGATGCCAACCACAGGCCAGGGTAACACACACTGATATAATGATCCTCCAAAAACCTAGAAAAGAGGGATGAAACAAGTGCCTGATGAGGGCAAGATGGGCACATTGTTTTGCGGCATCACACAAAATTTGAACATGCATCCATCTGAAAGTGAGGAATGATAAAAAGGCTGGAAGTTGGATATTCAAACAGGGAAGATAAAAGACCATGTCTTGTGCAGGAGATGCTGATGGGTGTTGGAGAGGAAAACAACTTGTGTGAAGGGATACTGAAAGAAGTTGTCCTTGTGAGTGTTTCCCCAACCATGGAAGGAACTTTCCTCATCTTCAAAGTGCTATACAAATAGAGCAAGAAATAGGGACCAGATCATTTTGTAATCAAGGATAGTTACTAACACAAGTGCAATTGCTGAGGACCTAATCTGACTCCCAAATTACTGACTCTACACTGAAGCTTACAATGAATACCTCATTAAGCACATGAAGATTTAGCTTTCCTGGCATATGACCTGGTAGGAAAAGAATTCCTTCATCACAGCTTGTACACCCAAGACTTCAATTTACACAACTACAAATTTCATATGGACCAGTGAATGATGCCTCTGGAAATAGAGTGCAGCACAACATCACAAATATAAACAAAACATCTCTGTTAGGATTCAACAATAAAGACACAATACATGAAAAATCTTAACTTGAAAAACAGAGAAAAGAACAGAAGTATAATGGTGTGATAGGGCTTAAGGTGCAGGAAAAGGAGATTCTACAGCATTTCTACATTCCAAGTCTTTATTTGTAGGAATAAAGGCATCCACATGAAACTTTCCATGTAACCTATGTCCCTGATTTTATTTAATCAAAGGGATCATTTTTGAGTACGCTTTCTTGGGTCAACTCTGCATTTACATCAGAATCAAACTATTCTCAATTCCTTGATAAAATCAGAGCATACCATCCTTCACCCATCCCTGAACAGCATCTCTGCCAGGGTCCAGCCCTAGCACAGGGTTGTGGTGGTCTCTGGTGAGTGGGATGGTGTTGGCGAGGGATGGAGAGCAATTGACACAGACTCAAGATCTAATGCAACTACTCTAGTTTATTTAGCTTAGCACTCTGTTTTTATACACTAATTTCTCGCTACAGTGACAATTTGCAGTTTATAGAACTGAGAACTTTCCAAGGTACAGGGAACATTTTTACAGGGAACATGAGAAAACAATGACCTCACTTATTAACCTTACATAATTATTTATTTTTAAAAATATCTATTACTCCATTACCTAGTAAAACTTACTTTGAACTTCTATTGACCCATATAATTTTTATAGCATGTGGTTAAGGTAACAGACATTTCTTTTATCTATTTGAACTTGTTTATCATATGAACTTAACCTTCACATAAAATAAAATATTGCTGATTAAGGCATATACGTGGGTATTGGTCTCTGTGGTTACCATGGCCAAGGCTTTTGAAGATATTATATTACTTTGTCTTGCTCCTTTTACGAGCACAGGACATCAAACACCAATGTATGTCTAAGCCTAACCATAAATGGAAGATTTTGCCAACAAATACTTTTTCCCACCACTGTACATGCACATAGCCATCCTCAGGATTAATCCATCCTGTAGGAGACAATAGTAAATCAAAATCCATATTCTTATTAGGCTTTCCTTAAAGTGGATACTAAACCCTGCTTTTAAAAAAGGCATTGCCATATTTCATTGTAACAGTGGGAGATAATTGATGACTAATTTGGGGGGAATTTGTATGAGCTTCACTGGAAATTTTTCTCATTGCCATAACAGGCAAAGAAGGCCCCATTGCATTTAAGGATTGTTGCTTCGCTTCATGTACTCAAGGCATTGCCCATTTGAGAGAGACCCATTACACGGTTGCAAGATTATTATTTGTCTTCAAAGTATTAAAGAACTATCATTTTATTTTCCCCTCATTCCCCTTAGTAATTTCTTGAGACTGAATTGAATAATTATATTATAAGAGATAAATGACAGAAAAAACATCAAGCCCCGGGTGCAAGCATCTGTGTTCCTTATTATGACAAGGCCTTGCAAACATCTACCATTGGAACCTTGTCAAGCACTGGACAGAATACCAGGCACCCCCACACATCTCTTAAGGCATCCCTCAAAATGAACAAACGTCTGAAAAATGTTTCATATCTAATTAACCTGGATTTTGAGTGATACAGGAACACCAGGCATTACATAACCTCTGTTACCAATGAATGATATCAGCAGAAGTTAGCTAGTGCATTCACTGCCAATCCATAGACGTCTTTAATAAGTAATGTCTATAAACATGCAAAGAACAACAAACTGAGTAAACCGAGGGCAATGTGCAACTGTGTTTTGTCCATGTTTTTTAGTACTCAAGGTGATATTGTGTTTGTGTTGGACAATTTTTTTGTATAGAAGCCCACTTCCTTAACAGAGAGACTGCAGTGCACCCCAAAATGCTTCTCAATTGTAAAAAATTAGTGTTGGTGATATTTGAAAGGCCATTTCCTGCTGAAAGGCAACAGTGAAGTCCTAATAGGTGCTCAAATTGAACTTCAGAACCGAAAATGGTGAAGAATCCATTTCAGTCCATTGTGAGCTATTTCATCCTATTGAACTTGCAGATGTAATGCACTTGCCAGCATATTAATAAGACCCTTGCAACCTCTTCATTCGTGTATTGTCTCATTTTCAGGCAGAGGAACTTTTATGAAATCTAGGTCGTTGGGGAACCATTTTTCTTATCACCACAGCTGCTTGCTGAATACCCTATTTAGAATTGTCTTCCCATAAATCTGAGAATTATCCAAATGTTTTCAGTTCACTTGATTGAACAGTGGAGGAAATATTGAGGTACTGTAAGTTTGGAATGATCTTAAGCGTCTCCAAAGTTAGATGACTGCGTGTTCGGTTGGTCAGCCTGACTACATGATATGCTTTGCAGGAAAATCATCTCGAGGAGGAACAAAATAATTTCTATTAAATTCTGTAGATGCTTGGTAGAACAATGCAGGAATAAACCTTTGTTTCGGGTCAATTCCCAATGTCTAGGGAGTCATAAGGACACAAATGTTTATTCCTGTCCCTTTAAGGAAAAAGAGAGTTGTAACTCTTCAATGAACAGGCAATAATCTGAGAGAACCCTGGATGCATATGGCAGTAGAAAGTAGTTTACAGAAGTAGGACTTTATTGGAAATATTACATGCTCTGATCTTTGGGAAAAAGGAAAATTGAGGGAATCTTTCAGACCTGAATACCAAGCCCTTACCATTGAAAACTGTTCACACTTCTGTCTTACCTTTCATTCCTGCTGGCCTTTCCCTTCTGTTCATTCTAAGTAGCTCAATCAAATGCACACCCAACCAGCAGTGCTGGACATTGATTTTTCACCTCAGGTAAATGGGTGCTTGAAAAATTTGGTTTCCTGGGAAGAAGTATGTTTTCTTATTTAGGGAATGTCTCAGCATCTTGGCAAACCACTGTGTGTAAATGTGGGATAAGAAGATGTCTCAGAGGATCTGTATATCCATGACAATTATTTGCTCAGAGAAAACATCATCCACATTCAGTTTTCAAATTTCCAGTAGTTGTGTTTGAAGTAATTCCTGTCATCATTCATTGTAGTGAGAATATTTGTAGAAAGTGAGACAACCAATGAGTTGTCAATCTTTCATATCTCAAAAAATGGTGCCACCATGGTTTTGAACCCACAAAAGAAAAGTCTAATTTGATTCCCAGTGTTCCTGGGACATGAGGGCAAGAGAGAGGAGAACTCTAGTTAAGACAGTGGTAGTTGCTCACATGCATGAGCTTGATGGGGAAGAATGGAATTTTCTGGCTCCTGTAGGAGAATGCAGTTGTTATCTATTTCTAGGGCTTGTTGCTAAGCCTTGGACAACATGATTTTTTTCTATGAATGGCTTTACTGTCATCATATCTGTCCTGAGCATACATCCTGCAGTTACAGAAGGGCCATATGACAGCACAATATTTTCAGGGTTACCATGGCAACTGGAATATATTCAGTATCTGGCTACTGGGGAAGATCCATCTTGAGAAGCTCACTGGCTGGGGTTCTGACCCTGGGGTAGACCACATGCTTAGCATGTGTGAGGAACTGTGCTTGATTCTAAGCATCACATATAAATAATAAAATAAAGGTCCATGAGCAACTTAAAAAATAATTAAAAAAGAGGAAAGAACAGTTCATACCCAGCTGTGCTGGGAAAGGAAAGAGAAGCTGTAGAGTCCCAGAGATCTCTTGTTGGCTACAAATGCAATCCCAACCTCTTAAAACAGGAGAAGAGGAATCAGGGAGTGTAGTGGGTGTGTTCTCTTGGGCCTTGTGAAATTCCACTTCATAAAAGATAAGGGCCTGCTGAAACCTGACAGGTGCCATATCATCCCCATACAGAAGGGCAAGATATGTTCACTGGACCACACATTTTGATTTCCTGGGAATGGAAACCCCCTGCAGACAATTTGTTCCCACATGTATTTGAGGACCAGGGAAAAAGTGGGGGTGCCTGAGGTCACATGGTCACCAAGCCTAGCACAGACCCCAGGGGCATGGCTCCTCGAGGACACTACTATTTATCTGGTCTCAATCAGTAGATTTCTGAGTAGGGAAACTGGCCTGGGGCATTAAAAATCACTCACAAGAATGGCCAATGACATTTCAGAGAAGAGGAGAATGCGGAACAGCTTGGTGGTTTAGGTGAAGTTAGATCAGGGAAACAACACAACAAATCTGGTGTGATGCCACACTTTTCCACGAATGCCCCATTAAGAGACAGCTGGAACCTGGGATTTAGGACTCCTAAATACAAGTCAAGAGGGAATGAGCTCCCCAATGTAGAGAGGACTGAGTTCACAACAAAGCATTTAGAATGGAATCTACCAAGTTAGGGAAACCTATTAAAGACATTCTATACTAACTCCACAGGCCAGGCTCCACCAAATGTGCTGTTGTCTTAAAATTAAAGTGCACACAGAAATTGTCTGGGTATGATTTTCCAAGTGGCCCTTTAACTCACACTTTGATGCCAAAATCTTATTCACAATGTGTCTTCATTTTAAGTGAAATTCACTTGAGCTCCCTATTGCCTGTCTGAACAAAGAAATTCTGCATATTTCCAAGGTCTTCTTAAACAGTGGCTTGAAGATGCCAAATACAGACCATGGTCACACACCTTGGAGTAATGATCCTGCAAAAACTTAAAATTGAGGGAGGAAACAAGTATCTGATGAGGGCAGGATGAGCACATTGATATGGAGCATCACACGAAATTGAACATGCATCCATCTGAAAGAGGAATGGCAGAAAGGCTGGATGTTGGATATTCAAACAGGGAGGAGTAAAGGCTATGTCTTGTGCATGAAATGCAGATGGATGTTGGAGAGGAAAACAACTTGTGTGAAGGGATACTGAGAGAGGTTGTCCTAGTGAGTGGTCACCCCAAACATTCCAGGAATGATCTTCATCTTCAAAGTGCTATGCAAATAGAGGAAGAAGTAGGGGACAGATTATTCCATCATCAAGGATGGTTACTGAACACAAAAGCAATTGCAGAGGACTTAAGGGCCCTCTCCAATTGCTGAGTTTACACTGAATCTTAAAATGGTAACTCATTAAGGATATGCAGATTTAGGTTTCCTCTGAATATGGCCTGGTCTGAAAGGCCTTCCTACATCAGAGCACATACTCTCAAGAATTCAATTTATACAACTACAGATTTGCATGTGGATCACTGAATGATGCCTCTGGAGAGAGGGTGCAGAACAATATCCCAAATCAGCAAAAATATCTCTGTTATGATTCAACAATGAAGACACACTAAGTGTAAAATCTTATCTTGAAAAACAGAGGAAAGAACAGAAGTATGAATGTTTTGATAGGGCTTATGGTGCAGGAAAAAGAGATCCTACAGTATTTCTACATTCCAACTCCTTATTTGTAGGAATTAAAGGCAACCACATCAATCCTTCCACATAATTTATGTCCCTGATGTCATTTCTTCAATAGGATTATTTCAAGTAGGCTTTCTTGAGTCAGCCCTGCACTTATATCAGAATCAATTCACCCTCATTTCCTTGATAAAATCACAACATACCATCACTCACCCATCCCTACACAACATCTCTTAGGGCATCCCTGAAAATGAACAAAAGTCTGAGAAAATGCTTCATTTCTAATGAACATTTATCTTGAGTTATACACAAAAGCCAGGCATTACATAGCCTCTGTGGTTGATGAATGATATCAGCAGAAATTAGCTAATGTTTTCACTGCCGATCCTTAGAAGTCTTTAATAAATGATGTCTATAAACATACAAATAGCAGCAAATTGAGTAAACTCAGGGTCATATGCAACTGTGTGTTGTGTACACCTTTCAGTTCTCAAGGTGATATTGTGTTGTGTTGGACAACATAGTGGTATCAAAGCCCACTTCTTTAACAGAGAGACTGCAGCACAACCCAAAATGCTTTTCTATCACAAACACTAGTGTTGGTGATATTTCGAAGGTCATTCCCTGATGAAAAGCAACAAAGAAGTTCCAATATGTGCTTAACTTGATCATCAAAACTGAGAATGGTGATGATTCCATTTCAGTCCCTGTTGAGCTTTTTCATCTTATAGAATTTGCTGATGCAATACACTTGGCAGCATATTAATAATACCGTTACAACCTCTGCATTCCTGAGTTGACTCATCTTCATGAATACAGACTCCTAATCTAGGTCTTTTGGAAAGAATTTTTTTTCTTATCACCACAGCTGATTGCTGAATACACTCTTTAGAATTGTCTTCCAATTACAGCTGAGACTTATCCAAATGTTCTCTATTCACTTGATTGAACAGTGGAGGAAACCCTGAGATACTATAGGGTTAGCATGATCTGAGGAGGCTCTGAAAGGTAGATGAATGCATGTTCAGCTGGCCTGACTATGTGATATGCTTTGCAGGAAAACCACCTCAAACCAGAACCAAATAATTTATATCAAATTCTGTAGAAGATTTGAAGAACAATCCAGGGAGTAACCTTTGTTTCAGGTTAAGTGACCATGTAATGAGGAGACAAATGTTCATCCCTGTCCCTTTAAGGAAAAACAGAGTTGTATCTCATCAGTGAGCAGGTAATAATCCGAGGGAACCATGTATGTGTAAGGCAGTAGGATGTACTAAGGGGAAGTAGGACTTTGTTGGAAATATTTTATGTTCTGATCTTTGGGACAACAGAAAATTGAGGGAATCTTTCAAACCTGAATACAAAGCCCTTACCACTGAATAATGTTCACACCTGTGTCTTTCTTTTTATTCCCTCTGGCCTTTCCCTTGTGTATATTCTAACCAGCTGGGCCTAATGCATTCCCCACGGAGGGAGCTAGACATTGAATTTAACCTCAGGGATTTGAGTGCTTGAAAAATTTGGTTTTCTGGGAAAAAGTCTATTTCCCTCTTTAGGGAATATCTCAGCAACTTGGCAAAGCACAGTGTGCAAAGATTTATCAGGAATGGGATGACATGATTTCTCAGAGGATCTGTAAATCCACGAAAAATATTTGCTCAGAAAAAACATCATCCACATTCAATTTTCAAACTTCAAGTAGTGGCATTTGAAGTAATTCCTGTCATTATTCTTTGCAGTGAGAATATTTGCAGAAAATCCTATCCATTGATTTGGCAATCCTTCATATATCCACAAAATACTGCTAACCTGGTTTTGAAATCATTCAAGAAAATACTTATTTGATTCCCAGTGCTCCTGGGACATGAGAGTAAGAGAGAGGAGAACTCTAATGTGGAGAGAGGTAGGAGCTGGCATGTGGAAACTTGGGTTGGAACGGCATGAAATTTTCTGCCTTATGTAGGAGAATGCACTTTTTTTTCTTTTTCCAGGGCTTATTTCTGGGCTTTGGGCAATATGCTTTTCCATGTATGGCTTGGATGTCATCCTACCTGCACTGAATATATTGCCTGCAGTCACAGAATGGCCATATGACACCACAATATCATCAGGCTTGCCATGGCACCTGGAATGTCTTCAATATCTGGTTACTGGGTAGAAGCATTTGAGAGATGATCATGGGCTGGGGTTTTGGCTCCGTGGTAGAGCACTTGACTAACCTCTGTGAGGAAATGTGTTCAAATTTAAACACTGCATGTAAATAATTAAATGCAGGCCCATCAACAACTAAAATAATAATAATTTAAAAAAAAGAAAGAGAAGCTCATACCAAGCTGTGCTGGGAAGAGGACAGATGAAGCTGCAGAGTCCCAGGTGTCCCTTGTTGGCCGCAAATGCAATCTTAACTTCCTAAAGCAGGAGAAGAGGAATCAGGGTGTGTAGAGGGTGTGTCCTCTTGGGCTTTGTGACATTCCACTTCATAAAAGATAAGGGACCTGCTGAAACTGACAGGTGGTATATCCTCCTTGTGCACAAGGACAAGATATTCTCTCTGGGTCAGAGCAGGCATTATGATTTCCTGGGAATGGAGACCTCTGGCAGGAAATTTGTCCCCACCAGGTTTAGAGAATCAGGAACACAATTGGGGGTGCTTGAAGACACATGGGTCATCAAGCCTAGCACAGTCCCCAGGGGCATGACACACCAAGGACACTCCTACTGTTCTGGTATCCCTTGGTAGATTTCTAAGTAGGGCAACTGGCCTAGGGCATTACAATCACTCAGAAGGATGGTCAATGACATTTCAGAGAAGAGGAGACTGGTGGGCAAACTTGGTGGGTTATGTGAGGTTAGAACAGGAAAACAACACACCAACTCTGGTGTGATGCTAAACCTCTCCATGAATACCCCATCAGGAGAAAGCTCGAACCTGAGATTAAGGACTTCTAAGTGCAAGTCAGGAGTAACTGAGCTCCCCAATGTGGACAGGATGGAGTTCACCACTAAGAATTTAGAATGGAATCTACCAAGTTGTGGGATATCTAGGAGAGATATTCTATGCTCACTCCACAGGCCAGACCCCACCAAATCTGCTGTTGTCTTACAATTACAGCGCACTCAGAAATTGTCTTGCTCTGATTTTCTAAGTGACCCTTTAACTCACCCTTTGATTCCAAAACTTTTTTCATAGTGTTTCTTCATTTTAGGTGTAATTCACTTGAGCTCCCTATCACATTTCTGAACAAAGAAATTCTGGACATGTCCAAGGTCACCTTAACCAATGGCATGAAGAGGCCAAGTACAGGCCAGGGTCACACATGCTGGAATAATGATCCTCCAAAAATTTAAAATTGAGCGAGGATACAAGTACCTGATAAGGGCAGGGTGAACACATTGTTATGGTGCATCACAGGAATCTTGAACATGCATCTGTCTGAAAGAGAGGAATGGTAGAAAGGATGAAAATTGGATATTCACACAGGGAGGGGTAAAGGCTATGGCTTGTGCAAGAACTGCAGATGGGTATTGGAGAGGAAAACAACTTGTGTGAAGTGATACTGAGAGAGATTGTCCTTGTGAGTGGACTCCCAAACATTCCAGGAAAGTTCCTCATCTTCAAAGTGTTATGCAAATAGAAAAAGAAGAAGGGGCCAGATCATTCTGTAATCATGGATAGTTACTGAGCACAAGTGCAATTGCTGAGGACCTAATGGTCCTCTCCCATTACTGACTCTACACTGAAGTTAACAACTGATACCTCATTAAGCATATGCAGATTTAGCTTTCCTGGCATAGGACCTGGTAGGAATGGCATTCCTTCATCACAGCACATGCACCGAAAACTTCAATTTACACAACTGCAGATTTTCATGTGTTCTATTGAATGATGGCTCTTGAAATAGAGTTCAGCACAGAATTGCAAATCTGAGAACAAAATCTCTGTGATGATTCAACAATGAAGACACAATACCTGTTAAACCTTAAATTGAGAACAGAGAAAAGAACAGAAGTCTGAATGTTGTGATAGGGTTTAGGGTACAAGAAATGGAGATCCTACAGCATTTTTACATTCCAAGTCCTTATTTGTAAAAATTAAAGGCATCCACACCAACCCAGACTTCACTTTTCCCAGACTTCACTTCTTCAATGGGATTATTTTAAGTATGCTTTTTGTGTCAACTCTGCTCTTATATCAGAATCAAATCATTCTCATTTCCTTGATAAAATTAGAACATACTATTCTTCACCCATCACTGCATCCCTCACAATGAACAAAAGCCTGAAAAAGTGCTTCATTTGTAATGAAGATGGATATTGAGTGATTCAGGAAAATCAGGCATTACATAGCCTCTGTGACTCATGAATGATATCAGCAGAAGTTAGCTAATGCATTCAATGCCAATCAAAGGTATCTTTAATTAATGATGTCTATAAACATACAAAGAACAAATTGAGTAAACCCAGGGCCACATGCAACTGCGTTTTGTGTACATCTTTCAGTTTTCAAGGTGATGTTGTGTTTGTGTTGGAGAACTTTGTGGGATAGAAGCCCCCCCCCTTTATAGAGAGACTGCAGTGCACCCCAAAATGCTTCTCCATCTCAAATACTAATGTTGGTGATGTTTGGAAGGCCATTTCCTGCTGAAAAGCAACAAAGAAATCCCAGGATGTGCTCAACTTGAACATGAAAACCGACAATGATGAGAAATCCATTTCAGGTCCTGGTGAGCTTTTTCTTCTTATAGAACTTGCTGATGCAATACGCTTGCCAGCATATTAATGAGACCATTGCAACCTCTGCATTCATGAGTTGTCTGTCTCTTCTTCAGGAATACCAACTCTTAAGAAATCTAGGTCTTTGGTAAAGCACTTTTTCTTATCACCACAGCTGCATGCTGAATACACTCTTTAGAATTGTCTTCCAATTAAATCTGAGACTTATCAAAACATTTTATTGTCACTTGATTGAACAGTGGTGGAACAGTTGAGTTACTCTAAGTTTGGCATGACCTGAAGAGGCTCCACAAGGTAAATGACTGCATGCTCTGCTGGCCTGACTATGTGATATGCTTTTCAGGAAAACCACCCCAAGCCAGAACCAAATAATTTCTCTCAAATTCTGTAGATGCTTTGGAGAACAATCCAGGGACTAACCTTTGTTTCAGGTCACATCCCAATGTCTAGGAAGTTATGAGGAGACAAATACTTATCTCTATCCCTTCATTGAAAGAGAGAGTTGTATCTCCTCAATGAGCAGGCAATAAACCAAGGGAGCCATGCATGTGTATGGCAGTAGACAGTAGTATGGGGAAGTAGGATTTTTTCAAGTATTATATGCTCTGATCTTTGGGACAAAGGAAAGTTGAGCTAATCTTCCATACCTGAAGACCAAACCCTTACCACTGAAAAATGTTCACACCTGTGTCTATCTTTTTGTTCCTTCTGGTCTTTCCCTTGTGTGTATTCTAACCAGCTGGGCAAAATGCTTTACATAGGAATGGTGCTGGACATTGATTTTCACCTCAGGGAAGTGGGTGCTTGAAAAAGTTGGTTTTCTGGGGGGAATTCCCTAAATTCCTCTTTAGGGAATGGCTCAGCATCTTGGCGATGCACAGTGTAAATATTTATAGGGAATGCAATGAGCTGATTTCTTAGAGGTCTGTAAATCCATGAAAAATACTTGCCCAGAGAAAACATGACCAACATTCAGTTTCCAAACTTCCAGTAGCTATCTTTGAAGGAATTACTGCCATCACTCTTTGCAGCGTGAATATTTGAAGAAAGTCCTACCCATTGAACAGGAAATCCTTCATTTCTCTACAAAATGCTGGTCACCTGAATTGAACCCAATCATGAAAAGACTAATTTGATTCCCATTGCTCCTTGGACATGAGTCTAAGAGAGAGGAGGGCTCTAATATGGACAGTGGTAGGGGATGGCATGTGGGAGCTTGATTTGGAATGGTATGGAATTATCTGGCTCATGTAGTAGAATGCAGAATTTATATCTTTCCAGGGCTTGTTGCTTGAACTTGGGCAACATGTTTTTCCATGAATGGCTTGGCTGTCATCTTAACTCGACTGAACATAGTGTAGTGCCTGCAGTCACAGAACAGCCCAATGAGACCACAATGTTTTCAGGATGCAATGGCAAGGAGAATGTCTTCAATATCTGGCTAGTTTGGAGGAACCCTCAAGAAAATCTCATGGGCTCAGGTTATGACTCCGAGGTAGAGCACTTGCCTAGCATTTGTGAGGAACTGTGCTCAACTCTAAGCACCACATATAAGTAATAAAATAAAGGTCCACCAAAAACTAAATAAATAGCAATTAAAATAAAAGTAAAAACTCATTCCAAGCTGTGCTGGGAGGAGGAGACATGATGCTGTCCAGACCCAGGTGTCTTGTGTTGGTCATAAATGCAATCCAAATTTCTTTTAAACAGGAATGGGAAATCAGGGTGTGTAGTGGATGTGTCCTCTTGGGCTATGTGATATCCCACTTCCATCAAGAAAAGGGATCCTGCTGCAGCCTGACAGGTGGCCTATCATCCTTGTGTACAAGGGCAAGATATGATCACTGGACCAGAGCAGGCATTGTGATTTCCTGGGAATGGAGACCTCTGGCAGAAAATTGGTCCCCACCAGGACCAGGGAGTAAATGGGGGTGCCTGAGTACACATGGTTCACCAAGCCTAGCACAGTCCCCAGGGACATGGCTCTTTGAGGACACTTCTCCTGGTCTGTTCTCACTTGGTAGATTTCTGAGTAGAGAAACTGGCCTAGGGCATTATCATTCACTTGAAAAGATGGCCAATGGCTTCTCACAGAAGAGGAGAATGTGGGCAGAGTGAGGGGGTTATGTCAAGTTTGAACAGGGAAACAACACACCAACTCTGGTGTGATTCCACACCTTTCCATGAATGACCCATCAGGAGATAGCTGCAGCCTGGGATTTAGGACATCTAAGTACAAGTCAGGAGCTACTGAGCTCCGCAATGTGGGCAGGAGGGAGCACACCACTAAGCATTTAGAATGGAGTCTACCAAGTTGCAGGAAATCAAGGAGAGACATTCTATGCTCACTCCATAGGCAAGGTTGCACCATATCTGCTGTTGTCTTAAAATTACAGTGCACTCAGAAATTCTCTTGCTATGATTTTCCAAGTGGCCCTTTACCTCACACTTTGATTCCAAAATCTTTCTCACAATGTGTCTTCATTTTAGGTCTCATTCACTTGTGCTCCTTATTGCCTGCCTGAACAAAGAAATTCTGCACATTTCCAAGATCTCCTTAACCAGTGGCTTGAAGGTGCCAACTGGAGGCCAGGGTCATACACCCTGGAATAATGATCCTCCAAAAACTTAAAATCGAGGATCAATCAAGTGCCTGATAAGGGTGGGATGAGCATATTGTTCTGGGGCATCACAGGAATATCGAACATGCATCCGTCTGAAAGAGAGGAATACTAGAAAGAATGGAAATTGGATATTAATAGAGGGAGGACTAAAGTCTATGGCTTGTGCACGAACTGCAGATGGGTGTTGGAGAGGAAAGAGCTTGTGTGAAGGGATATTGAGATGGATTGTCCTTGTGAGTGGTCTGGCCAAACATTCCAGGAATGTTCTTCATCTTCAAAGAGCATAGAAAATAGAGCAGGAATTAGGGGCCAGATTGTTCATTAATCAAGAATAGTTACTGGACAAAAGTGCAATTGCTGAGGACCTAATGGCCCTCCCCCATTGATGATTCTACACTGAAGCTAACAATGGATACCTCATTAAGCATATGCAGATTTAGTTTTTT
>JAJEJO010005527.1:545-11965 GCA_020662805.1 Glaucomys volans | reverse complement strand
ATCAGCATGTGTTGTAGGTGGGGCTCCTCTGGCTTTGAGAAATCTGATTCCATCCAAGATAAGGGATCCTGCTGAACCTGACAAGTTTCCACACCATCCATGTCCCAGAGAGGCTGATGGGCTCACTTGATTGCAGGACGCATCATGATTTCCTGGGAATGGCAAATCTGTTGCAAGCCATTGGTTTCCACAGGGGGTAGTTGAGCAGTAGGTTATGCAGGGGTGACAAAACACATGTGGATTACCAAGCCTAGCCCAGATCACAGGGGCATGGCCCCAGGAAGGCACTCTTTCTGGGCTGTTATTAACCCATACATAGCTGAGTCTGGAAACTGGCCTAGTGCCTTAGAAGACAGGTGCAATGATGGTCAATGGATAACATTTCAGAGCAGAGTAGCATGTGTGGGAACTCATTGGTTTAGGTGGAGTTTGAACTGGAAAACTTCACACCAACTCTGATGTGATGTAAAAACTTTCCAAGGATGTGCCAAGGGGGGAAGAGTTGGAACCTGGGATGTTGGACTTGTAAGTAGAAGTAAGGCGATGCTGATCTCCCAATGTCAAGAGGAGGGAAGTAATCTCCATCAATTAGGAAAGAGGCTAGCTTGCTGTTGACGATTGAGGAGAGACATTCTATGCTTATACCATCAGCCAGGCCCCACCACCTCTTCTGTTGCCTTAAAATTATAGTACATTCAGAAATTGTCTTCTTATGATTTTCCAAGGGGTCCTTCCATACACCCTTTAATACAGAAACACCGTCATAATGTGACTTCACTTCACGGGTATTTCTCTTGAAGTGCCTCTTGTCTGTGTGAGAAAATGCCCATTGGCATATTTCCAACGATCCCTTATACAGCAGCTGGTACATGCAAACTACAGGAGAGTGTCACAGTCCCTGGGACAACCATCTTACAAGAATGTGAAAATGAGGGATAAAACATTGCCTGATGAGGACAGGATGAACCTGAACTTTGAAGGATACAGGGAAAGCAGGTTTTACATAAACCCTGTGGCTCCTCAATACTATCAGTGAGAATTATTTCATATATTCAGTGCCAATTCATACAAGTCTTTAGTAAATAATGTCTGCAAAATGCAAAGCACAAAATTGAGTAAATCGAGTGCCAAATGTCCCTGTATTTTTTCTACTTCATTCTGCTTTCTAGTGAATATTGTGGTTATTTTGGAAAATGTTGAGTTGTAAAAGTCCACTTCTTTGGCAGAGAATGAAGTGCTTCTTCATTCACCAAGAAGCTTTTCCTTCATTAAACCTAGTGTACATTATATTCTGAATGTTATTTCTTGCTGAAAGCCCGAATCAAGTCAGAATATGTGCTAAGCCTGAATTTCAAAATGCAAAAATGGAAAAGAAATTATTTTAGACCCTGGTGAATATTTTCATCTTGTACAACTTGCTTATTCAATCATCTTACCAACATATTAATGAGACGGCAATAGCCTGTTCATTCCTCAAAATTGTCTCATCTTCAGGAATACTGCCTCTTATGCAATCCAGTTGTTATACTCCCCAAGGAGATTCTCGAGTGCTTTATAGCAAAAGGGTCAGCCTCACCCAAGTGTCTTCCCTCCCTATAGTCCCACAATTAACCTGTCCCCTCCCTATATATCCTGGAAACAGAGAAATAACAGGCTATTCTCTGGAACTTTGCTTTTAGGTGTAAGGTTGGTCATGGATGGCCAGCTAAAAAAATAAAGCCATCTTCTGGCTTTATGTGATCAGCTTGCATGACCTTATTTTCTTCAGGTGTAACATTTGGAGGCCCCAGGGAGATCTGATTTATCTAAGCCCTTAAGCCTAAATTGGCCACTTGTGATGGTTGCCTGTGGACCCTAGCCTGAGTAGAGGAGAGCTCCTGAGAGATGTGCCTCAGCCTCACTCCTTGGGGGACTCCCTAGCATCTTCAGGATGTTCCTTTGGACAAAGCCACCTTGTATTGTGTCTGCTTCAGTGAAAAGGCTATCAATATCATGGGTACATGGTCAGACTGGAAGCAGTCATTTACACTAATCCCAGGTCAGGGTGAGACATCACTCCTGACACCTCACTCAAGAAAGGTTACGGAATCCTCTTATGCCCTGGCCACTGGGTTGGAGTTAACCTACTGCCTTCTCTTTGGTGAAGAAATAAGAGGGATATACTTTCAAATTGGGTGCTGGGGATTGAACCCAGGGCCTTGTGTTTAACAGGCAAGCACTCTACCAACTGAACTATATCCCCAGCCCTCGAACTTCGTTCTGTACAAAGGCATCAAATGCAAACATAGATACCTCAAACCACTCAAAGTTGCAGGCAGAGAGAGACAGAGAGAGAGAGAGACAGTGAGAGAAAAGAGATCCAAGATGGCGGGTTAGAGGAAGGCTGCATTCCTACTTGCTCCATGGATTCCTACTTGCTCGGGATTCAAACAGCAGGAATATGACTCTCAACGAGATTTTATATTCAAAGCACATATAATGGGTCCCCAGGTGCCGCTCCAGAACCAACTCAGCCGGGCTGGGCACAGCCCCACCGCGGGCAGCTACCATCAGGGAGCGCCATACCTTGCAGCTGCTTCGGAGCCACCAACCTGGGTCTGCGCCAGGCAACAAGTGAGTGCGGGTTCCCAGCAGTGGCTTTGGAGTCACTGGCTGCGGCTCCGGCACCAGCCAGCGGCCTCCCAGGCAGAGACAGAGCATCTCAGGCTACCTGGGGCCTCCCGCGACTTCTGGAGAGGTCTGGCCAGGAGACTTTGGGATTGCTGACTCTGGCAGGGAGTCGGAGCTGCTCCACACAGTTTTGGCAGCTTCCCTGGCGGGGAGGGCCCAGCTACAGCTTCCTGTGGCCTCCAGCGGCGTCTGGGGAGGTCGGCCAGGAAACTCTGGGATCACGGAATCTGGCGGGGAGTGGGAACTATTCCGTGCCACTTTGGCAGCCTCCCTGGTGGAGAGGGCCCATCACCGGCTTCATGGGGCCTCCAGCGGCATCTGGAGAGGTCGGCCAGGAGCTCCTGGGATCTCTGACTCGGGTGGGGAGTTGGAACTGCTCCGTGCCAGTTTTGCAGCCTCCCTGGCAGAGGGGGCCCATTTCCAGCTTCCTGGGGCCTCCAGCAGCATCTGGAGTGGTCTGGCATGGAGCATCTGGGATTGCTGACTCCGGCAGGGAGCTTAGGGCCTTTGACGCCAGTTTACAGTGTCCCCAGGAGACAGCAACCACCTGCCACTGCCTGAACCCCCAGCGAGGAGTTCAGGCCAGGCTGGGCTCTAAAGTGAAGAGTCTCTATCACTGAGCACAGTTCTGTGACACCACACCAACTTGATCTAGTGCCCAGGCCCACACCCAGGCCCGGAGTCTACCACCTTGTTGTATCTAATTGTCTATCAACACTAGGCTGCCTCTGCCCAGAAGCATTGATCATTCCCAACCTGGAGGTAGTGGGACAGCACCTTTCTTGGGTCACCGCTTGATCAAGCACCCCTCAAGGAACAGAGGGGAATATACAAAAGCACCATAAGAAAACACAGGAAGAAAGTGTCCCAATTAAACGTGGATGATATGTCTAGAGAACCCAAAGACAGCATGGTAGAAGGAATGACAGAAAGGGAGTTCAGAATGTTCATAATTAAAGTGATCCGAGAAGAGAATGATGTGACGAGAGCAGATTCAGGCTATGAATAATCAGCTAATAGAGCAATTGCAGGAACCAAAAAATTACTTCAATAAAGAGATAGAAAGTCTGAGAAAAAAACAAACAGAAATTATTGAAGGAAACAAGGAAATGAAGAAAACAATCAACCAAGTTAAAAACTCAATAGAAAGCATAATTAACAGAATAGATCACATGGAAGACAGAACCTCAGACAATGAAGACAAACTATTAATCTTGAGAACAAAGTAGAACAAACAGAGAAGATGGTTAGCAATCATGAACGAACCTCCAAGAAATATGCCACATCATGAAAAGACCAATTTTCAGAGTAATCGGGATTGAGGAAGGCGCAGAGATAAAAGAAAAGAGTATGAATAATCTATTCAAGGAAATATTATCAAAAAATGTCCCTCATATGATGAATGAGATGGAAAATCAATTACAAGAAGCCTACAGGACACCAAATGCCAAATCTTCATCATGTTGGCCTAGGACCAGATTTCCTTAACATGACTCCTAAAGCACAAGAAATAAAAGCAGGAATCAATGATTGGGATAGAGTCAAACTAAAAAGCTTTTTCTCAGCAAAGGAAACAATCAGCAATGTGAAGAGAGAGCCTTCAGAGTAGAAGAAAATCTTTGCCACACACACTTCAGACAGAGCACTAATCTCCAGAATCTACCAAGTACTCAAAAATCTTTACACCAAGAACACCAATAACCCAACCAATAAATGGGCCAAGGAAATGAACAGACACTTTACAGAAGAAGATCTACAAGCAATCAACGGATTTATGAAAAAATGTTCAACTTCACTCGTTATAAGAGAAATGCAAATCAAAACCACCTTAAGATTTCATCTTACCCCAATTAGAATGTCTTTTATTAAGAACACAGGCAACAACAGGTGTTGACGAGGATGTAGGAAAAGGGTACACTCATACATTGCTGGTGGGAGTGCAAGTTGGTGCAGCCACTCTGGAAAGCAGTGTGGAGATGCCTTAGAAAACATGGAATGGATCCACCATTTGAGCCTGCTATCCCACTCCTTGGCCTACACCCAAAGGACTTAAAATCAAATTGCCTCAGTGATGCAGCCACATCAATGTTCATAGCTGCTCAATTCACAATAGCTAGATTATGGAATCAACCTAGATGCCCTTCAGTAGATGAATGGATAAAGAAACTGTGGTATATATACACAATGGAATATTACTCAGCCATAAAGAAGAATAAAATTATGTCATTTGTAAGTAAATGGATGATGTTGGAAACTGTTATGCTAAGTGAGATCAGGCAATCCCCAAAATCCAAAAACCAAATGGTCTCTGATAAATGAATGATGATGTATAATGTGTGTGGGGGGGAAGGTGGCAAGAATTGAGGTAAGATAGCTAGCATAGAGGGAAGGGAGGGGTGGCGGCGGGTGGGGGGTAAAATTAATAACAGAGTGTGTGACAGATACCATTGCCCTGTGTACCTGCATGAACGCACAGATGGTGTGACTCTACTTTGTGTACAATGAGTGAAACAATAGCTGTACTCCATTTGTGTTCAATGAATCAATAGGTAAATTTAAAAAAAAAAAACAAAAAAATAAAAGAAGCACTAATGAAAAAAAAAGAAAGAAAGGTTATAAGCTGCCAACACTTTAGTAATAGAAAATTTACAAAAAGGACATATTGAACCCTCGAAAAGTCCTTGGAATACTCCAATTTTTGTGATCAGAAAGATATCCAATATTCGGGGATCCAAGATGGTGGGCTAGAGGAAGGCTGCATTCCTACTTGCTCCGTGGATTCCTACTTGCTCGGGATTCAAACAGCAGGAATATGACTCTCAACAAGATTTTATATTCAAAGCACATATAAGGGGTCCCCAGGTGCAGCTCCAGAACAAACTCAGCCGGGCTGGACTCGGCCCCACCGCAGGCAGCTAACATCCAGGAGCGCCGGTCCTGGCAGCTGCTTCGGAGCCACCGACTTGGGTCTACACCAGCCAACAAGTGAGTGCGGGTCCCCAGCAATACTTTGGAGTCACTGTCCATGGCTCCGGCACCTGCCGGTGGCCTCCCAGGCAGAGACCGAGCACTTCAGGCTACCTGGGTCTTCCAGCGGCGTCCAGGGAGATCTGGCTAGGAAACTCTGGGATCGCGGACTCTGGTGGGGAGATGGAACTGCTCCGCGCCTTTTTGGCAGCTTAACTGGCAGAGAAAGCCAGCTTCCAGTTTCCAGCTTCCTGGGGCCTCCAGCTGCACCTGGAGAGGTCTGCCCAGAGTCCCTGGGATCTCTGACCCTGGCAGGGAGTTGGAACTGCTCTGAGTTTGGCGGCTTCCCTGGCAGAGGGGGTCCATTTCCAGCTTCCTGGGGCCGCCAGCTGCATCTGGGGAGGTCTGGCCGGGAAACTCAGGAATCGCAGTCTCTGCGGGGAGTGGGAACTATTCTGTGCCACTTTCGCAGCTTCCCTGGTGGAGCGTTCCCATCTCCGGCTTCCTGGGGCCTCCAGCTGCACCTGGAGAGGTCTGCCTGGAGCCCCTGGGATCACTGACTCCAGCGGGGAATTCGAACTGCTCTATGTTTTGCGGCTTCCCTGGCAGAGGGGATCAATTTCCAACTTCCGGGGGCCGCCAGCGTTGTCTGGTGTGGTCCACCGGGGAGCGTATGGCCTTTGGCACCATCTTAGAGTGTCCCCAGGAGAGAGCAACCACCTGCCACTGCCTGAAACCCCAGCTAGGAGTTCAGGTCAGCCTGGGCTCTCAAGCCCAGTGTCTCCATCACTGAGCACAGTTCTGTGACACCACCCCAACTTGATCTAGTGCCCAGGCCCACAGTCACGCCCAGAGTCTACCACCTTGCCGTATCTAATTGTCTATCAACACTAGGCTGCCTCTGCCCAGAAGCATTGATCATTCCCAACCTGGAGGTAGTGGGACAGCACCTTTCTTGGGTTACCACTTGATTAAGCACTCCTCAAGCAACAGAGGTGAAGATACATGAGCACCATGAGAAAACACAGGAAGAAAGTATCCAAATTAAACCTAGATGATATATCAAGAGAACCCAAAGAGAGCATGGTAGAAGGAATGACAGAAAGGGAGTTCAGAATGTTCATAATTAAAGTGATCGGAGAAGAGAATGATGTGACGAGAGAGCAGATTCAGGCTATGAATAATCAGCTAATAGAGCAATTGCAGGAAGCAAAATTACTTCAATAAAGGGATAGAAATTCTGAGAAAAAAACAAACAGAAATTATTGAAGGAACCAAGGAAATGAAGGAAACATTCAACCAAGTTAAAAACTCAATAGAAAGCATAATTTACAGAATAGATCACTTGGAAGACAGAACCTCAGACAATGAAGACAAACTATTTAATCTTGTGAACAAAGTAGAACAAACAGAGAAGATGGTTAGCAATCATGAACGAACCTCCAAGAAATATGGCACATCATGAAAAGACCAATTTTCAGAGTAATCAGGATTGAGGAAGGCGCAGAGATAAAAACAAAGAGTATGAATAATCTATTCAAGGAAATATTATCAAAAAATGTCCCTCATATGATGAATGAGATGGAAAATCAATTACAAGAAGCCTACAGGACACCAAATGCACAGAATTAAAAAGATCCACACCAAGGCACATTATAATGAAAATGCCTAACATACAAAACAAAGATAGAATTTTAAAGGCTGCGAGAGAAAAGAATCAGATTACCTACAGGTGGAAACTGATACGGATATCAGCAGATTTCTCAGCCCAGACCCTAAAAGCAAGAAGGGCCTGGAACAACATATTTCAAGCTCTGAAAGAAAACGGATGCCAACCAAGAATCTTATACCCAGCGAAACGTGCCTTCAGATTTGATGATGAAATAAAATTCTTCCATGATAAACAAAAGCTTAAAGAATTCACAAAGAGAAAGCCTACCCTACAGAACATTCTCAACAAAATATTCGAAGAGGAAGAAACGAAAAATAACAATCTTAGTCATCATGGGGAGGAACTACCCTAAAGAAAGAGTCAATCAAAGGAGAAACTAAGTTAAGCTAAAAACCCTAAAGAAGCTAAAATGAGAGGAAATACAAGTCATATCTCAATAATAAAACTGAATGTAAATGGCCTAAGCTCATCAATCAAAATACATGGACTGGCAGACTGGATTAAAAAGAAAGACCCAACAATATGCTGCCTTCAAGAGACTCATCTCATAGAAAACATGTCCACAGACTAAAGGTGAAAGGTAGGGAAAAAGCATACCATGCACATGGACTGAGTAAAAAAGCTGGGGTTTCCATTATCATGTCAGACAAAGCAGACTTCAAACCAAATATAGTCAGAAGGGAGAAAGAAGGACATTTCATATTGCTTAAAGGTAGCATAAATCAACAGGACATAATAATCATAAATATTTATGCACCAAACAATGGCACATCCATGTATGTCAATCAGATCCTTCTCAATTTCAGGAATAAAATAGACCAAAACAATATAATACTCGGAGACTTTAACACTCCTCTCTCACCGTTGGACAGATCTTCCAAACAAAAATTGAATAAAGAAACTATAGGACTTAATGACACAATTGCTAATTTGGACTTAACGGACATATATAGAATATTCCATCCATCAAAAAGTGAATACACTTTCTTCTCAGCAGCTCATGGGTCCTTCTCTAAAATAGACCATATATTATGCCACAAAGCTACTCTTAACAAATACAAAAACATAGAGATACTACCTTGTATACTATCAGATCATAATGGAATGAAATTAGACATCAACGAGAAAGTTAGAAACAGAAACTACTCCAAGACCTGGAGATTAAATAATATGCTACTGAATGATACATGGATAGCAGAAGACATTAGGGGGGAAATTAAAAGATTCTTAGAGGTCAACGAGAATAAAGATACAACATATCGAAATCTCTGGGCTACTATGAAAGCAGTACTAAGAGGAAAGATCATTGCAGAGAGTGCATTTAATAAAAGAATGAAAAGTCAACAAATCAGTGACCTCACATTACAGCTCAAAGCCCTAGAAAAAGAGGAACAGATCATCACCAACAGTAGTAGAAGACAGGAAATAATCAAAATCAGAGCTGATATCAACGAAATTGAAACAAAAGAAACAATTCAAAAAATTGATGAAACAAAAAGTTGGTTCTTTGAAAAAATATACAAAATTGATAAACCCTTAGCCACGCTAATGAATAGAAGGAGAGAGAAACTCCAAATTATGAAAAATTTGTGATGGAAATGGAAATATTACAACAGACACAATTGAAATACAAAACATAATAAGAAGCTACTGTGAAAATTTATACTCCAACAAAATAGAAAACCTGGAAGACATCAACAAGTTCCTAGAGGCATATGAGCCACCCAAACTGAATCTTGAGGACATACACAACTTAAATAGTTCAATTTCAAGCAATGAAATAGAGGAAGTCATCAAAAGCCTACCGACCAAGAAAAGTCCAGGACCAGATGGATTCACAGCCGAGTTCTACAAGACCTTCAAAGAAGAGCTCATTCCAATACTCCTCAAAGTATTTCATGAAATAGAGGAGGAGGGAACCCTTCCAAACTCATTCTATGAAGCTAATATCACCCTGATACCAAAACCAGAGAAGGACACATCAAGGAAAGGAAATTTCTGACCCATACCTCTAATGAACATAGATGCAAAAATTCTTAACAGAATTTTAGCGAATTGCATACAAAAGCATATTAAAAATATAGTGCACCATGATCAAGTGGGTTTCATCCCAGGGATGCAACGTTGGTTCAACATGTGGAAATCAATCAATGTAATTCACCACATCAACAGACTTAAGGTCAAGAACCACATGATTATTTCAATAGATGCAGAGAAAGCATGTGATAAAATGCAGCACCCCTTCATGCACAAAACACTAGAAAAAATAGGGATAGTGGGGACATTCCTTAACATTGTAAAGGCTATTTATGCCAACCCACAGCTAACATCATTCTAAATGGAAAAAAATTGATAGCATTCCCCTGAGAACTGGAACAAGGCAGGGATGCCCTCTTTCACTACTACTATTCAACATTGTTCTTGAAACTCTAGCCAGAGCAATTAGACATACCAAAGAAATTAGAGGATTACGATTAGGAAAAGAAGAGATCAAACTATCTCTATTTGCTGATGACATGATTCTCTATCTAGAAGATCCTAAGTATTCCACCAGAAAACTTCTAGAACTCATTAATGAATTCAGTAAAGTAGCAGGATATAAAATTAATGCTCATAAATCTAATGCATTTTTATTCATAAGTGATGCATCCTCTGAGAGAGAAATTAGGAAAACTACCCCATTCATATTAACCTCAAAAAAAATAAAATACTTGGGAATCAATGTATCAAAAGATGTGAAATACCTCTACACTGAGAACTACAGAATAATACAGAAAGAAGTTAAAGAGCATCTGAGAAGATGCAAAGATCTCCCATGTTCTTGGATAGGCAGAATTAATATTGCCAAAATGGCCATACTTCCAAAAATGCTATAAAATTCAATGCAATTCCAATTAAAATCCCATTGATGGACCTCATAGAGAGCAAGCAATCATGAAATTCATTTGGAGGAATAAGAGACCCAGAATTGCTAAAGCAATCCTTAGCAAGAAGAGCGAAGCAGGGGGATTCACAATATCAGACCTCCAACTATGCTACAGAGCAACAGTGACAAAAACAGCATGGTATTGGTACCAAAATGGACAGGTAGATCAATGGTACAGAATAGAGGACACAGAGACAAACCCAAGTAAATACAGGTATCTCATACTTGAAAAAAGTGGCAAAAACATGCAATGGAGAAAAGACAGCCTCTTCAACAAATGGTGCTGGGAAAACTGGAAATCCATATGCAGTTTAATGAAACTAAACACATGTCTCTCACCCTGTACAAAACTCAACTCAAAGTGGATCAATGGCCTCGAAATAAGATCAGACACTCTCCACCTAATAGAAGTGAAAATAGGTCCAAATCTTCATCATGTTGGCCTAGGACCAGATTTCCTTAACATGACTCCCAAAGCAAAAGAAATAAAAGCAGGAATCAATGATTGGAATAGAGTCAAGCTAAAAAGCTTTTTCTCAGCAAAGGAAACAATCAGCAATGTGAAGAGAAAGCCTTCAGAGTGGGAGAAAATCTTTGCCACACACACTTCAGATAGAGCACTAATCTCCAGAATCTACCAAGTACTCAAAAATCTTTACACCAAGAACACCAATAACCCAATCAATAAGTGGGCCAAGGAAATGAACAGACACTTTACAAAGGAAGATCTACAAACAATCAACAGATTTATGAAAAAATGTTCAACATCAATCGCTATAAGAGAAATGCAAATCAAAACCACCTTAAGATTTCATCTTATACCAATTAGAATGTCTTTTATTAAGAACACAGGCAACAACAGGTGTTGGCGAGGATGTGGGGCAAAGGGTACACTCATACACTGCTGGTGGGAGTGCAAGTTGGTGCAGCCACTCTGGAAAACAGTGTGGAGATTCCTTAGAAAACTTGGAATGGTTCCACCATTTTACCCTGCTATTCCACTCCTTGGACTATACCCAAAGGACTTAAAATCAGATTGCTACAGTGATGCAGCCACATCAATGGTCATAGCTGCTCAATTCACAATAGCCAAATTATGGAATCAACCTAGATGACCTTCAGTAGATGAATGGATAAGGAGACTGTGGTATATATACACAATGGAATATTACTCAGCCATAAAGA
>JAJEJO010005526.1:0-13926 GCA_020662805.1 Glaucomys volans | reverse complement strand
AGGACTCCAGTGAGAACACGCTGCTGACTCCGGGAAGACGACAGGGCTTTGGGGTGCTGGAAAGTGTCCCCCTCACTGATGGGAAGTGGTCCCATGAAAAGCAGACCGCTAAGGGTCCTTGAATATCTCTCAAAGGAGCAAAGCAGGAGGGGGTCCCGGGGACTCCCGGGGGTCCAAGGAACCGGGATGTTCGAAAAGGAAGAGCCAGGCTCAGAGCGGAGGGAGGGAAGCAAGTTAAAGCACAGATCCAGGTGCGGGAGGCGATGGAGGGGTGCGCTACGAAGAGCGACATCGAGTTTCTGTGGCACGAGGGCTGCGCCGAGTCCCGCATGCCTGCGCACCCCTCCAGAGCTGGCCAAGCTGGTAGACGCTCCCTGGAAGCCGCCCCGCCGCCTGGGATTCGCCAGACATTTCCCCCTCTGAAGACCCACAGTGAGAGCACTCACCAGCGGCGGTACTCAGCGGTGCACAAAAGACAATGCCGACCAAGAACAGCATGACCTGTTGTTGGTTCAACCTCAGAGCGCACGAGTTTGACACCCTCCCAGGTGACCCGCAGAGCTGCCCTCAGAGTTCATCCGAAAGGCGGCTCAGGCGAAATTTACCTGTCATGGGGTGTGACTCAATAAGCACTCACCTGACAAGGACAGATGTCCGACGCAAGACCAATCAGAAACAGAGAAGTTAAAAGAGAACTTCCCTGCAAGAACAGGGCCAAGGCTAAACTATTCCAAAGACATTGAAAAATATCCCTGGGGTCGACGTGTCTCAACCTCCAGAAAAGTGCCTCTGGTTTAGGATTCCCGGGAAGGGTACAGGGGCAGGTAGAACAGCTAGATGAATGCTATAGGGTCACATTCTGAGCAACTGCCATGGCCCAACCTTAGAAACACTTCCACATCACTTTGAACCTAGTGGAATACCTCCCACAGAGAAGCACAGGTCTCCCTAAGCTTCTGTAGCACATCACCCCATCCGGCTGACTCTAACTTGTTCCTTGTGTGGCACACTTCCTAAAGAGCCAAGCCTTGTTCCTCTCCCAGCACAGTGCCCTCAGTCAAGTACAGCCTTGCTGGCAATGTCACCAACAACCAGATGACAAGAGTTCTTTTCAGATTTCAGCCTCCTCTGCTCTCAGAAGCAGATTCCACACTAACTCAGGCTTCAAACACCTTTAGATGGTTCAGCCATTCTAATTTGCTTTCTCCTCACATTGATTCCAACATCCAGCAAGGTCTCCTTTCTTCTGACCACATCCTGTAACTGCCCTAGCTCGCCCAGGGCAACTCACAAGCCCCATCAGGATGCTCCCCATGGACTAATCCAACACCAACCAGACACACTTAGGGCATCTGAATCTCTGGCCCATTTGGCCCTCAACTCAGACAGGTCTATAAGACCTCTCTACACCTCTTTCACAACTTTCACAACCCACCCCCACACTTACCTACTTCTCTTAACAGCATCACTACCCTTGGCCACTTCTGACTGACTCTTTCCCCTGCCTCTCTGGCTTCCCCTAATCAGCTTCTGAAACCCTTTTACAGCTTCACAGTCACTACCTTGATCCAGACTTTCAACTACCTTCATCCTAGAATACTGCAAAGCCTTCTTTCCAAATACTGTGCCTGTCCCCAGGTGTCACCATAATGACCAAAGCCAAAACATAGCTCCTGCATCATTGATTTTAACACAAGATGCCTCTACTCTCCCATCAAAGCCTACAGGTGCCACAACCTGCTGTCTAGCATCACCTTGTCCCCCATTTCCCTGATGACATCTGTCCTAGACTGAGGTCAGAGTAGGCTCCCCTGGTCTCCTCACCCTATCTCAACAGGATGCTACTGCTAAGTAACCTCCCTGGTGACTGCTCCTACCTCTGCCTTCCAACCATCAGATCTGGCTACATCCTTAAAATCATCCCATGAAGATAGTGGTGATGGTGGCCCAACTTCATGATTATACTAAAAACACTGAATTGTACACTTTCAAAGTGTGACTTAAGGTAAATGAATTACATCTCAATAGTAATCATGCTTACTAGAAAGCTCCTTCTTCTAGAAGTTTGCCTTGTCCCCAATGCACATCTCTTGGTCTTTGGAACATAGAATCAGTTGTTCTCCACCTTGGCTGCTTAGGACAACCACCTGGAGAATCCTTAATATCCTTGTGCCCAGACCACAGCCAAATCCTATTGAATAGGTAAAGCTAGGTGGGAACTGGGCCTCAGCAACCTTTAAATTTCCCTAGTTGTTCAGAGTATGTAGGTAAGTTTCAGAAGCAGGGTTCTGGCCCATGCTGTTCCCACTTTGCTTGCCTTGAACCCATCTTACCATTCATGACATCCCCCAGTAGACTGCAGACCACGCCAAGATCGGAAATTATTCATTTTATCTTTTTCATCCCTGAAAATCCTTTATAAAAATGAACTCTACCTATCCTTACAAACTATCCCCTAAGGCCCTCAACCATACTTTTTCTGTGGGTAGAAAGGCCATGCATGGAGATGTTTTTGCACGACTTACTTTCCTTTTTATTGACTGTGATAATATTGTTTAGCACAGAAGGGATTGAAGCATTAGAGTCCAGACTCCTTTCTGAGAGGTGAAGGTCACAAGGGTGGTGGTGATGCAGAGTGGGAGAGAGAACACAGCTCTCCTGACAGCTGTCCCAAGCCCTTTCCTCCCTGTGGTCTCCCCTCCTTCCAGGACTTCTTAGCTGGGACACCTGGAACAATCTCTTATTCAGCTCATTCCCCCAAAAGACTGACCACATAATAGTTACCTGCTAGGTTTGTTCCAGGGCATTTACATATGACTGCAAGGAGAGAAGCCTCAGAGGAGGCCCTGCAGGTCTTGCCCTCAGGATTTGGGGCTCTGGCAGGACCTAGGCCTGGCTGCCCCCTCCTCACTACTCAGGTAGTCTTCTGTGCAAAGCACGTCTGCATTTCCCCTTTCCCCCAAGCCACCTTCTTCTCTGCCTCATTAAACACCCTTTCTGCCTCCACTCTCCCCTTTGGACCCCTGGACTCACAACAATCTGTGGGGCTTTCTCCACGCTGACCTTGGGCGCCACTGCTGAGTGGAATAGAAACAGAAACCACCCAGCACTGATTTATATAAAGAGCGCGGGCTCTTACCCACTGTTAGGCGTGGTTTGAAGTTTGTGGCGCCAAACTTTACCGAGATCGCTGAATCACATGTCACCTCCACTTTGACCCAGAGAAAATCAGAAGTGGCTGGTATAAAAATAGATTGAAGGCGCGTGTGGGCCCCTGGAGGCCGGCGAGCTGCATCTTGGTTTCGGGTTCTCGGGCGGCAGGGCAGTTAGTCCTGGGGCTGGGAGAATGCAGACCCCGCGGCTGACCGACATCCGCGGTCCCAGGCAGGACGTGGAGTCAGACACTCTTCAACCAGCAGGGATTGTGGCGGGTGGGTACAGAAAAACTTCTCCCATCCCCTCCCCTTCCCCTACCCCGGGGGCCCGCCTTTGGGGTCTAGGATCAGAAAACACTTCCTACTGCTTATTTACCCGCCAAGAGCGCAAATCCCGCCTCCTAGCGGTACTAATTGAAATCTGCCACGTCCGAAGAAAAACAAAGAAAAATCCTCTCAATGTTTGGACTTTTCACTGAGGATCCTAATTCGGACCCGGAGTGTGATCTCCAGGGAAGACTGAGGTGACTTTCACTGGACCCATCGAGGAACAAAGGGCTCAGACAGCGCCTCAGCGCTTACAACAGCCTGGGGAGGGACCCTGCCATTGTCCCCCTTTACCTTGGCCTGTCGCAGGTGGACGAAGTCTCCTGTGTTGGCAACCAGGCTTCCATAAACAGGGGATGAAATGGAACGGAGGAGGGAATGTTGAAAAGTGGATCCTAGAGAGAATGGCTGAAATGCTGAAGAAAGGAGAGAAGAGAGGAAGAAAGTGGGGGATGGGAGAAAGAAGAATTTAAAAGGCAAGGACAGCAGGACAGGGAAAGAGATGCAGAGAGTGGAGAGTCTGCCAGACCAAGGCTCTGCTGTCCATATCAACCCCCCTAAGATTCCAGGGCAGGATGCGGACCCTGAGCCTTAAAGACCCCACAGTCCCTACTGCAGAAAGGGCTACAACCTTCCTCAATTTATCGTATATAAAATAAAAACCAGTCGGTGGCCATGACACAAGCCTATAATACCAGTCTTGTATAGTGGGAGGCTGAGGCAGGAGGATGGTCAATGTCAAGGCTAGCTTGACAGCAACTTGAGAGGCCCTGAGTAACTTAGTGAGATCCCTGTCTCAAAATTAAAAAAGTGAAAAGGGTTGGGGTGTAGTGAATGGTAAAGTGCCTCTGGGTTTAATCCCCAGTACCCCAAAAGAAAAATGATATGGAGATAGATAGATAGACATAGATAGATATATCAATCTAAAAAGATATGTAAGGAAGTATAACAATTGTTTTTCCCATGATTATGATTCCAAGTTTTTTTTTTAAATATCATAGTTAAAATTCATTTAAGAAGGACTGAGTCCACAGCTCTGTGGTAGAGTACCTCCATAGCTTGAACCAGGCCCTGCGTTCAATCCTCAGCAACCCCAAAAGAAACTACAGCAAAGAGAACTAAATAAAAACAAATCCAAAAAATCCAGAAAGTTTGTGTTTCAAGCATGCAGATTTTCCCTCCACTTAAGAACAAGTAGAGAGACTGGGGAAGGAACTCAGTGGTAGTGTGTTAGCCTAGCATGTATGAAGCCCAGGGTTCAATCCCCAGCACCACAAAAACAAGTATCTATAGAAGTTTTTTATGTGTCAAGCCCTATTAGGCAACATCTTTTTAAAAACAGGGTTAAATTCTGAATTGAATAATAAAAATAAACATTGTGTTTGAATACAGAATCTGATTGTACCCAAATGCAATAAATTTATAATAAATATTTGAAAATACAAATATATATATATTTAAATTTCTTGACATATTAAAGAGCCAGACTGGAAGCAGGTCTCACCAGTGCCAATGGTATCACAGCAACAAAGAGTATGTGTTGAGCTCTCTGCAATATGAGAGGAACAAACATCTGTGAATTTAGTGGTCAAAGTAGGAGATATGGCTTCTGCTACCCTGGTTCATAATGGAAGAATGTGCACATTTTCAAATAGAATGCAAACATGTATTTTATTGTTTCTAGATTTTATTTTTACTCTTAATCTAGGGTCATCTTTTGTGAAGGTTTTGTCACAGTTGTTCTCTCTCCCACACCCCAAAATAAACATATGGCTGTTCTTAAGATTGCTGCTCCTATGGTCTGTTAATAGTTTGAGACATCACACACCTACTCCTCCCTTTTCCCCCCCTCCACCTCCCCCCCTTCTCTGTCTTGTTACTGGGGCTAGAACCCAGGGTGCTTAATCACTGAGCCAAATTTCCAGCCCTTTTTAAATATTTTTATTTAGAGACAGGGTCTCACAAAGTTGCTTACAGCCTGGCTAAATTGCCGAGGCTGGTTTTGAACCTGCTATGCTCCTGCCTGAGGCTCCTGAGCTGCTAGGATTGTTCAGACATTTGCCACCAGGCCCAGCCCACCATAACTCTTTACCTCTGGTATGTCTGGGCCTATCTCTTAAGAACATGATGAGTTTGTTTTGTTTTCTTTATGCAGAACCAAAATACAAATTTCAAAGGGGTTCCGTCCTTCTTAAACCAACTTTACTAATTCATAGTTTACATACGATAAAATGCATATATTTGAAATGTACAGCTCCTTCAGTTTGGGTACCCACACATGCTTGTGTCACCACCAGGGAATGAGACAGAGAGCATTCCCATCATCCCTCAAAGAAAATCTATGCAATGAAGTTCTATATAGTCATTACGTGAGCAAAATATATTTTAATGTATTGCTGTAAAAAGATGTGCCCCACATATTTTAGGCTTTTTTAAAAAGTTTAAGAAAACACTGGATTATAATGCCACCACTTACATAGTTTACATTTTTCAAGAGGGAAAACCTAGATGATTTCCCATCAATGGTGTGCCAGTGGCATCTCCAGGGACTGGGAAAACTTGGTGTCTTTCACTTTCTCTGAAATGCTGGAATTGTATCTTCTAGTATACACTGGGATTTGTAGGATTGAATCCAGGGTCTTGTGCTTGTGAGGCAAGCACTCTACCAACTGAGCTATATCCCCAGCCCAAGAAAATACTGTTTTTAAAAAACAACATTCCACGGACAAAACTTTCCTCTGTACATATATAAACCATAGTGAATCTCACCATTGTGTATATCCATAAGAATAGGGTCCTAATTAAAATAAGATATATTCCATGCTTGTATACTTACATCAAAATGTATTATTCTGTCATGTGTAACTAAAAAGAGCAAATAAAAAAGGAAATAATCACACAAAAAAACCCACAGTATTAATTACAATCCAACACCAGAAGCTCTGCCTTAGGATGAGCCTTCAGGTTTTCATATCATTGGATCATCACTCAATTGCTTTTGAAAATGATACTTTTATTTTTAAAATTGTATTTCTGCAGTGTTAGGATGAAACCCAGTGCCTCAGTCTGCCAGGCAAGTGTTCTACTCCACCACAGCCCCAAAAGGGATACTATTTTAATGGACAGACATGTAACAGATATCGCCCGAAATGCAAAATAGAGTGCAAAAGGGGCTGCGGATCATTCCTGTTACTGCCAACAGGGGATGGGGGAGACCAAAATAAGAGTGGAGGCACAAGAGGCCCTGTTACATTTTACTCAAAGCCTGCATTGCCACATCATCCACGGGCCTTGGGCAAAGTCCCTGCACATCTCCTTCTTTGGGCCTTAGTTTTCCCTTGTGAGCTGTCAAAAGAGCAAGTCTAAAGAAGATTGAATTATTGATATAAGGAAGAGTTTCAAGAACATTTGGGCAATGCCAACTGGATTCTGTAAGGGAACCAAGCCAAGCTGGGTGATGCTCTCTGTCTCCACACAGTGGCAGGTCACCACCAGGAAGGACAACGGTCTGGGAATGGCTTCACATGTCTAACATGGAAAGAGAATTCCAGTCCTGGAGCCTCTTCTGCTTAGCTCTAAGGGAACTGCTGTTGCAGGGGAGGAGAGGAAGCTCAGGCAATAACTGGCAGAGGAAGGATGAGGAAGTGAGAGATAAAGCCTGCAGACACCTCTTTCCTTTACCTAAAGTTGACCTTGGAAGGAAGAATGTGGTCCTGGGAGGGGTGCTGAATTCAAAAATTTCTTGCCTCAAGATGTCTCTTGTTGCCCTCCCCAGTGCCTTGCTCTCTTTTTCTAGAGATTACAGATTAGTTCACACTGAGAGTAGACTGCAAAAGATGTCATTTGAAAAGTAGGCTCCTTATCCTCAACTCTGGTGCATTTACAAAAACAAAACTGAAAGCCAAATGCTTCTCTCCTATGTTTCTGGCAGGTAGATGGGCAGGCATCCCTCCTCCTCCCCCTGGGTGACAGGTACCAAAACTCCAGCCTTAAGGCTGCAGGCTCCAGCCCTGCAGCCAGCAGGTCCCTCCTGAATGGGCTGATCTGGCCTTGGACTCGGCCACTCCCCTGCCTCTACTTTTTCCTTTTCCCTCTCCAGACTCAGCTCCTAAGGCTCTCTCCACTTTTTCAAAGGCTTTCTCCTCCTTGGCACAAAGACCTCCAAAGAGGAGGACAAAGAGAGACAAAGACCACTGAGAGAAACCCTGATGGACACCTGAGGTTCCCATCCTGGAGTGCAGCCCTCTCCCTTCCCCCTGCTCTGTGAGTGTAAGTGGAGGGTCATAGTCCCTCACCTGGCCACTAGGAAAGCTACCCCCTTGGCTCTGCTGCAGGAGTTGATGTGTGTGCATGTGTATCTTTCCCTATGGAGTGGGACAACAATATTCTTTCAAATCAACAGAGTTACAAGGATCCCCTTTACAAAGCATTCAGGGTCCCTCCCTACACCATCCAGAGCCTGCTGTGTGCAGATATCAAGTTCCCAGATATTGCTTCTAATACCAACCTGTTTGAAACAGTGTCCCTGTCATTTTTGCCACTAGTAATCTTGTGGACCAGGCACATATTTCTCAACAGTAATCATCACTGTGTTGAATAATTTCTTTTTGTTTGTCAGTCTGTATCTATTAGGTATATGTTCCTTAGGTAGGGAGCTTGCCTAGTTGTCACCACCTGTATCCCCATCATGTGGAATAATCCTAGTATAGAATGGGGACTCAAAAAATCTGGACTGAATGAATAGATAGATGGTTGAATGAATGTGTGTTGGGGTATAACTGTGAGAAACAATTTGATCAAATACGTGTTCAAGAAATCTATGATTTTAAGACAAAATGCAAAATATAGAGGGATCATTAGATATAAGATTATTAATCAGACATTATTTGCAAGGAAGGAATAAGATACGAAAGGGCTGGGGATGTAACTCAGTGGGAGAGCATAAACTAGCCCTCACTAGGCCCTGGGTTCAATACAAGCTGGAGAAAGAGAGAGACACCAGTCAGAAGTGGTTATTTCTTTTTTTTTTCTTTTTTTCTTGTATGGACTATTTGGTTGGTAAAAACAGTGTTTAAATGAGTTTGAAATATCATATAAAGTTGCTTATTGATCATAATAAAGTTTCAAATGTAAGATTCAAAATAATTCATCTTGTATGAGTGCAGCTATGTAGTCCTGCATACAACACATGCACAGAAAACACTAGAGGGAGCTCAGCATTGCTACAGAGCACAGCTCCAGGGGCCCCTTCTCAAGTCTATGAGCACCTGCCAGTCAAAAGATTAAGTAGAATCCTCCCAGTGGAGATGAAAAGTGGTTTTACATCTCTCTGCTTTTGCTTTAGTACATCGTCTGTGACTGATTATTATCTGTTCTAATAGGGTAAGAATGCCCATTATGACATTTTAAAACCTATGAAATAAAATTTTAATGTAAAATGTCTGACTCTCCTTCCCCAACTCAACTTGAAGCACAATCTCTGGTCTGGGCAGTAGGTCCAGTGTACTGGGCCTTAAATGCCACACAGGGGTCCTGCTACAATGCTCTGGGATCCTCACTGAGAAGCCAAGGAGAGGACTGGACATCAACTGGGGATGGAGATTCTGAGAAGCTGGACTGCACAGGTGTCCAGGTCCTGGATGTGGCAGAGACTGAAGGAGAGGAGACCTCAGGAGCCCTTGTGCCCTGCTTGAGGTTTCTGTCTCTTCCCTGACACCCCTCCCACCTTTCCCTGACAGAAGCACCTTAGAAAGCTGAAAAGCAGAAATCTTCTCCTCTGCTCCTGTTGTTTTCCAGTGCTCCTTCTTAATGGAGCAATGATGAAAGCATTGGCATAACTTTTTCTCAGGAGAGATACTTGAAACATTGATGACATGTTCATCTCTGGCAGGGTCCCTGGGTGCCTGGGGTCTGGGTAAATTGAGTAAAATTTCCCCTGTACTCCTGTTGGATAGTCTTGAAGGATCTTTCAAAATATGCTATCTGAACATCTCCAACATTCCCAAGACCTTATCTCAAAAATATTGCAGATTAAATGAATGAATGAATGTTCACACTCTTGCACACACATGCGCTCCATCATGATTTGATATAGGTCCCTACATAAGGGCTTGTTCTTCAGCATAGTGGTATTGCAGATGCTGTGGACCTTTACAGGCTGGGGCCCAGTAGGAGGTTCTCAGGTTATAGAAGGATTTGGGGAAATGGTCTCCAGTGCCTCTCTGGTGCCTAGCTGGTGATGTAATAGGTTAGCTCTGCCACATGCTCACACCATGGCAGGCCACCATCCACTGTCCTCACCAGACCTGAGGTGGTAGAGGTGCAGGCTTTGGACTCTCCCAAACTATTACCTTAATAAATCTCTTCATGCATAAATTAGTTGCCTCAGGTATTGAACTGCAGTAATATGATGCTGACAAACACAGATACACCCTCAACTGAGGCATTCTCAAAACACACACTTTTTAAATTTATTCTTTTTTTGTTTTGCACTAACACTTAAACCCAGTGGTACTGTACCACTAAGCTACACCATCTTAAATTTTAATTTTGAGATAGTGTTTCACAGAGTCACCCATGCTGACCTTGAACTTGCTGCCCTCCTGCCTCAGCCTGCAGAGTAGTTGGGTTTACAGGCATGAGGGACCATTCCAGCAAACACACATATACACTTGAAATTTAATTTTTGTTCAGCAATATATTGTGAATATTTTCCATGTTGGTAGGAAACATTGCAGTAAGTTATCTCCAAATTATAAAAAAGATCAAAGATTCCAAACTTTGAATAGTACAAAGGTGACTATAGACCACTTTAGTTCAATATGGTGTCACATTTGTTAAAGAATGTAAGAGATTAGAGTTATGTAATTCTTGCTGAAACACTAGAAAATCAGTATTGTCACACTCATTCCTAAGTCAGTGCTCATCTCTTATGAAATGACATAGTTCTTTCAGTAACAATATTATCATGACACTAGGGAAAATTACCATATTCTCTTAATATTACCCCATGTCAAATAGTATAAAATTTGCCTAATTGCTTCCCATATGCCTTGCATTTGGGAGCAAGATCAGGAGCCCACTGCACTCTCTGAGGGTTCTATCTCAACCTGCAGCCCATGTCTCCTGAGACAGGACAAGAGAAAAGTAGAAAAATCCCCTCAGCTCTTTATTTCCCATTTTTTCAAAAATACATTTGTGGAAACACCCTATTTACTAGGTTTTTAAAACAAAATGACCTCTGACTTGGGAACAGAAACTCAATGATCACACAGTATCCTATAGTGTGAATATGGACACTGGGAATACCAGGGCAAGGTCACAGCATGTCTCCTCTGGGCCTCTGTCCCCATCAGCAGGACAGAACAGGGCTCTATGTCAGTGTCTCACCTGGTGTTCAGAAATGGCACCTCCAACAGCAGGGGTCAGCAAGCCTGAGCCTAGATGAGCACCCAACTCTCCTCATTCAGGAATGAATCATGCACAGCCTAGCCAACCTCCACCCTCAGACACTCCACCTAATGATCAGGGGACAAGAAAGGTTCCAGAATGACACTGAGACCCAACAACCCAAAACTCATCTCCATCCAGAGATAAGGCCCAGACCCAACTGCTCCCACATCTGTCCCTCTTCCAGTCCACCTCTCTGTCTGTCCTGGATCCACCAGGACTAACCTCCTGTGACCTCTCCCTGTTTGGTTAGCTGTGCTAGGTCCCCTTCAATGTCCTGAACTGTCATCCTCACCAGGCTCTGCACACCCCTGTTCTGTCTCCTCTAGTGCTGTCTCCCTGACTTCTAAAACCTTTCCAAGGCACACCCTGGAATTCTCAGCTGATGAAAAACTTACCTCCCAAGTTCTCTCAAGATGTCCTTGCTTCCCGGTTCTACCAAGAACCTGATATCCAGGAGGACACAGGCCCTCCAAAATCCCTTCCCATTGGGGTTTCCTTGTGGACCAAGTACTTCTGGATCAGTAGCTGGGGTGGGGTCCTTGCTCACACAGATATTCTCAGACCATTCTGCTCCCACTTTCCAATAACCACTAGCCTAGCATAAGATGGGAAGCCCCACTACCCTCATGGTAGGTATTCCCAGGGACCCCAGGCAATTTCTCCATCTTTGCATTCTTGGCTCCTCCCTATCCATCACCTTCTCAGAAGTCCTCTTTGCTTTTCCCTGATTTCAACATAGAAAAATGTGGGGACTGAAGAATGGGACCTACAGATGCCCAGGCCTTATCCTTGGAAGAGTGAATAGTTGTATCATGTGGCAAAGGGGACATTACTGATGTAACTAAGGTGAAGATCTGAAAATGGGGAGATTGTCTTGGACACCTTGGACATCCAATGAAATCACAGTAAAACTTCCAAGCTGAGACCCTCCTCGGGCTGGAGTTAGCAGCCTGATGCTACAAGAGGTGCAGGTGGAGGAAATGCAGCAGAGGGGACTTCAGAGGTTCCAGTGGAAGAACGATAAGGTGTGCTATAAAGGGTACATCTGGGAGCAAAAAACATGACAGTCAGCAAGGAGATAGGGACTGAATTCTCAACACAACCTGATTTAGCCTTGAAGCAGATTCCTCACCAGAGCCTCCAGTAAGGAACAGGCAGACTGGATGACACCTTGACTTAGCCCTGTGAACCCCCTGGGGAACTTGGAACCTACCTAATTGTGAGGTCATAAATGGAGCTACATAAAGCACTTGGATTGTGGTAATTTCTGTGGCTCTGTGTGAAGCCTGGAAAAAGTGATGTTCAACTCTCAGCAGGTGCTTGAGCAGATGCTCAAGAAGACAATGGAGGATGAAATTCAGAGGCTGAGGGAAGAGGGCATATGGAAAGGAGAGATTCTGTGAGGCCAAAAGACGAAACAGAGAGTTGAATTTCAAATATCCCAGAGGAAATTTTCACCAAAGTGGACAGGAATATGCTGGTGACAGGCCTGCTTCACTAAAAAGGTGGGTGTTTTCCTATGCAGACTGGAATGAGGGTAGGAAAGGGGGCTCATTCATATTCATTGAAAGGGTCTGGCTCTGAAAGGACAGGAGACCAAGTGGTGACAGTTAACCAGCACTGACAAGAGACTGTGCCCACCACAGCAACCCCAGAGTAGCAGTCAGGGATGCTCAGATCTGCAAGGGAATGTGCAGGTTCATGGAGGGTAGTGTCCCTAGTGTCATACAGACAGGTGACCAGCAAGTGCCCTTCTCAATATCAGCAATAAACATAAAATTGGAGAGCAGGAGGCTGAAGGTGCTTGAACCAATGAGAAGTCATGATTCCATTCTCAATTCCCAAATCTGAGCCAATGTTCAGATTCAGAACCCAGTGACTGAAGAGGTGTCCACATCAAGGGAAGGAAGATCCTAGAACACCATGATGAAGAAACGTGGATATGATTCCCTCGGTCCTTCTGCCAAGGAACTACCATTAACTCAGGAGACTACATGGGGAGAGGGAAGGAGGCAGGATGTTGAGGAGTGTTGTGCACTGCGATTGAGCTGACAGCAATGCCCATGTATCCACAGTGTCACCAACCCTGCCCTCTGTGATGCAGTGTTAAGAGTTCTGCACTGGCTTCACATCCCTTGAAATATAAAGTCATTACATGTCATCCCACATTATGCTGTCTGAAATGAAAGACAAGAGGTTTAAAGTGCCCTGGAACACTTGATGAGGCACACGCACCTCAGAAAGTGGAAGGTAAAACTTTCTGAGATTCAGGAGTGGCCCCTTCGGTGTGATTTAGGGGGCCAGTTGTGCAAGACAAGTAGACATGTCCCCTCCACAGGACAAGACCAGCTGGTGCATCTGGCACCTCTCATTTCAGGGAAGGAAGCAGGTGTCCTGGACCTCTTTAGGTTCTGACCACATCACCTTCCTCACTGAGACACAGTCATTTGCACCACATTTTGGGTGACATAATAGGCCAGCTTCATGTGGGACCTGAACAGGAATGGACACTGCAACAGTTCCAGGCCAAGGTGGGGTCAGTCAACACCCCTCAAACTGCACGAACATGGGGGTGTCATTGGTGTGAGAGATGAAGAATGGAGGTGAACCAAGCACAGGGGGAAAGCACCATCAAAGGCCCTGGGATCGGAGGAAGGCCATGCCTGCCATACACAGAAATGTGCCCCTCTCAGTAATCAGCTTTGGTGTGTTATAAGGCCCTGGTGAAGAAGAGTGTTTCACCATGGGACACTAAAGAACACTGGGGTGACAGCATCCAACATGTACTGGGTTCTGTGGCGGTCCTTAGGTCACAAACTGGACAGATCCAGGGCAGTCCATCATAACACAGAAATGGTACATCTGGGCTTGAGCCGGAATCACATGCAGAAAACAACCTCCCTGAAGTGGCAATGAACAACCAAGTAGATAAACTGACATGATCCACTGTTACAATTTCGGTCTTGAACATCCCAAAGCCACATGAATTAAA
>JAJEJO010005524.1:195112-221576 GCA_020662805.1 Glaucomys volans | reverse complement strand
TGCATTTTATTTAGAGACGGGGTCTCACTGAGTTGCTTAGGGCCTCGATAAGTTGCTGAGGCTGGCTTTGAACTCTCCATCCTCCTGCCTCAGCCTCCCAAGTGCTGGGATTACAGGCGTGAGCCACCACGTCCAGTGAGGCTCCAGGGTTTTGAAAAATTTCAAACTAATTCGGTAGGGGTGGGAGTGGGGTCAACAGGGAGCTAGTGAAGGTCACTGAGCCAAGGAATAGCAGAATTGCATTTCAGAGACCACTCTGGGAATCCCGTGAGTAGGAATTAGAAATTTAAAGGCAGGAGACCTGAGGCTGGTGCAAAGGCCCCAGGGCAGTGCAGGCTGGAGGGCAGGTCTCAAGCAGGAGCCAAGGGACATGCACATATTTGAAAAATAGGTAAGATTCCATGATTGGCTGGCTGTAAGGAGTGTGAGGGGTGGTCACCTGATGCCAGCCCATCTCCCCCACAGCTCAGTGCTGCCTGATGACAGCCGGGCCAGCCGCCAACGTACTAGGGTGGTTCGGCGCAGCCTCAGCCCAGTGTTCAACCACACCATGGTTTACGATGGCTTCGGGCCTGCTGACCTGCGCCAGGCCTGTGCTGAGCTTTCCCTCTGGGACCACGGGGCCCTGACTAATCGCCAGCTGGGGGGCACACGCCTCAGCCTGGGTACTGGTAAGTAGAGCCAGGCTGGAGGCAGGGGCTCAATGCTTGGGCTTGGGCACTTCTCTGCCATTCCCGAGCTCAGTCCCCTGAGAACTGGGGGTGACTCGGTACACTGCATAATTTGGGACCAGGGAAGTGTTTCTTGGGACGTGAGATGGCTAAGGTGACCATGCCCTTCACTCTTGCCTGGGCACACTCAGGCAGCAGCTATGGGCTGCAGGTACCCTGGATGGATTCCACACCCGAGGAGAAGCAGCTGTGGCAGACACTCCTGGAGCGGCCGTGTGAGTGGGTGGATGGCCTTCTACCCCTCAGAACCAATCTGGTCCCCAGGGCATAGCCCCACCAAATCCCTCTCTCTGGACTCCCCTCTCAGAGCCCACCCTTGATTAAAGTCAATAAAGTCTGTTCTAAAGACAATCAGGGCTGATGTCTGCTGATGAGGGGTGGTCACAGTGATAAGGTGTTAACAGAAAAGAACCAGGTAAATGAAAGGGGTGAGATTAAGGAACCTCAGATTCAACACAAAGACTTCAGGGGCTGCTCCCAGGACACCCCCACCACATACCTCCAAAGTCACCAAGGCAAGGGTATGAAAGTGTTCTGTTTAATAGTCTTTGGTTGAGCTTGTGCTCGGGTGCCTCTGCAGTTGGTTCCCCCACCAGTGCTAGACCTGGGCGCTACCCTGGCTCCACCTGCCTGGCCTTCTGCTATTTCCCTTGGTCCTGTGCAGGAATGTCAGAGGCTGCTGCTCATGTCTTCTGTGTCCATCTGTCCCTGGGTCTGTTCTGCCTCTGATGCCCTCATTCAGCTTCCCGGGGTCCAGGGGTAACTGGTGCAGATCCTGCTCGCTGTGCCAAGATGGCTCTCCAGATGCGGCATACCATCCCTCCCCTGGGGGCAGTGGGCTCAATGTGGCTCAGCCAGAAGAAGGCCCCAGCTCTCTCTGGTACCCACTGTTTGCCCAATGCCCCTTCTGTCCCCAGGGGCCCCTGGAACCCCTGTGACTTCCAATAAGGAACTTAGGGAGGACTGCAGGAGGGATCAGGATCTGGCCCCATAAGGCCATGTGTGTTGTTCACCCCTGGAGGGCCCAGGATGTACCTGATGCGGGTATAGAGGAGGTCATCTCGAGTGGCACAGGTGAGCAGGGCACGGAGGGTGAAGCTATGGTTCAACAGCTGGTTGTGGACAAAGACCCACAGAAATACAGAGAGATAAAATTACAGAAAGACCAGAGACCCAGGTACTAGCTTTGTTCTGTCAAAATGCTAAGGTAGATCACACGGCTCTCTGGGCTCATTTCCCCCATCATATATACAACAGAAGGAATGCACTCACTTCCAGCCTCAGAAGAGGGAAAAGTGAGAAGAGCTAAAGGATGAGCTGAGATGGACCACTGGCTGTGGGGCATGTTCTCCTCACCGTTTGGATGGTGCCTGAATCCACATTTAGTTCCTGTAACCACTGCACCAGGTCCTGGTCTTTTGGGAGAGTATCTGTCAAGAAGTCAGGTGATGTGGTGAGCCTCTTGCTAAAGGCTGCCTCACACCCACCAGTAGTGTCCTCCAGCCAGGTCCGCTCACCTGGGGGCTCTGAGACCAGGGCATAGGTCCTGGCCTCTGCATTCACTTGATGCAGAGCCTGGTATACTAGGGCCTGGCACTCCCGTTCCTTCTCTGCCAGGACCTCCCGAAGTCTATGGAGAACAGGAGATTACAATGGAATTGCAAGGGGTTGAAGCTGGCACAGATTCTATGTGCCATTCCAAGAGGCCTTACCTGTCAGTCTCTGCCTGCAAGAGGCCCAGCTGCACTATCAGAGGAGGGGGGCCTTGCTTTCCTTCTTCCAGGAGCGGACTCCTCGGACTCCTCGGGACAGGAGACTCCTGTTGCTTCTGCTGAGACTCCCTTTCTTTACTCAGTTCCTCTGACCTCGGTAAGACCTCCTTCTTCTCTACCTCTGCCAATCCGAGTGGGGTGAGCTCAAGCAATTGGAAGTCGCCCCTTTAAGCCCCCAGATCCCGAGGACAGGGGAGTTGAAGGAGAGCACCGGGCTCTGGATAGTGACCAGGTGAGGCCAGTCCGGGAGATGCCCATTTGGTCACTCCGGGACGGGTTCCTTGTAACCTTTCCACCTCCCTAAGCCTGGCCCCTACCAGCCTCATTTTGTATTTGCCACGCCCCTGAGGGTCACACCCTCCCCCGCCCGCAGGCTGGGATGCTCCAGCCCCCGCCTACCCGGGTCCAGCACCGCCAAGGCTGCCCGCACCGCGCGGCTGAGCAGCGAGTCCAGCACGAACATCCAGTGTGGGCGGATCTGACGCCTGCGGAGGATCTGCTTCACCTGGAGAGGGAGGGCGGACGCGGCTGAGACAGCTGAGCCTCAAATAGAGCTGGGGCTTGAGTTGGAAAGGCCTAGAAAGTCTTTTGCCCGAGGCAAGTGAGGTGGGCGGGCTTGATGTCGAGGGAGGAGGGGCTGGTGAGCAGGACTGGGCAGACAGCCGCCTCCACCGAGGTGACTTAGAATCCTGGAACAGCAAGTCCTTGCCACTTACCATCACAGCGAGCTCACTACCTATCACTGGGCAGCCCTAACCCAAGGAAGCCCCCTCACCGCGTCTGGGAAGGCGAAGAGCGGTCCGTTCAGAAGGGTAGACCCGAGGCCCTGGGCGCGCAGCAGCGCTTGCAGCGCCCGCAGCTCCTGCGCCAGCTGCCGACGATTGGGAGTGTGGATGTGCGCCCCCAGGCAGCGAAGCAGATGCTCCACGTGATTCCTGCTCAGACGCGAACCCTGGGAGGGAGCGAGGGGTCTGTCCGCGGGTCCCACTCCAACTAAAGAGCTGCTGGGGACGAGGGAGAAGCCAGCAGCAGTCCTGTCCACGCACCACCACCAGGGGTCGCTGGGGCGGGCCGCCCACCTGTTCCTGCTCCAGGCACAGATTCTCGGCCAGCGCCGGCAGCTCCTGCCCCAGCACCGCGGCCAGCATGGCCCGGCGCTTGCTCTCCTGGTGTAGCAGGCTCAACCCCGAACTCTCCTCCGGGGACGCGGGCTCCTCGACCCCGGGCTCCTCCGGCACCCTGGACGCAATGGAGAGCGGCTGATGGAGGGTGGACAACACCTTCCAGCCTCCAGGTTTGAATCCTGGCTCTTTTATGCCCACCTCTCAGGGAGAGAGAGCAAGAGAGAAACCCGGAGCTGGGGCGGGAGTACAGGAAACACAAGTGAGAACACCTGGGAGGGCACCTGTAGGCACCAGATGCCATGCATGCTCAAGGTGCCCAGGCTCCCACGGGCTTTTTCTGGAGGGAACAGAACGACAAAACCAGGTGAAGGAAATAGAGACCCACTCTAGGACCAGGACTGTAGGTTCTTACCGGAGCTGGCTGGTATCCCCGTAACTGAGGCAGCGCTTCGGGGGACTGGGTGGGTGCTGAGAGGGTGCCTGAGGCCGCGGGAATGTCTGGGACTGAGTGGCGGGGTCAGCTGAAGGAATGGGACTGGCAGGGGCATCTGAGGGAGGGACAAGCTGTCAGCCCTCTCACCTTCCCAGCTCCAGGTCCCTCCAGGATGCTCGCTCCCTCAACACCCACAACACCTGAGGGCCTAGGAGCTTGACGAGGGGAGGCAGGGCTGCGGCTCCTCTTCCCAGGCTGCAGGAAGGGGTCCCCCAGCAGTGCTTGAGCACTGGCTCGGAGGTGGGGGTCTGGCTCAAAAGTTCGGAGGAGGAAAGCTTGGGCCTCAGCTGACAGAGAACCAGGCATTGGCGGATGTACCTTGTACATGCCCACCTAACAGGGGTTAGACAGGGAGGGCAAACAGGAGTCAGGATTAGAGGTGTTCAAGGCCCAGTTTCACCCAAAGTCCATGGCCAGGCCTCAAAGGGGGCTCACCTGAAACATGGCAGCCTGTGGGCTTCCTAGCTCATGGAAGGGTGGGCGACCCGTGGCCATCTCGATTACAGTGCAGCCCAATGACCAGATGTCAGCTGCCTTCCCATATCCTCGTGGGCCCTGATCAATGATTTCTGGGGCCATATACTGCAGGGTTCCTAGGACGGGAGCATGAACACCAGTGCTCATCTAAGCTATATCACAGGGATGGAGGGACTCCAGCATCCTCTGGCCACCTGCAACCAGGCTGAACCTATCCTCCAAAAGAGTTCCCATCACCTACCTTGATCGTCAAACATCTACCCTGAGTTTCATCAACCAACCTATCACCTACCAAGGCTTCCATCATTCACACAAGGCTTCATCAGTCTTGGACTTCATCACCCACAGGAGAGTTCCATCTTGCATTCCATCCACCCTGAACTCTACCACCTACATTGGCCCCCAACACCCACCTTGGTCTGCACCGACACTCCAGGACTCCATTTTAAGTGCTAAACTAAATTTCATCAGTTACCCAAGCTCCAATTCTAGATTCTATTACCTCATCACTGGCCCAATACCTGTCCTGAACTCCGTCCCCCTTTAGAACTCTAACTGCATGCCCAGGAGAAATCCTGTTCCCTAGAAGGCTTCTGCATCTCAACTCACCACCCCACACCCATGTTACCTGTGAAGGTCTCAGTGCAGGGTGTGATGCCCGCCAGTCGTTTGGAGGTTCCAAAGTCAGAAATTTTGAGTAGACCGCTGAAGGTGTTGATGAGCACATTGTCCCCCTGATTGGTGTAGACTTTGTGCTTAGTGACTACTTGGGCTGGGCCCTGACACAACTGGATCCCCATCCTAGGACTCCCATTTCCTGGGGATACCAGCCTGGTCCAGAATATATCAACCTCTTCCCACTGCCAGACCATTTATATACCCTTCTGGGAGCTAGCCCCTGGTTTGTCTTCTGATTTGAACTTCTCCTCTCAGATCAGGAGATCTGAGGTTCTTCTTTCTTTAAGGAACCTCCATGATTAATTCCACCCTTTGCAAATGTTCTGCCCACTTTATATTTAAACCCCCCCAGCCTCTGGAACCATGTCTCCCCAACCCAATATGCCAAGTCGTTAGCCACAGGGCTGACCTTGATGTCCCGGTGCACAATACGGTTGTCGTGCAGATAGCTGAGTCCCTGCAAGATCTGGCGGGTGTAGAAACTGATAGTACTCTCGTTGTCCTTCAGGGGTCCCCACACTGACCTCAGCAAGGAGGAGAGGCTGCCTGGGCAAATAAGGCGGTACCAACATTGTTCCCCACATGGCTCTGCGCAAGGCCCAGACACACCCATGCCATGGCCCAGACTTCATCAGCTAATTCTTGGCGATACCACCCCCACACACTGGGGTTCATTTTCCCCTAGGGTTCTCCACCTGCCTTTCTCCATTCCCATAACCCACACTTCAAGTTTCACTTTCATCCCACGCAGGGCAGGTACCTCCAGGCACTTCCTCCATGAAGATTTTGAGGTAGCCGCCCTGGCTGGCTGAGCCCAGGTAGCGCACGATGTTCTTGTGGCGCAGGCGCTTGTGAAGAGCGATCTCCTCATGCAGAGGCTGGGAGAACCTGGGGGAGGCAGAGAAGAGAGGGATGGGATAGATTTAGGCAAGAGACACTCACCCTACCGTGCACCAGCCAGGCCACGCCCCCAGGACTAGCCCCTCCCACATCGCCCTGCCCGGAGGCCTCCGCAGAACTTAGTCCCTCCGCACCCACCCTGCTGTTCGGCCAGGCCTCTGTCCACAGCCCACACTTCCTGGGCTTCTGGAGCGTTCGGCGTGGCCCACTAGGTGTCTGCTTTTCCTCCCATTGAGCCCCGCCCGCAGGAGCCTCTCAGCTCGTGGTCCCGCCCACTCGGCCTGCCCACGCCGGCCCTTGCCATTGCTTAGCTGGACCCCACGGCCGCACCACTGTACCTGCTGTCCCGCTCAGGGATCTCCTTGATGGCGATGCGGACCCTTGTGCGCCGATCGCGGCCTGCGTACACTACACCGTAAGTGCCCTTGCCCAGCACTAGCCGTTCGCCAGTCTCCGTGTATTCATAATCAAACTGCAGAGTGCGGGGTGACCGGGGTTCACTAGGGCCTGCAGCCCCGTGGCCCCCAAGTTCCCAGTCCCACGTCCTCACCTCCAGCACCTCCCCCACTCCCGCCGCCTCCTCCGAGAGCGCCGTGGAATCTGGATTCGTCACCAAGGACTGGATCAGGCCGCAGAACCTGAGGGCGGGGAAGGTCAGACCGCCGCGAGGGGCATCTGGAATCGAAATAGGCCCCTCCACTACCAGCAGCCCCTGGGGGACATCGTCCCCGCCTTTCCCTCACTCCCTCGGGCATTCTGATACAAAAATACCCCGACCCCGAGAGGATGAGCGCACCACTGGCAGTGCCCTACGCTGGGGAAGCACAGCTGGACGTCTTGAGCTGGAGGAAGAGCGTAGAGGAAGCAGCAGCGCTCGTCCCGCTTGGAGGCGCTGGGAAAGGACAGAGGCCTGTGAGCTACGGGATGCCCGGAACCCCAGAGCCAGCCCGCAGCGCCGGCTTCTCACCTGACTCCGCAGATGGAGGCCACTGGGAAGATCCAGCTAGAGGGATTGTCCTGAGAGAAGAAAGAGGGTTTAATGGGAGGTGCTGGGTCAGGAAAGGGGTCTGGAGATGGGAGAAGGGCTCGAGGAAAAAGATATAGTGACAAGAAAGGAGACTCAAATGCAGTTCACCTGGGTCTCAGGCTCCAGCAGGCTTAGAGTCACTGCCCTCACTGGGTCCATGCCCTGAAACTCAAGTCTTGCCGGCAGCAGTACTTTGTTCATCTCCAGGACCAGCACCTGTGGGCAGTGGAATTGAGAAGGTCCCATCAGAGGGGGTTTGATCCCCTCCGGTTCCCCCATTCCCAAAGGCCTCACCAAACACTGGTCCCCCTGGGGAAAGGCTGTCTTGAATGGCTGGCAGGACTGCAGCAAGAAGTGGAGCCAGAAGTGAGCTCGACACAGGGGTCCTCCAGAGGGCTCAGGTGTGGGTCTGAAGTGCTGGTAGAGCAGGAAAGTTTCCATCACTGACACCAGGTACCTGCAGGTACAGCCTTGTCCTCAGTTCAGCCCAGCCACCACCAGCACCACCAGTAAGAGTAAAGTGACTTGAATATAGCCAAAACATGGGCACTAGGTGCCAAGGTCACTGGCCTGAAAGTGGCTGGGGTGATATGTTGGGATTCCGGCTATAGTGCCAATGGACAAGGGTGCAGAAGGGGCCACCTACCATATGGGGGCATTGAGTTTATACAGCTGTTCTGCAGCCAGCACCACCTGGATGGGGTCATTGGTAAGGATCTGGGCTCCCAGGTAGAAACCTACATCCCAGTAATACTGCATCTTCTCCACACAGCCTTTTCGGGCCAGCAGGCAGCCCAGCTTCATGCCTGGGAGAAAGGGGCGTAGGCTCCAATAAGTGTGGGTAAGGCCCAAGTGTGGGTCACACCATTCATACGGGTATGTGTGCAGCCAAGAACATAGGTATGGGTAAAATAGTACATGTGGCAAGATCTCAGGTGGGAGTAGGAACCAGGCACAGGTAAAGGTTTGGACACAAGTCAATGTAGAATTCAGTGTGTAATAAACACAAACATGAACTTGGAAACTGCTGTCGGCTCAAGGACTCCTGAGGGCACAGGGCAGGTTTGAGGATGTGGGTGTGGTAAGGGCAGAACAGTCCAAAAAGGTATTAGCTCAGCCCCAGCTTCTGCCCAGGATTCTCTACCTGCCCTCTCCCCAGGTTCTTCTGGGCACTGCCGCAGGGATGCTGGACCGGGGTATAGCCTCACCTATCAGCTGGAGTTCCTCCGAGTCCTCAAAGTGCTGCCCAGCTGCAATGAGGAGCACAGCAGCATTGATGCCAGAGTGCAGGCTGGGCTCCACATCAAAGGCCTTGCGATACCTGAGGCAGGATGGGGGCCATAGGGCTGGACAGATGCCCACTGCACTGCCCTTCACCCTGCAAGCTCAGTTCTCTGTCCACTCTCTTGTGCCCCTTACCAGTGATAGGCCTGCTCCCGATGCCCAGCATCCTGGAAGCCAGAGCTGAAGAACATGTCCTTGTAGACACGACCACACATGCAGTACAGATCGGGGGCCACAGAGCCCTCACTCCGTACCAGTGGCAGCAGCACGTCCAGAGCTTTCTCCCTGTCCCCAGGCCTGTTCCTCCTAAGGGTGGGGGAAGATGGTCTGAGGATCTGGCTGATGACCCTGATGTGCTCTGTCTAAGGATCCTAGTTCCTGAACCTCAGGGACCCTTCCAGGAGCCTGACAACAAAAGACCCCCAAATGGCACTGACCCTGGTCAGCACTGACCTCTCAAGGAGTAGTGACCCCACATGGAAGTGGTTCTTAGATGTAATGGCTCTAAGGAACAGTGACCTTGGATAGCTGTAACCACACCAAGGATAGAACCACCTCCCCTGTCCCCAACAGGCAGCAGTAACTAGAACAACCCTCTTGACATCAGTACCCTGGTCAGCAAATGCCCTGATGACCAGTGATCGCAGACAGCAATGATCTCATAAAGCCGAGATCCAGGCCACAGAAACCTCCCTGTGGCTCTGACCCAAGCCTTGTCCCACCGCTCACCGGTTAAGGGCAAATGTGTAGTGGAAGCAGACGTTGTGTTGCTCAGCCACATCACAGGTGGGCAAGGCCTGCAGTGTCTCTACCAGCTCAATGATGGCTGAGTAGTCCTGTGTGAGGAGAGTAAGCACCAGCGTGATGAACCCCCAGGCCCTGAGGAAGACCCTGAGCCTGGGTCCTGTCCCAGGGTCCTGTCCCACGCCTGACATCCACCGCCACCCTGAACACCTCCCTCAGGTCTAGCAGGTATGCAGATTGGACCTCAAGTGGAAAGTCCACTGTGTGCTCCATGTTGGGTGTCCCCAAACTTATAACTGCCCCGAGAGGCAGCAATATCATCATCCCCTGTTACAAATGAGAAAACTGACACTCAGAGAGGTCAGATAGTTTGCTCAAAGCTACAGTGAATCAGAGGCACAAACAGGAGCTGAATTTGTTTTTGTCTGACGACAAATGCCCATCAGCTGGCTGCTCCTCAGAACACCACACACCTGCACATCACGGTAGGAAAGCAGCAGGTTCATGATGATGTCGGGGCTCAGCAGCTCCACACTGTCCAGTCTCCGCTGCAGACGAGCCAGCTCTTGCCGCAGCTGCTGCCCACTGAACCTCTCCCGAGCTTGCCGGATATCCTGCCGAATGGTCTCCCGGAAATAGCCACTGATGCCCAGACCAGGGGAGGGAGGGAAAGAGAATGCTGGGCCTGCCCCTCAGCCCTAACCCACTGTACCCTCACCAGCTTCTTCCTGGTGCACCCTCCAAGCAGGCCCCATTACCAAGAGTCCGTAGGAGTGGCCTCCAGCAGGCGAGCAAGCCGGCATACCAGGGGAGTGAGCAGGGCCTCAGTGCCCACCCCTGCCTGAACCAATCCATCGGCCAGGCCCCTCAGGAGGCCTGCATCACCACATAGCACCCGACCAGTGGCTGTCACCACGTAGGGGATCAGTGTGTAGCTCCCAGCACAATCCTGGTGGGAAGGAGACAGCAATCAGTGGAAGTCAGAGGTAAGCGCGGTGTTACAGAAAGACAGGGAGGGGATCAGAGGTCAGTACCAGTGATGACTAGAATAGCAGGAAAGTGGCATCCTTCATGAAAGGAGGTTATAGGGAACAGAGGGTCACATCGTTGTCAGAGGGCTTTAGGGAGGTCAAAGGTAACTGAGGAGGCCAAGAAGACGGGGGGGGTCAGAGGTCAAAGGGCACACTGGAGGAAAGACTGGGTTCTTCTTACCGAATTCTTCTGGAAAACATCCTCCTGCAGAAGGCAGACAAATATTAGTATTCTAGGAAGGCCGAACCCCAACCCTGCACCTGCCCCACTAGCCACGGGCCACCTACTCTCAGGGCCTGCAGGTCAGGGAGTTCAGCCTGGGAGCAGAGGAGCACGTTGTTGGTCATGCTGAAGCTCTCACGCACACCAAGGTGGTAGAACAGGGAGGGCTGTGCCAGGGAGTTGCTCACCTCCAGCACTACCACATCTGTGGGCAGAGGTGCAGGCTCTGAGTCCTGAAGCCCAGCTTGGTGGGGAGGTAGCCTGGGGATGCACTCCAGCTGGGCCTGCCTTGCTAGGGACCCCAGCCAGGTCCAACTCTGCTCTGGGCCTGTTAGGCCCTTTCAGGGCCTCCCCACTGCATACATAGCACTGATACCTGTGTGCTTCTGAAGGCACGGCACTCACCCCCTGCGCAGAGCCTGCAATCACTATGCCCAGAGAAGGGGGCCAGGCTCCACCTGAGAGCCTATTCCAGGTTGTGTGGGAAGCAGGAGTTGTACAAACACAGAAGTCCCATCCCTGGGTCCTCAACCTAGCCTCTTGAAAGCGGCGGGCACCATCGGTGAGACAAAGCTGTGCTTGTATGTGTGTATGTGTAGCTTACTGTGTCTTTGAATGACAAGTCTGCTGAGGCCCCTCTGAGTCAACATGGATGCAATTTGTGAGTCCATCCATGACTGTGTGTCTTTGTGTCTTTAAGGTCAGGTCAGTGGTCGTTTTTAGGTCGCAGTTGCTCTTAATCTTTTTCGTTATTTGGGCTGCAATTTCATGGACGTCCAGGAAGCACGGTTCCCGGACTCTTGGATGAACAAATAAGGATAGGAGACCCGGCATCCGGGTAGGCGGGAGAATAGCCGCTTTCTGGCCCCGCCCCAGGTCGTCCGCGTCCCTCCCATTCTCTCTTCACTGCGGTGGCTTAAAGGTAAGCCCCCTCGCCCAGAATCCTGTCTCGCTGGGACCCTTCGTTTTCCTTTCCTCCTCTTTAGCCCGATCTTTGGAAGTAGTAATACTAGGACCTCTAAATTCCAGCCCGGTAGGAGGAACCCTAGTCCAAGCTCCCCTCCCAGGATTCGCCCTGAAGAGCTGGGGCGCCAACATGCCGAAGCCAGTCTCAAGCCGCCCACGCGCCACGGAACCACAGCCCTGCCCCTCTCAGCCACGCCCCAGCCTCTAAGCCCCGCCCTAGCCCCGCCCCTCCGCCGAGGCACGGCCCCTACTGAAGGGTTCTTAAGCGCCAACCCCAACCAGAGAGCAGGAGCTGGATCCCTAAATCAATCCCGAGCCTCTAAATTCCACAACTTTCATAGCCCCGCCTCAAATCCTTTAGATTTAGTTCTCCTTGCGTCCCTAGACCCCGCACCCATCTCCGCCCCGCCCTGGAGTCTCTGGCTCCGCCTCTTTCCCCGCCCAATACCCCAATCCCCGCCCGCCTCGCGCTCACCAGCGTTGTAGAAGGAGTCCAGGGCGGCGGTGTCTCCCAGGGCTAGGGTCTCAAAGGGCAGGCTGTGTAGCTGCGGCGGTGGCCGTGGCCCCGGGAGCTGCGCGCAAGCCTCACGCAGGCAGCGGAGGGGCAGCGGCTCCGCCTGGGTTCCCTCCCCAGGCTCCACCCCGGGCCGCGGCTCCCGGGTCAGCACGTAAACCACGCTGAGCGGCCGGCTCCTAGCGCAGCTCCGGCCTGGTGGGGCCGCGAGCGGCCGGCCCCGGCTCAGTGCTTCCGCCAGCGGGTCCTGCCAGCAACTACCCGCTCTCTCCAAGGTCCCGGACCCAGTGCACTGCCCCGCCATGCGGGGGCGCTCAGGCGTGGGGCGCCGGGTCCTGGGAACCCCGGGCAGGACAGGAGCCTGGGGCGGTGGACCCAGGGATCTCGGGACTGGAAATCCAGTCGAGATCCGAGAATTCCCTACGGGATCTGAAGATCCGGAGACCAGTCGGACGTCCTATTCCGGAAATATGGAGTCCAGGGAGAAATCTGAGCTCAGACTTGCAAGGTCCTGAGGATCTGAAATCCGGGATTGGGTTCCGAGAATCTGGGGTACTCGGTGATCCGCAGCTCAGAGTCACAGGGGAATCCCGGGAATCAGGTTGGCAGTGTCTGTCACTCAGACTTCTCAGGGTAGCGCCGGCAGCCGCTCTGTCCTGCCCTCACATGTAGGCCGGGCCCAGCCCTTTCCCGACCAACCGGGAAAGCTCCACCCTCGGCCCTAGGGCAGCACCGCTCCCCAGCCGCTGGGGACGCGGCCTCTCCCTTCCCTCCTCTCCCGCCAGAACCTCTGACACTGGCTGCTTCCGGAACAGCTTGTGCCCTAGTGCTCGCCAACCTCTGTGGACTGCTCCCTGCAGGCACCCTCTGCCCATACCATGGCTGGAGATTTGTAGGCCCTGCCCTACAAAGGTCTGCTGAATTTATGGTTCTCAAGTCATCAGATTGTGCAAAACACAATGAATAGTGGGTGTCCAGAATCCTTCAGCTCTGGTGTGGGGCTTGATGTCTGAGCTCTGGTCTGGGGCTGTTTCCAGGACTTATCAGCTATGGGGCCTTATTGATCTGGGGTCAGAAGATGACAGGCCTGAGAAGCACCTTCCACTGTAAACATTTCTCTACCCATCCTTTGAAGAAAATCCTAGAAACCTCAGCCCTTTGAGTTCTAATAGTGTCCCAACCTCAAATCCCTAAGAATCTCTTTCTAGTGTGAATTAGTGACTGAGATAATAACCTCAGTGAACCTTGAAATCAGCAACTGAGGACTTGGGGAGGTGGAATAACTTGTCCAAGATCAGTCAGCTATATAATGGAACAGGCTGCAAACCCAGGACCATCCAACTCTTAACTACTTGTTTCTGCCACTACTTGATATGCCGTGATTTTGGACAAATAAACTGCTCAAAAAAAAATGCTAGCTCAGTTTCACTGCAGTGTTTCCTCATGGGAAAAAAATGTACCTTCTTTGATTTGACCCTGGATTCAAACCAACTCTGAGTTAGGCAAGGAACAGCAGAGGGCGAGGACTTGAACCATAACACAGGCTGGGGTGGAAAACACAATTTACAAGGGACAAGCATGAGCAACAGAGAGGGTGAGAAAGCTGTGCAGTTTCTACCATATAGAAATTTGCAGGACCCAGAGGGCCCAGAATTGTTGGGCAGATTCTTTTTTTTTGGAACCAGGGATTAAACTCAGGGACACTCGGCCACTGAGCCACATCCCCAGCCCTATTTTGTATTTTATTTAGAGATAGGGTCTCACTGAGTTGCTAAGGGCCTCGCTAAGTTGCTGAGGCTGGCTTTGTACTCGCGATCCTCCTGATTCAGCCTCCCAAGTCGCTTGGATTACAGGCGAGCGCCACCACGCCCGGCTTGGGCAGATTCTTGAATCTCTTCCAGTCCCTCTGCCAGATGCCCCTCATTCTTGTTTTGCACACCTCCAGAGACAGAAGCCTCTTTACCTTGGGAGGATTTCCTTCCATTTTCCCGATTGGAAGGAAGGAAATCTACCCATGGAGCTGAAACTTACGTCCCTGCTCTGCCCTCTTTCCCTAGTAACTGAAAGAAGTCTGAAAACCTGAAAGGGTTAAAATGATTTATTTTTAAATGTGGACAGAGAAGCAGAGGCCATTGCAGTGGGGGAGGTGGTTGAGGGTGCGGAAGCTGTGTGGGAGAGATAAGTGTCCTGCAGGGTACCCTAGCGAAGCATCAGTCAAACCCTAACCCTAACCCTAACCCTGGCTTGAGGCCCAGTCGATGCCATACTTGTGGGCATAGCGACTTTGAAATTGGATTGATACCAGGATTCATACCACCAGGCACCATGGACGGCCTCTGCACAGTTGTTCCCAACTGAGTCGCAGTCGTTGTCGTAGGTGGTAAAGGGCTTCCTGCTGTGGAAGCTCAAGGAGTCCCTTCCTGCAGTCCCTTCCTGGAGGGCACCTTGGGAACCCACACCATGCCTGGCACCCTTCGGGATATCACCCCAGTGGAGCCTTGAGCAACTGTAAGGTGGGTGTTATCAGCCCCATGAGATGTTAGCAGAATTAAGGAGCCAGGTTATTTGCCTATGGTTGCCCAGCTAGTCGGTGGCAGTGGGACTCGAACTCATGATTGTCCGGTTCCAAATTCACCAACTCTTCCCGCTGCCTTTTCCCCTCCAGAATCTCTAGTTTCCCTTCGTCCTTTGTCTTCTCTCGGCTCCCATCTGCAACAAGCATCTGTACCAAGGAGAGCCGGGAGGAACTTCTTGTGCCTGGACAGGAAAGGGGCTCCCCTGAAGCACCTCCCCATCACCACTTCCCCATTCAGATCTCTCTCCAGCCATCACTGTTTCTTTGAAAGACTTCTCTAGTTCCTTTTCCAGAGCAGAGAATGCTAACCCTCCTGGAGTGCTACCCACAACCCTGCCCTGCCTCCTGGCCCTTCCCCACCCGCCATCCCATGCTAGGCAAGGGCCCTGCCACTGAGCTACAGTCCCAGCTCCTCCCTACCCATTCTATAGGAAACCGAGGTTCCCACGCAGAAGGGACTGCTCCAGGTCACGTGGTAAGTGGTAAATCTGAACTCACCCTCAGGTCTGTTTGCCTCCAGAGCTCTAATTCTTTTCCTCCCCCACTATCCTGTCTCAGTGTTATCATTTCTTGGATGAGAAAACTGAGACCCACAGAAGGGAGGAAATTGCCCTGCAGGCAGCGGCAATGCTCTGAAAGAATCCAGCCTCCGCCCTTCCCTTCTTCAGATCCCCACCTTCCACTCACTCACCTGCAGTGTCTCTGAGAACTTGCCCAGCACCAGCTGGAGGTGATCTGCCTCCCCCAGAAGACAGAACAGCACATAGTGGGCAAAAGTATGGTGGCCATTAAAGTCTTCCAGCTCTACCCGAAGCCCCCAGGTATCTGGGAGGAAGGGGGACGCTGGAATGGAGGCTGCTGAGATTCTCAGGTATGGATTTGGGATGGAAGACCATACCCTTAGGGACCTTTGACCTTGCTGGGAAATCACCCTGAAGGGTGACCTGGTGTAAGTTCTCATTCCCCAGCCGCAACTCATACTCCTGGCTCCCAGGATCTGCTTTAGGAGGACCATGAGCAGAAGAAATCCTCAGAACCATCCTTTTTTTTTTTTTTTTTGGTGGTGCTGGGGTTTGAACCCAGGGCCTTGTGCTCACAAGGCAAGCACTCTACCAACTGAGCTATATCCCCAGCCCTCCTCAGAGCCATCCTGTCAGCTTTGACACACTTGGGGAGGCAGAGAAGGCTAGCGTCCAGCTACTACTCCAGCCTGGGCAGGGAGTGCTGGGGAGCAAGGGCAAGCGTCATTGAGGTTGGGTGAACAAGAGGGTGAGCTGATGTTTCTCTTCTCTTCAGATTAGGGCCTAGTGGATAAAACAATTCCTTCAAGGAAGCTTTGCCTGTGAATACATTGATAAACTTGATTTCCTTATTAACTTTTACTGACACTCAAAATGCATGCTGAAACCTTGCCAGCCCTGGGGGAGCCTGAAATGACAGAAACACTGTTCCCACCTTCAGGAGACAGTTAGTCCTGTTAGGAGTCAGACTCACAATAACCTACTTTCCTTTACTATGATAAAAACCAAGATATCTAAAGCAGAGAGACCTTACCCAAGTCCAGACTGGACTTCTGGCTTTCCCTGATGTCCCCCACCTTCTTCTTCCAGGCCAAGCACTCCTTTGCCCTGTGGAATCTCCCTCCTAAGTATTTTTAGTTGTTAGGGTCCCGGGGTTGAACCTGTGGGTGCTAGCGCTCTACCACTGGGTTCCATCCCAAGCACATTTATTTATTTATTTATTTATTTATTTATTTATTTATTTGGTGCCAGGGACTGAATTCAGGGGCACTTAACCACTGAGTCACATCCCCAGCCCTTTTTTATATTTTATTTAGAGACAGGGTCTCATGAGTTGCTCAGGGCCTCACCGTTGCTGAGGCTGGCTTTGAACTTGTGATCCTCCTGACTCAGCTTCTGGGAAGCTGGAATTACAGGCATGCACCAGCCCACTCTTAAAAATTACTATTGTTTTTTATTTTGAGACAGTGGCTGGCTTTGAGCAATCCTCCTGCCTCAGCCACCCAAGTAACTGGGATTGTAGGTGTGTGCCACTACCCCCAGCTCATCCTCCACCCTTGCTCCTTACTTCAGTGCATCTTCCAGGCTGTACCCCAAGACATTCTTTTTTTAATGGTATTTGGATTGATCCCTGGTGTACTTAACCACTGAGCCACATCCCCAGTCCTTATTATTTTTTATTTTAAGACGGGTCTCTATAAGTTGCTTAGAGCCTCACAAAGGTGCTGAGGATGGCTTTGAACTTGCAGTCCTCCTGCCTCAGTTTCCCAAGTCGCTGGAATTACAGGTGTGTGCCACCATACCTGGCCAAGTCATCTTTTTAAAACACAAGTCTGGCTTGGCTCTTCTGCTTAAATCTCCTCCATGTCTCCCTATTGCCCCCTGCAACTCCTCAGTCAGCAATTTAATGCCTTCCCTGAGCCAGCCTCTGCAGAGGTCCTCCATGCATGTTTGGCTGCACCTGAAGACCACAGCTGACCCCCTGCATCTACTCTTAGCTCACTCCCTTGGTGCCCCTGCACACTCTAGGACTCTCCTGCTTCCATAAATTTTTCTTTACCTCTACCCTGGAAAGCCCTTCTACATTCTCATCTGTCTAGAAAACTTCTACACGGCCTTCAAGGCCCTTTCAATGGCACCTCCTCTATGAAGCCTTCTCAGACTTCTTGAGGCCCTGTGGGGAGCTCAGCCCCCATCTGCCTGTGAATTCCTCTAAGCTTGCTCCAGTGGGCTTTGGCTCCCCCTGGGGGTCACAGAGGAGAAGTGCTCACTGGGTCAGGTGTTCCAGTCCCTTTTCTCACCAACCAGTCACCCTAGCAGTGTTCATGTCACAAGAGAAGAGCCCTGCCCTCCGGTAGGCACAGATGGTACCAGTCACTCAGGGTGGTGCCCCACCTCAGCAGCTCTTGGTGGCTCCTGGGACCCAAGAAAGAGGAGATGGACAGAGGGGGCCTCCTCAAGTTATTCCCCAAGCCCCTCCACTCAGGCACTGGAACAAGTGGGGACTCCAGAAGCCCTCTTGGCTCTTTTGGGCCCCTGAAGGGCTGATTTACACTGCCTGGTTTCAAATTCCCAGCTCCCACAGACGCAGCCCACCCTTCTGGTACCAGAACTGGTTCTCTGGATCTCCTGTCCCAGAGAAGGACTGAGTGTTGGCTCTGAGGTCTGAGCACCCATTAGGGAGTGACCATAATCACTAGTGGGGTGAGGGCCCAGGCCCTTCTGCTCATTCTCCCCATCCCTCCCAGCCTCCCATCCCCCATGGGTGGGCAGTCAGAGCCAACTGCTGAGCAGCAGACACCCTCGAGTGTGGGGACAGAGCAAAGAAAGGGAGAAGGCCCTGGCCCCACACACTCACCAGGATCACCCTTAGGGCCCATCTTGCTGAGGCCCAGGCTGCCCTGAAATCCTAGAGGCAGAGAAACCCTGAGTCTGTTCATGCCAGCACCAACAAGAAAATTTGGAGCTAAAAGTTCCAATCCCCTTTTCACCCTTTCCTGGCTCTGTGGGTGGGGACTAACAACTTATCCTCTCTTGAGTCTCACTTGCCTCCTCAGGAAATTGAGGAAAATACCACCTACCCAGCAGATCTTGGGATGCTGTGCACCTGCCCATCAGGAGCTGGGGACAGGGGATGTTCCAGTCCCTTTGTTATGGTTCCTCAGCATAAACTGCAACTGCTGCATCCTCACACCCTTACTGGCAGGCCACCAGGTTAACCAAAGGGCCCTGTCAGCTCCCCAGCATGTCTCACCTTGGGGGCCTGGAGTTCCCTTCTCCCCAGGATTTCCTGGGGCTCCAGGACAACTTTGCAGGCTTCCAGTTCCCTGGGTTCTGCAGGGAGACACAGGGTCAGTGGGCACAGGTTGGATGTGTTTCTCCCAGAGCCCTCTGCAGTTCACCTCCCTCCTCCCAGATTCTAGCTGTCAGGGAACTTGCTCCTTAGGTAAGGTTTTGCACTATTTCTATCCAGTTTGCTTAAAGATGCATGCAGAGCCCAGATTGTTAAACTCTCACCCTGCTCTTCGGGCAGGCAGGAAATGAGAGGTGAGCTGATGGAGAGAGCATACTAAACCTCTACCTGGGCAGCTGGGGTGGTCCTGGGTCCTCAGACAGGACCCCCAAACAGAAGGAGCAACAAGGAGAGTGAGGGAGAGTGAGGTCCACAGTAGGCCCATCTTGCTGAGGCCACCAGAGAAAGAATATCAGCTTATAAGAGACTGGGCTGATGGGAGGGTATAAAGCAAGGCTTCCTCCCATTGTCCTCCAGGGACACTCCATCCAGGCTGATCCCACAGGGGGCATTTCCTCTCCTAGCCCTAGAGAGACTGGGTAGCATCCCTGCCCTGTCCAGCCAGAATGGAGTCCAACTTCTTTTTTTTTTTTTTTTTTTTGGAACCAGGGATTGAACTCAGGGACACTTGGCCACTGAGCCACATCCCCAGCCCTATTTTGTATTTTATTTAGAGACAGGGTCTCACTGAGTTGCTTAGGGCCTCGCTAAGTTGCTGAGGCTGGCTTTGAACTCGCAATCCTCCTGACTCAGCCTCTCGAGTCGCTTGGATTACAGGCGTGCGCCACCGCACCCGGCATGAAGTCCAACTTCTGATCCAGACTTCCAGGACTCACCAGTCATCTGTCCAGATCTCTATACTCATATGGATTTTCTCATATGGATTTCAGCTTTAAACCTTAGCTCACAGGTGTGGTGGTGCATGCCTGTAATCCCAGCGGCTCAGGAGGCTGAGGCAGGAGGATCATAGTTCAAAGCCAACCTTAGTGCCCTAAGCGACTCAGTGAGACCCTGACTCTAAATAAAATACAAAAAGGGCTCATTCTCTGCTTTCCATCTGGAATGCTCCCTCTTCATCTTCACCTGTGAAGCTCCATCTATCTGTGAAAATCCAGCCCTAAGGCCATCTCCATTGTCCTGGTCCTTGTTATATTAGTAGTGACCACTGCTACCATTTATTGGGTACCTACTGTACTCAGATGTCACCCGGTGTGTGGTTTGTACATCACTTCCAATCCCCATATGGCCTCAGTCCTTTTTTTAAAAAATACCTTTTTTAGTTGGCCATGGACCTTTATTTTATTTATTTATATGTGGTGCTGAGAATGGAACCCAGTGCCTTGCACGTGCTAGGCAAGTGCTTTGCCACTGAGCCATAACCCCAGCCCCCTCAGTCCTTATTATTGGCCCTGGGTTCGAGGCCTGATACAAAACAAATACTCAATAAACATTGGTTAAATAGCTAGGGGTGTGGCTTGGTAGTAGAGCATGTCCTTAGCATGTATAAAGCCCTGGGTTCAATCCCAGCATGTATACATGTACGTATATATGTACATATTCGTAATATTCATATGAATGAGTAAAGGAGGAGGAAAACTGAGGCGCAGAGATGGAATATGACTTTTGCCATCTCTGGTACTTACGCCTAAAGCCACAGGGCTTTCTCTCAACTCCATACCCGCCACCAGGGAGGAGCAGTCTTAGGAATGTGACTGTAGCTTGAGTCCCTGGGCCTAGAGAACGACTGATAACATAGGCCCATTGAATGAGCAGCCTGTTCAGGGGCCTAGAAGTGGCAGCCATGGTTTAGCTGTGAGAAGCGAGGTGTGAGTTGGACCAGTACCTCGGGTGACAGAAGGGAGAAGCCATGCTCGCTCATTCAGGCAGTAACCCTTCCCTGAGGGCCTGCCCTGTGCCAGGCCTAGTGGTGGTGTGGGTGGGGGCTGAGGAATAAGGAGGTATTGGGAAATGGAGGCCGAGTTTGCCTAACAGGATGGATGCATGAGAGGGAGGCTGAGACCACACTCCAGTCTAGGAATCTGTCTTCCAAAACCCTCCCACAGGCGTGTCCAGGTCTGCAGGGGAGCCTGTTCAGAATGGCTGTTAATGAGTTCACGTGAGGGGTGGAGGTGTAGCCCAGTAGTAGAGCACTTGTCTATCATGCTTGGGGTCCTGGGTTGGAAAAAACACAGACACACACACACACACACACACACACACACACACACACTAACGTGGAAATGACCCATCCAGGCAAATAAATTTTGACCATTTGGGGCTGGGGCTGTTGCTCAGTGGCAGGGTGCTTGCCTCGCATGCGTGAGGGGCTGGGTTTGATTCTTAGCACCACATAAAAATAAACACATAAGATAAAGGCATGCAATCCATTGACAGCTACAAAAAATTTTTTTTAAAAAAATATGATCATTTGGACCACTCACAGGGTGAATCTGTAATGAGAAGGGCAGTCACGGAACAGCATGGACAGCATGATCACACTGTGGTGTAAAAATGCTAAGTATGTACACGTACATAATAAAGTCACAAAGAAAGTTCTGAAACATATTGTCAGCCATAGTCATTTCTGGGGAAGGAGGGAGGGAGAGGAATGATTCTCACTTTTTTTTTTTTTGGAACCAGGGATTGAACTCAGGGACACTTGGCCACTGAGCCACATCCCCAGCCCTATTTTGTATTTTATTTAGAGACAGGGTCTCACTGAGTTGCTTAGGGCCTCGCTAAGTTGCTGAGGCTGGCTTTGAACTCGCGATCCTCCTGCCTCAGCCTCCCAAGTCGCTTGGATTACAGGCGTGTGCCACCATGCCCGGCCTTGATTCTCACTCTTGAAACTCCTATATAGGGACTGGGGTTGTGGCTCAGTGGAAGAGCACTGCCTTGCATGGGTGGGGCACTGGTTCTAGCCTCAGTATCACACAAATAAATAAGGGTGTTGTGTCCATCTACAACTAAAAATAAAAAAAAAAAATTTAAACTTCTATAGAGTCCTTTTTTTCCTTCACAGGTATTTAGTACTCTTGAAAGGAAAACATTCAATAAAGAAGGGCAAGGAAAAGAAATCGTGCTGGGAGAGAAACCAGGGAAGGGTGGTCCCAACTGGAAAATCTGCATGTGCAAAGGCTCAGGGAAGGAAGGAAGCAAGGCAGGCTGGGAACAGAAGTAGATCCACAGAGCTGGAAGAGTACCAAAGACGGGGCAGGTGTCTGAGAGGATGGGGGCTTTGATGGAAGTGAAGGCGGGAGGGAGAGGCCCCAGGAGGTGGTGCCACATGTGGGCAGGTGAGGCCAGGGAGCAGCTGGAACTACCTGTGGACCCAAGGGTCCTTTCAAGCCCCTCCTGCTGCAGCCAAAGATTCCCTAGGGAGAACAGGGTAGAGGGAGGGGAAGCCTACCGGCTGCGCAGCTTAAGAGGCTCAGGTGCCCTGGAGCGAAGCAAATGGAATACACGCACCTGCCCTGAGCCTTCTCCACATTCCACTAAGATGGAGACTGTTATTCCCACTTTACAGATGAGAAACTGAGGCCCAGAGCAGTGGAAGGCCTGAGTTGGAACAGTTGGGCTCTCTGGGCTGAGCCTTCAATTGTAACTCTTTCTCTCAACTTCCTTTGGCATTGTGCACGTGAAGAAGTGAGGCCCTGCTGCATGCCTGGTTCCCGTGGCGCACCCAAGACCTGGGGGCTGTGAGTCAGGAGAGACTTCTGTGCCCAGGGATGCAGGCAGGCCTTTCCAAAGAGGCCTGAATGGGGAAGGCCAGAATGGTGGGGCTCTCCTCCTTGGCCCTGGAGCACAGACATAATTTTAGGGGGCAGAGTCTGGAGACACCTTCGGAAGGGAGTCCTGAGGTTCTGCTCACTCTGGAATCAGAAAAGCCTGGATTCTAACACCAACTCTGCCCCAGTTTTGAGCAAACAACTTTCTGAGTCTCCATACCCCTGCTGGAGAGGGGTAGGGGTAGGGGCTCAAAAGGTATAAGTGACAAAAATATCTTAAAAGAGACAGCCATAGTCTTAGACAGAATTCCTGTTAAGGAGAGGACACAACCCAAGACACGGACAGGAAGCACAGCACCGGATACAGTTCCTTTATTTGGGGGACAGAGCCCAGGCTAGGTTGGTGGGAAGAGGCAGCACAGACCCCAGGTACCAGGCTGAGGGGCCTAGCAGGGTCCACAGATGAGACACGAGGTGGTTGAGGGATGTTCTCAGCTGTAGGTGGCAGGCCCAGGACAGGAGGGGATGTCAGGCATTGGGTGCTGAGCCTGCTCGGTGTCCACAGGGGCCAGAAACTGATGGCCAAAGATGTTCCCACCCACCCACCAGTGCTCACAAAGTGGCCAAGAGGGTTAGCCTTTGAGTCCTCCTTCCCCTCAGTGTGGAGACCAGGCCCAAGGGGGTCAGATTCTGAGGAGGCCACACAGAGAGGGAGGTGACCCTGCCTCAGATGGGCAAAGAGTCTCACCCCCCAGAGAGCAGGTGCAGCTGGAAGAGCAAACACTTTAACGCAGGCTGCAGCGACCCACCCCCACAGCACACAGAGCACGGGCCTTCGGGGCTCCCTGCTCAGAGGACACCACACTTCCACACAGCCTGGATCCTGCCCATGGCTCCAGACTGCCTGAAGACTTGCCTGGGCATCACCTATTGGTTCTCCTCCCTGCTGGCAGCATGAGGGGACAAAGACACAGTGGGGCTCAGCTGAACTGCCAAGCATGGGGCCCAGGCTGAGTACTGGCCCCAGCTAACATCTAGCAGGGAGCCCCTGTCACAGGAGGGAAGGCTCACACAGGAGATGTGGGGAGGGAGGCGTTGTCGTTGGGTACCCCTGGGCAGGGGGTAGTAAGGGAAGTGAGCTGGGACTCCCCTGCTGCCAGTACTCACAGTGTCTGGTAAGTGCTGTCCTTGGCCTTGAGGAAGCGCAGCAAGAAGAAGGCCACTGCCTGCAGGCTCAGCACCAGCACGACACCCCCGATGAAGCTGGCACCATCGAAGCCAGGGTTGTGGGCTTCGGGGATCAGGGGGCTCCCTGCAGAGTGAGACAGGGTGGAGGTCAGAGCTGGCACCATGGACCAGGATTCCAGCTCCACCTCACAACTGGCACAGGACACCCTGAGGCCTCAGTCCTCACTCTGGAGCCTGGAACACCACGTACAGAAATCTAGCTCAGAACCCACAGGCAGTGGGGAAGCGCCTGGTATAAGGGACAGTGCTGGTCAGGACTTGGCTCTGTTCCTAAGTTGCTCTGTGGCTTTATGCCACACTCACCCTCTCTGGGCCTACTAATCCCATAGGCCCATTAGGGGAGAGAGGGATCTTAGAGCTCAGATCCCAGATGCAGATGGATGGTCCCTTTTCAGGACTCCTGAGCCTCCAGCCCTTACTCAGAGAAGAAGGAGCAGAAAGAGAAGTAGAGGTCCAGGCCAATACCCCACTGAATGGGTGGTAGGAACTAGAAGATGGGCCCCTTTTCTCTTCCCTGCAGACAGTAGAGCCTTAGGGCCACAGTTACCAAGCTGGGTCTGGGTGGCTCCCAGCTTTACCACCAGGGATTCCATTTCAGGCCTTGGGCCAGGTGCCCAGGACAGGGTAGGGCCAGATAGAACAGAGTAGGGCAGGGCTGGTGGGCAAAAGAACACACTGGGACCGTGAACAGGGGATCATCTGGGGGCAGGGTCCACTTCCCAGGGGTGTGTGTGGTATTAGAGGGTCTGAGAATACAAAGGGCAAAAGATGGTCCCAGCTGAAGCCCAGGGCTCCCCAGAAAAGGATGCCAGGGGAAGAAGACCAGAAAGGGAAGCGACAAGTCACACAGTGGATCTGGGGCTTCAGCTGAGGGAGCTGAGACATCAATAATTCAGCCTCTGAGATCAGTTTCCGGCTTTAATTAACCAAGAGCCTCTTCAGCCATCCTGGCCAAGTCTGGTGACCTCCAGTTTCTGAGGGGCAGTGGGAGTCAAGGGGTGGGGTTCTTGTCACTGCTCTGCCAGGAACCTGCTCTGGGACCCTCTGGCCTGCAGATTGCAGTAGATGGTCACTGAGAACATCTTATTAGCAACTGGAGCCACATACTCTCAGGTCCAAGGGTCAGACTAGGAATAGGTGGGAGCCACCATTTCCTGATCACCTTCAGTGCATCAGACACTGAAGTGGGCTGTATGCAGACCCATAGAATCCTCACAGCAGCTCTGTGAGGTGGGTATTACCCAACCCATTTTACAGATGAGGAAACTACAGATGGAGGAAGAAGCGAGAAGGTGGAGACCACAGAGCATGTCAGCACTTGAGCCCAGCTGTCTTTCCATGCACCTCTGGTCCTCCCACTGCCCCATCCCACAGGGAGGACTTACCTGTTGTGATTGTCTTCGGTTCATAGGTGGGATGGTGGTGGGCAGCTGAGGAGACAGGAAATCCATAATAAAACACCTTTCCTGTCCCCTGGCTCCCATCAAGACCCCAGCCTCTGCCAGCTGCTCGACTCTGACTCAGATCAGGCCCCTCTCCCAGACCCAGACACCTAATGTTCTATAAAGTCTCAGTCACACAGTTCCATCCACCAGATGTGCCCCTGCTCGAGTTCTACCTACCAAACTCATCTCTGATCCCACTTCCTCCAGGAATCCTCCCTCCATTCCCTTCTGAACTTCCAAAACCCCCATTCTGCCTTACATTACAGGAAGACCTAATGCCCCCGTCCCCTCGCACAACTGGACCAATTACAGTGATAAAACAGGTCATAGAGGGGAGGAGAATCCTGAGAGCTGAAGACAGAATTGAAACTGGACCCAGGTGTTCATGGGTAGTCCATTTCCTGAGAGGCTGGTTCCTCCTGGGAGCAGGTTCTGGATGGGGAGACCAGCCCCCTCCCTCCAATTTGGCTTAGGCCAGTGGGAACTCCATTACCTGGACAGGACTCTGAATGGTTGTAGACAGAGCAACCCTCCTTGACCACCTCAGCTTGGGCCACACAGTGTCCTTATGGGAGAAGGTGCAGGGAAGAGGTTTGAGGAGAGGGTCCAAGGCTCTGGGGTTCAGAGCTGGGGCCAACCAGCTTAGAAGGGCCCAACTCCATACCTGGTTCCTGTGGTCGACATTGCTGCCACACACAGCCTGAGAGATTGTGTGCTCTGTCCCCCTCCACACAATGCTCACAGAGCTCCAGTTGTTTGCAGCCCCCTTGGACAGCAGGCCAGATGTTCAGGCGAATCAGGGCTCCCCGCCCAAAACCTTGAGCTCCTTTACCTGGGAATGGGGTGGGAGTGGGAAGGGAGCAACTCTGGGAAGCCAAGCTGCAGCACCTACCCACCACTTCTGTGGCTCTCACCCCTTTGCCCATGCCTGGAGCGTCTGCAAGCACAAGGTACACCCACCTAGCCTCCACCACATGCCCCCAACACCCCCTCCTTTTAAGTACATCTGGGGTTCCCAGACACATTTGGAGCTATCACCTCCAGATACACCTGAAGTTCCCTAATCCCCCACATCTGGAGCCTATATATACGCACGTGGGACTCCACACAAAACGGGAGCTCCCTTCTTCTCCCACCCCTGGATCCCTGCACAGGTCTTGGAAGTCCCTTCCTACCCCCAAGCCCAGACTGGGAGGCGGCTGGATGAGGGGAATGCGCCAACTGCCCCAGTCTGGTCCTAGCCAGCCCTGTCCTGCGTTACCAGCCACAGCGAGTTGGGCACACAGGAGGAGGCAGCAGCAGCCGCCGCAAAGCGCAGCCCGAAAGGCACGGGGTCCCGGCGCTGCCATGGACGAGGGTGGGAACTGGGAGTCCGCGGACAGCTGGTGTGGCGCGTCCCTTCTGGACTCCGCTCGCGGGAGCTTGTGCGGAGAGACCCGGGCAACCGGGGCGTGGCCAGTAGGGGCGTGACCAATAGGAGAGGCCGGGTGGGGCGGGGCTCTTCGATAGGGCGGAGCCATCGAGGGCGGGGCCAGGTAGAGACAAGACTGGGCTGGTTGGTTTGGGGCGGGGTTTGGACAAAAGGGGCGGAGTCCAGCACTAGGTGTGGCCAGGACGCTGAACGCCCCCACCCGCAGCTGGGTGAAACAGTTAAGTAGAGAAGATTTTTACATCTCTTTTTTTTTTTTTTT
>JAJEJO010005524.1:174404-195012 GCA_020662805.1 Glaucomys volans | reverse complement strand
GTCTCTAAATAAAATACAAAACAGGGCTGGGGATTGAACCCAGGGGCACTCCACCACTGAGCCACATCCCCAGCCCTGTTTTGTATTTTATTTAGAGACAGGGTCTCACTGAGTTGCTTAGGGCCTCGCAAAGTTGCTGAGGCTGACTTTGAACTTGAGATCCTCCTGTCTCAGCCTCCCAAGTGCTGGGATTACAGGCGTGCGCCACCGCGCCCGGCTGAGAATATTTTTTATCCCTGTTTCATAGGTCAGGAAACTGAAGGTGACTAGTTCGAGGTCACAGCAGCAAAATATGGATTTGAAAGTGAAGTCACTTTCTTACATTCAGGGCTTGGCTCAGGCTGGGCCTTATAGGGAGCAGCCTCCCAGCAGGCCCTTTGAAAGCTAGCACAGGTCTCAGCTATCCCTCTCCTCTGGCTGCCTGTGCCCAGCTTTGGTGTTTTCTCTGGGCTTCATCCCTCCCACCATCCCACCACCCGCTTCTGCCTTTCAGCCTACCACCTTGTCTGCCTCCCACTCATCACATAGTCTGGCCAAGCCAGGGGTCATGCCCTTACTGAGTCAATAGGGCCTTTCCGCAGCCTTCCCCACCGCCTCCTCTCCTGCCCCCAGTACCACCCTCGTGCAGCCACTTCTCAGGTTCCTTAGGGACACCTCTTCTTTCCCTTCTCCCTCCTTCTCCTTCTCACCCTAGCCCCCTTTAAACTGATGGTGGCCCAGTTTAGTTCTGAGCCCAAATTCACACTCTTCTTGAGTCATCCTGGCCATTCCTCTGCCATCAGTCCCACTGAAAAGTCAACCAGTCTCTTATCTTCACCTCCAGGCCAGTTCTGACTCCAGGGCTCAACACCTGTAACTAATAACACGTAGCTTACAATCATGGAGCCCCTACTACTAGCAGAATGTACATTCTACTAAGAACTTTTATTTGCGGCCTCTCATCTAATGTCCACAACTAACCTGGAGGCATGGGTGGTGTCATCCTCGATTTGCAAGGTGCTCAGGGACACAGAACACAGCAGTCTAGGCTTGAAGCCAGGATCCAATGAAGCTAGAAGCCACCCTCCCCTCTGCCATACCTCCTTGGGTCTTCTGCTTCTTGGGAACCTGGGCCTGAATACCCTCAGGTGTCTGATGTTGTCTGGTCCCTTTCCCCACTCAGGGAGGCCCCATCATCTCCCTTCAGTCACCTGGGCTGGGAACCATGGTTTCCCCCTCACCTCCTCTCTCCATCTCAGCCCCAGAATTAAAATCCTTCACACTGCACATCTACATGTCCCCTGGGTCCCGCTTCCTCATCCTCCTTTTGCTGGCCTCACTGTCTCTCACCCTCCAGGTCCACCTCCAAGCTGGCCCTCTCGGTGCAGGGCTGTCCTGAAACCAGGGATCTGACCACACCTTTTCCAATCAACAACTTCTCAGCAATGGCTTGGTCTCTACAACCCTTTGATTTCTGGCTCTAGAATTCTCCCTAGCCTGTCTGGGGCTCTCTGCATCACCTTCCTATCCCTCAAGGAGATAGAACTGTGTCCCTCCTTTCCTTTATTCTAGCTCCTCTCCTGCAGTGTGTGTGTAGTGCGCACCTCTTCCATTCCTCACTACATCTGTCTGGCAAACTAATGCTTCAAGTCACCACTAAGAGTGGCCCTTGGAAAAAAATAAGTCAGATCATACCACTCCCCTGTTCAACCACTAGTGCCTTGCACCTAATGACTTTTCTCCATCCACAGGGTTTTCCCCTGCCCACCCCTCTGGCTCAAACCCTTCCTCTCCCCGGTGCTCATTCAGCTTCTTTGTTCATTTGGCCTCCTCTCTACTATTCAATTCCCCTCCTCCTCACAGCCATGCCCTCTCCTTGAAACTTTTTCTTTTATTTCTTTTTCTTTATTTATTTCTTTTTCTCAGTACTGGGATTTACCGCAGGGACACTTAACCACTGAGCCACATCCCCAGCCCTTTTTATTTTTTGAGACAGGGTTTCATTAAGTTGCTTAGGGCCTCACTCAGTTGCTGAGGCTGGCTTTGAGCTTGCAATCCTCCTGCCTCAGCCTCCAGAGATACTGGGATTACAGGTGTGTCACCTGGATTCTTAAAACTCTTCTACTCTCTTCAAGTGACTCTGTAACCTCCCTACCTAAAAACCTTCTCCTGGTTATTCTACATTAAGCATCTCTTTTTTCCTTGGAAGCATGTATCAAATGTATAATTAACTACCCATTTGTTTCCTGGGCTATAAGCTCCACAAAGGCAGGAACTATGTTTGTCTTCTTCCCTAGGGAACTCCCTGCACACAGAACAAGCTAAGTAGATATTTATTAGTAGCCATACTGTACCATGTTGTGACCATTTGAGTACATGTTTGTCTGAGCCACTGGTCTTCTATACCCTCAAGGCTCTCTAACATATTAAGTGTCTTTGTAAATTGCCTATCTCTTCCCCTTAAATGGGAGCTCCTTGAAAAAGACAAGGGTTTATTCACAGCTATATCTTCTGTGCCTGGCAAATAGTAGATGCTCAATAAATAGACACTAAACATTGAAAATGAAGGACTGTGGTCATATCACCTCTTCCTAGCACCCACCAAAACCCAGAGCCAGGGGGATATTAGTGAATAGTGGCTGAATGAAGTCTGTGCTAAGAATACATGTACTGTCAATGACTGGACCCCTGTGTTTTGGATAAGGGCCTCAAGTGTAGAGATTATCTGAGTCTCACAAGTATATGCAAACTCACACACTCCTCACTTAAGACTTGGGCCCAAGTTCTCAAAACTGGTAAAGAATGAAGAGGTAAAGAAGCCCCACCTGGAAGTGAGAGTTCACAGCCATCTGGTGGCCACCTGGCAAACTGCAGTATTGTCAGTCCTAGTCTAACTTCACCCCAATCCCTCCCGGGAATGAGGGTGCCGTCTAAGCTAGCGTGCAAGGCACCCTGGGCTTGGTTAAAGGTGGATTCAGCCTCAGATCCGAGTTCTGCCATTTACTACGTGATCAGCGGCAAGTTCATTGGCTTCTCTGGAGATGTGGTCTCTTACCTTTGCAGGGTTGTAAGAAAGAACTGGGCTCTGGTCTATCATCTGGTTGGTGGGAAAAAAGTAAGGAGGTAGGGGCAGAAGGCATGAGGAGTGGCTGCCATTCTGGAAGGAAAGATCTGCTAGGCAGTGATGGCCTCACTTGTTCTATTGGCAAGAACAATTTTGGTGCATGAGAGAGCATACACTTGATCATGGACAGCCTCACTTCAGCCTATTGGGTTTCCAGGGTTTCTAGGGGTTAGAAAAATCCTCCATCTTTCCTCCCTAGCTGCCTGGGGAACAACCTCCCTGCAAAGGGCACAGTAACTCTCCAGATCAGGAAGTTCATGACCAACCAACTACTTCATTGGAAACAAGTGTCCTTCACCCTACGATGCTAACCATAAATAAGACAAACACCAAAACACATAAGGCCATGTCACATGTGAGCTTTGTATTTGGTGGTGGCAGCACAACTGTCTAGGGTACCATTTATGATTCTTTGGATTCTACAAAGAAAAAAATAATCCAGGGGCTGGGGCTGTAGCTCAGTGGCAGAGTGCTTGGTTCCTTAGCACCACATAAAAATAAACAAAATAAAGGCATGCTGTCCATCTACAACTATAAATTTTTTTTTTAAAAAAAGACACAGATGTGGCCTATATGAGAAGAAAAAGTTCTCAAGAAAACAGAGGAACGTGAGAACAGAATGAAAACAGTTGTGGGACCCCAAAGACCAAACAAGGTTGGAGATGGCAAGTGGGAGGAAAGATTCTTCAGTGACTTTATCTGCAGTGATGGTACAGTTTCACCAGAGGATCAATGAACTATGAAAACTGTCACTCAGAAGTCTCTCATATGCCACCTTTTTTTTGGGAGGTTTTTTAGAAATTTTTTTTTGCAGTGCTGGGGATTGAATCCATGGCTCTGTGCTTGAGAGGCAAGCACTCTACCAACTGAGCTATATCCCCAGCCCCTGATATGCCACTTTCTTACCAACCTCCCAGTACCCTTTGCCTTTCTCTGAGACCAGAAATTTGTGGGGACCCAGCTCAGATTGGAGAGAAGATGGACATCTGAGTCTTGGGTTGCTGATGCCCTGTCCCCTCTCTCGGTCACCTCGAGCATGCATCCTCCTACTTTGTGTTTCTCTTCACAGCAGCTCCTGTTTAGTTTAATCATCTAGTTCACAAATATTTATTGAATACCCACTATATGTTAGGCACTGCTTTCCAGCAGACAAGAGGACAGTCCCTGCTCTCTCATGGAACTTGCAGTGGAGCAGGACTAAGACATAGGAAGAAAGAAAGATGAATAAATACATATTTCCTGGTTTTAGGGTTTAAAGGCAGGCAGGGTTAGGGAGGGGAGAGCTCTTTCTCCTTGCCCCACCCACCAGGGTGCCTAAGAGGGGAAGCTGAGAGGGACCTGCCAGGAGAACTGAGCTGCTAGGTTTTCTGCTTCCAAGTTCTCCCCTATCTCCTGCTGCTTCAGGGAAGTGCTCCCCCTCCTGCTGGCTTTCCAGATCCTTGAATAAATAATTCAGGTTTTTAAATCTTGCCAGGCCTGCTCTCCCTTGCTGTGAGGGCGCTATTGGACTGATATGAATGATGTCACCCAGCTCCTTATTCCAGCCCCACCATCACGGGACCTGTCCTGGCAGCAACTTACTTTCCCAGTCACTGTCAGCTTCTCTACCCTGTTCCCCTCAACCTGGGGCCCACTTACCACAGTCACCTGGCATCTTCATTCTAGGACCTAACAACCCTGGACCCTCAGCATTTAGCTTTGTCACCTCAGTACCTCAGCACTTGAAAGGGTCATGGTGACCTGAAATCCCTTCACCTGGATACCCCATCTTCTCTTGCCACCACTTCTGCCATCCTTGGATCCCTAAACTCCATCATGCTGTAAAGTCACCCTGACACTGCTGTGGTTGCCCTGGGGATTCCATCATCCTCTACCGTCAGCGTCCCAGGGCCACCATCCCCCAAGATCCTGTCACCAGCTCATATCGTCACTTCCACCCACCTCCCTGCTTTCTCGTGCTCCTGTCACCGTCACCTCAGGGCCCATCGTCATTCTCATAGGAGGACGCCCTTTCAGCCCCATCACTCGGTCTCCGTCACCTGCACTGTCATCTTGTTCCTGTCACCTGAGGGTCTCCATCACCCCACAACTAATCCCTTTCTGCTCCCCACCATATTCCCCGAAAGGCTCCCTGAGACTTCTCCAAAGATCTCCACCAGCGCCCCAGAAACCCCTGGCCCGCAGAGGGCGCAGCTTCAAGGACAGCTCGGGCCGATTGGGAGGGGGCGGGGCCGCGGCCACGGTCGCTTTTTATGAATGGGGGAGCGGGCGGTGCGAGGCCTCATTACTATGCCGCGCAACGCGCTCTGCGCCCCAGCGCGCCGCGCCTATTGGCCGACGGGGCCTCTGACGTCACTAAACCGGTGGCCGGGGGCGGGGCGGGGCGGGGTGACTCACGCCGCTTCTCCCGCGGCCGCGGGGGCTTCTCGGGGTCCTCGCACACCTTGCGCTGCCAGGACCCAAGCGGAGCCTCCCCGCGGCCCGGCCGCGCCCTGTCCGGAGCGGTGAGTAGCGGGCCCTGCCGCGGGCACCAGGCTCCTGGAGGGCACCCGGGATGCTGGGGCACTGGGCCGGCTGAAGGCTCCGTGCCGCTGGCTGGTAGGGTCGGAGGTCGAGGCTGGGATTCTGGGTTAGCAATTCTGGGTCAGCAGGCGGGGCCCCAGGTGTTCGGGTGCTGGAGCAGTCAGTTGGGTGACCCGGCAAAGGGTGAGCATCCCTGCAGGGACCCGAGGCTCTGGAGGTTCGGACAGCCATCAGAGATTGGGCGGGCAGGAGGCGGCTGGGGCAAGGACACCGGCGTCCGAGCCGCGGGAGGTGTTTGATTTAGGGATCCAGATATTCGGGCAGGAGACGGAGTCAGGCCCATGATCTAGGTGTCCAGGCAGAAGAAGGGGTCTGACTCAGGGATCCGGACTTCCAGCGGGGGATGCCTCGCAGAGGTCCAGGGGTTCAGACAGAAGGAGGGGTCAGTCCCGGGTCAGAAGTCTGGGAGAGCGTGCGGGGTGTGGGACTGCGTTCCCAGATGTTTGTACCTTAGGAATGTCGGGTGGGGGTTGACAGGAGCTTCACGCGCTTTCCCTGGGGGCGGAGCCTGAGCCGGCTGTGCTGAAAATCGTGAGGGGTCTGGGAGTCTCAGAAACCGAGTCATCCTCTGATGGGAGAAGCAGAGCTTCCCTCAGACTCGAGATGCTTCTCTCCCCCACCCCCGCCGGATCTTGAGTCTGTTGGTGCATCATTTGGATTCTGTGGCCCCCCATTTACTTATGGTAGCCTTTCATTTGGTTCTGATTACACACGTGGGAAAAGGAGCCCTGCAAGACCCAAAGGATTGGAAGGAAGGGTGCAGAGACTCAGGACAGGGATCCTCAGAAATAAGACCCTTGTTTAAAGGTCTGGAGGCATTAGAGAAGACAAAGGTATCCTGGGAAGAGCCCTAGGGCATGAATGGGGGGACAAGGCACCAGGGCTGCACCACATATCCTGAAGGGCACCTCACGCCCTCCAGACCCCTCCTGTCAGCACCCAGCCCTGCCAGAATCTCACAGGGCCTTTCTCCTGCAGGTACCATGACGTGGGGTGCAGGCAACCCCCTGGCTTGGCTCTCGGCTGGCCCAGGCAACACGAATGTGAGCAACATGGGCCCAGTAGAAGGGCCCACAGGCCCCGCTGCACCACTGCCCTCACCCACGGCCTGGGATGTGGTGCTGTGCATCTCAGGCACCCTGGTGTCCTGCGAGAACGCCCTTGTGGTGGCCATCATCGTGGGCACTCCTGCCTTTCGTGCCCCCATGTTCCTGCTGGTGGGCAGCCTGGCTGTGGCAGACCTGCTGGCAGGCCTGGGCCTGGTCCTGTACTTCGCTGCTGTCTTCTGCATAGGCTCGTTGGAGATGGGCCTGGTGCTTGTTGGCGTGCTAGCAATGGCCTTTACCGCCAGCATTGGCAACCTACTGGCCATCACTGTCGACCGCTACCTTTCCCTGTACAATGCCCTCACCTACTACTCAGAGACCACAGTGACTCGGACCTACGTGATGCTGGCCCTAGTGTGGGGGGGTGCCCTGGGCCTGGGGCTGTTGCCTGTGCTGGCCTGGAACTGCCTGGATGACCTGACCACATGTGGCGTGGTATATCCACTCTCCAAGAACCATCTGGTGGTCCTGGCCATTGCCTTCTTCATGGTGTTTGGCATCATGCTGCAGCTCTATGCCCAGATCTGCCGCATCGTCTGCCGCCATGCCCAGCAGATTGCCCTTCAGCGGCACCTGCTGCCTGCCTCCCACTATGTGGCTACCCGCAAGGGCATCGCCACACTGGCTGTGGTGCTCGGCGCCTTTGCTGCCTGCTGGTTGCCCTTCACTGTCTACTGCCTGCTGGGCGATGCCCGCTCCTTACCCCTCTACACCTATCTCACCCTGCTCCCCGCCACCTACAACTCCATGATCAACCCCATCATCTATGCCTTCCGCAACCAGGACGTGCAGAAGGTGCTGTGGGCCATTTGCTGCTGCTGTTCCTCTTCCAAGATTCCCTTTCGATCTCGCTCCCCCAGTGACGTCTAGTTACATCCTGGTGAACCCTGCAGCCCTGATCACTACAAAATTCCAGAATGTTAGGTCCTCCAGGGCTTTGTTACAAACCCCCAGCTCTATATCCCCAGACCCAGCTGGTTCTGGAGTTCTGGGACATTGGGTGTTTCAGGATTCTGCTTGAGATACCTGCAGGGGCCCAGCTGGCTCCATATTTCTAGAATGTTCCAGGTGGTCAGGGTTCCACTTAGAAATGTCCCACAGCCCAGCTGACTTGCAGTTCCAGAATGCTGGGCATTTTACAGTGCCATTCAAGTCCTTAATATTTCCCCTCCCCTGAACTTGTCCTTAGCCATGTCACTTTACTTTTGAATTTCTGAGCTCAAGAGTCAGAGAGGTTAGTCACTTAGTTGCCTAGATAGGAGAAAAATCTATCGATCTATATCTATATCTATATATATATTGCACATACAAAGAAAGTATATTATTTATCTATTTATTTATTTATTTATAAGTTTATTTATGGGTGATAGGGGAAAAAAGAGACCCATACCTTGAAATCTAGGCCATACCAGGGTATTCCCAATCCCCACACCCCCATTTCTGACCTCAGTTCCTGGAGGGGGGAAATGGAGAAAGAGAAACCACGTATTTTGTTATTATTTTTGCTTATTTTTTATCAAAGAGATCATAGAAACCAGAGCCTTCTCCCCAGGCCCGGCCCCCTCGGGTTTATAGGAGGAACACACCAGCCTCTGGTTTTTTATTTTTTTAAGAAGCCATCACCTGAGCAACCGATAATTCCTCTGCGCTGGGGGCCGGCTTCCCTCTGGTGGCCATTTGTGGGGACTGCAGCCTGACCAGGCAGCCGGTACCAGAAAATGCAACCCCAACTCTACTGAGCCTGGCATTCAGCGCCACAGCCATGGTCTGGGGGCCAGGCCTCACCCTGAGGTGCCCTAGAGGAGGCGGGGCAGGAGCCAACACCCCACCCCTCTGCCAACCGGGGTATGGCCCTCAGTGCATTCCTTGTTCCTGTCCCCCTGATCCAACTCATTAAAAAATGATTTTGTGATAAATGTTTCTGTGTGTGTATGTGTGTGTGTGTGCGCATATGTGCGCACGTGCATGCAGGGTGTAGAGCCTGAGGAGGGATAGACCAGCATGAGAGGATCAGGCCAGGCTGGAGGGACCTAATGGGGGGATTTGAGGAGCTGAAGGCCAGGATGGAGTGTGGTTGACCCCCCAGGATATCAGTCCCTCTCTGGTCAGCCCTGGGCATTGCCTGGCAAGGGCCTCACATGCTCTTGGGGACCAGGGTGTTGGACTGTGAAGATGCCCACATCCTGCCCATGTGAGCCAGTTTGGGGCTCTGATGTGAAGAATATGTGCACAGCATATCTGTTTCCTTCATAGTAATAACCCCTTTCTGGCAGGGGATGTAGCTCAATGGTAGAACACTTGCCTAGCATGTGATAGGCCCAGTGTTCAAACACCAGTACTGCCAAAAAAAACACAAAACTCTTTTTTCCAATGGTGTGTGCTTACTGTGTGGGACAGACATTCTGCAAAAGGTAGGCATGCACGTTTATCTGCTATATGGCTCACAAGCACCCCCTGGCATAGACAGCATTGTCTCCTTACAAAGAAATGGAGGCTGAGAGAGGTTGGTGACTGACCCAAAGTCATATAGCTGGGAAATGGTAGGGTCAGGATTCGAACAGGGAACATTTGCTTCCAGAATCTGTTCTGTCTCCTAGGGAATGTCCTCTCACTTCCGTCTTTCCCAAGTCTGGGGCTTAGGACATTCTGGACTGTAACTTATATCCTCAGGGCCAGTGGCCCACATTTGGGAGATGATTGGACAGGGTATGGTCATTGTGGAGCTAGAAGAACTTTCCTAAGTAAAGGTGAGTGGCTTATATGCGCATGCATTTGGGGACCTGAGTTTGGGTGTTTGGGAGTAGAGGAGGAGCTCAGAAGATTGTGTTCATCAGGCAGGCAGAAGCAGGTTTGGGGTGTGGCTTACGAGGGCTCTCTGACTACCCTAACCTGCCAGCCTCCCAGCTTCTCAGGCTTTACAGCTGGATGAAGCCTAGCAGTGGGGCGCTCAGAGAATTTCTGGCCTACCTCACCATCACACAGAGAGGCTGAGACACAGAAAAGAGCAGCTGTTTGCTCAAACTTATCCAGCTGTGCCAGGCTAGGATACAGGTCTTTATCCATTTCCTTGCCTATCACTCTATTGCCTGGTATTCAAAACCCCTCCCCAAGAGTGGCTACAGGCAACAGGCCCAGGCACAAAATGGAGAGGCCTGCCCAGGGCCCTGGGAAGAGACCCCACCCATACACTCCACAAGCGCCTCCCCAAGGCCAAACTTTGAGCCATACATTTCACACACCACCACCCTGCCTTCATCAGAGGGATGCTGTCACTCTCCCCACTTTGCACGGGGAGAGCTGAGACTGTGAGAGCCATGGGCCTCTCCATGCTTTCACAGACAGAGCTTAATGCCTAGTGCGGAGCGGGGCGGTACAGAGAGCACTACACAAAGGAGTTTTTCAAAAAATCTAACGTTGGGAGCTGGGCACAGTGGCACGTGCCTATAATCTCAGCAACTCAGGAGACTGAGGCAGGAGGATCACAGGTTTAGGAACTTGGCAACACACGCTGTCTCAAATTTTTAAAAAATGTTGGTGATGTCTTCAGAGAAAAGCAAAATAGGGAAGAAAGAGAATATGTGAGTAGTTTTTAAATAAAGGTGCCCAAAAGAAAGCCCTCTCTGAAAGGTGACATTTGATCTGCCCAAAGTCATAGTCAGGAGTTGATTTAGGATTTGAACCCAGTTCATTCATCTCCAAATCTATTTCTTTCATGGTTGAGGGTTCCAAACATTAGGTCAGAAAACTGGGACAAGGTGTCTTGAGTCCAGGCTGGAGAAAGATGGGGGTCTCCAGGTTATGTCCAGACCTTTGGAGGGACGATGTAGGAAAGAGTCTCCTTGTTGCCTCCCCCATGCTCCTGAGAGGTTCACACCAGAGTCTACAAGCAGGGGCCAGGTGCCCATTCTAGCTGGGTGTGACTTGGTCCTTTGTATCCTCATCCCAGCTTCTGGCTCCAGGGCCCAAACGAGGACCTACTGCTCTCCATCCTGTGTCTGGGAGGGTCTGTGCTGGGGCTCCATGCCAAGTCTTCATCTTATCTGTGTGTGGGTACTTAAGTGGTGGATCTGAAGCATTTGGGGGAGCCAGAGTGTGTGGTGGGCTGGCTGGGTTTCCCTCCTCCCAGGATGCTGCAGACACAGCTCCAGTCCTCTCTGTATCGCCACCTCTTGCCTCTTCCTGGAGGCCCCCCTAGCTGAGCCCTGCTGTGCCTGTGGAGATGTGATTCCTATAACACATCTTCCCACAGCTCCCCTGAGTAATCGTGTGTAGGGAAGTCTTGCTTCCTCCTCAGAATGGGGTCCCCGAAGGCAGGGCTATAGCCCACTTTCAATTGAGGGTCTCTGAGAGAAGAGGCATGTCTGTTCCCTAAAACTGAAGGCCCCTGAAAGCAACTCTCTTTGTCTCTCCTCAGATCAAGGGGCTCCAGAATACAAGGTCATGTCTCTCCCTTAGACTAGGAACTCATGAGAGCTGGGCCCTGTCACCTCTTAGGCCCAGGATCTGAGAGAGCAGGGTCATACCTTTTGCCTTGGACTGAGATCCCCTGAGGGCAGGACTGTGTCTTCCCCTCAGACTGAGCCTTCTGTCTCCTTCAGCCTCAGACTCTTCTGGTGCTCAGCTCAGAGTAGCTTAGCGCACGCATGTGTGTGTGTGTGTGTGGGGGGGGGTATGTGTGTGTTTAGGCCTTTTGCCTCTGCCAGCTTTCTAACCCTCATGCCTGATCCTACCCAGCTACAGAGGCCCCTGTCGCTCCCTGAATTGGGGAAGGCATGGGCTCTCTTCCTGCCAGGCTAGGCCCTGGGATGGTGCTGGGCTCATCTCCTCTGGTGCTGTGTGTGTTGGGGAGGGCAGTACTGAGGGCCGAACCCTCGCTGGGGCCATGACCGCCTCTCCCTGCAATAAGTGAGGAGACAGCAGCTATTAATATAAGATGAGTTCACGGGCTCACAGCTTCTGCAGGCTAGAAAACAGGCTCCCAGGGCCCGGGGGCTGCGGCAAGGTTCGTCTGTCAGATTCCCTCCTGGAGCCCAGAGACTGCCAACCACGCATCCCCCAGCTCCTTCCATGCCGAGAACTCTGAGCATGTGGACACATGCACAGGGCCACAGTGTAGGGGCCAGGTGTCCAGCTGTTCCGAGAAAACACACACACACACACACACACACACACACACACGCATAAACATGCAGACATTTGTATGCATCTGTGCAGTAGTGCACACACTCATGTGCACACAGATACATCATTGCACATGTGTATGCAGATCACAGAGATTTTATATGCATGAGTGCATGTTGGAACACATACTTAAATGTGTGGACATGCTCTTGCACATGTGTGTACAGACACCCTTGTACACACCTATGTGCAAACAGATCCAGACATGCTCACATAAGCAAACCCATTTGCATGCCTTTGCACACACACGTGGATAGAAATCTGCATGAGTGTAAACAGGTGGTATGCAGAGGCATGTATACACAAATGCATGCAAGACCACATTCAAGGACTAGAAAGAATGTGCACACCGTTTCACAGTATACATACACACATGCTCCCCGCTAGTGTCAGTGCTCAGCAATCATGAATCCACCTGGTTTCCTGCACCAACAGGCTGTCTTGGCCTCCCCTCCCCCAGTATTATGACAGGCAGCTCAAGCTGCTGCCAACCTCATGCCTGCCTTCAGCTTCCCACCCCCTGGGGGTCCCCAGATCTCTGATTAACCCCCTCACTAATTGGCCACCAGCCCCTTGACTTTGCTGCAGGCCTTCCCAGGAGCTGGGAGCAAAAGGCTGCAAATTGGCCAAGAAGAATGGGTCTAGGGAATAGTGAGCATGTGGAGGGTGAGGGTGGGGGTGCTGTGAGCCCAGTCCCTGACTGGAGCCAGGCAGGGCACCCTGCATTCCAAGGTTGAGGACAACACTTACATCATCCTGTCTTGAGAGGGCATTCTTGTGATTCATGTGTACTGATTGTCACATGAAGCCAATCCTGCATGCACACTGACACACTCGCCACTCATGTTTAGGTATGTTCTGCCTCACTTTGCACACGAGTGCAAGTGAACATTTGCTCATGCACAAGCACACTCAATGGCCATCTGAATCTGAGTCTGTATTTAAGTAGGTAGGCAAGATTTCTTTTTCTTTTTTGTGGTTGGTATTGAACCCAGGGCCTCACATGGGAGGCAAGTGCTTTGTCATGGAGCTGCATCCCTAGTCTTACAAACAAGGTCTTATATGTGCATTTAGACACATGTCCAATATGCAGACACCATTTATATACATACATCCAAACATACACAGCAGCTGGAGGTGTGTATGCTAGGCCCTGGTTCAATTCCCAACACCAAAAATAGAAATAAAAATAAAATAAAGAGGATACTCTACACACACACATACACATACACACACAAAGCCACCCACAGTCACATGTACACAGACTTGCAAACACACACATATGAAGATTCTCCTGTATATTTGTACACATGCACAAAAATACAGCCACAGGCATGAGTACATACATGGAGTCTGGACACACATGTACACATCACTCATGTGCATACACACCTTGATGAGCTAGCCACCAAGTAGCCACAGGCTAGAGAAGCCACTTTAGTCAGTCTGCTAATGGGGGGGGGGGGTCCTACTTCCTAAGTGGAAGAACCCACTGGGGTTCCAAGTTACTTTTTCCAGTCTCTCTGATAAATGTCTAAGCCTAGGACCTTTTCTGGGCTCTCCCCAAGCTTTCAGGCAGCCACAGGGACCCTGTCAGGGCTTCTAGACCAAAAAGCAGAGCCTCTGGCTTTAGTCCTTGGAACTCTAGTCCTCTTGGTTCTGGGTCCAAGCCCACAGGTGCTCTGCTTTCTGGTGCATTGGAAAGAAGAGGTTTTCTATTTCTTCGTCTGCTTTCAGCTTGCTGTGTGACTTAGGGCAAATTGTGCTTGTGTCTCATTTATTTATCTATAAAATAAGGCACAAAAGGCTTTGTGTCCCAAACTGTCCTAAGCAATTCATGGAGTCATGTTTATGGATGTACTCTGCCCAGACACACATTTGGGAGCAGTCAGCATCCAAGATGGTGAGAGGCCAGAGTGAAGAAGCCATATCTGTCACGAAGATTAACCCTTTGCTGAACAGGTGAGGAAACTGAGGCCCAGGGAGGTCGCAGCCAGCTGGGAGCTAGACAAGCCGGCCTCTTGCTTGGCTGGCAGGTCTACTCCTCTTAACACGTGTGAGTATGAGTGCATATGTGCTTAGTTTTTTAGGGTAGGGCAGGGCGGTGCCCCACTGACATGGGAGGCTGTTTATGCAGACTCCTTGCCCAAATCTTACCTGCCCTTCTGTGACCACAAGACAGACACAGACCACAAGACCATTCTACCCTGAAAGATTCCTTTGGATGTTAAAGGCTATTTTTGTCATCAAGCTTGAAGAATCCCCTCTAGACCCACCTCCCCTGGCGTTGAGGATGAGCATCTGAAACTGCTCTTGCCCTATGATCTAAGGAGCTGGCTGCCAACAACCCAGAGCAGAACTTCAGGAAATGGTGCCAGGTTGCCCTGGCCGCTAGGCAGCCAGGAGGGGGCAGTGAGCAACTGGCAGAGGCAGCGAGTAGGGAGGTGTGGTGTGGAAGGACCCTGTTGAGGTTTGCCTGCAATTGTGTTCCTGCAACTGTTTGCTGATTTGTGTCCTTGTTTGCACAAGGGTAGGGTTCTGCACACAGTGCATGTACTTGTCCCTAGGCCTGGGTTGTGTGCCACTCACACGTGCCTCTGAATGTGTAAAAAATGTGTGTGTGCACTTGAGTACTGGGCAGTATGTCTGTGTGAAGCCCCAGCCCCTATCTAGGATGCCCACAAGATGCTACCCAGGTGTTGGGAGGCAGCATCTCAGGCAGAGGATGCACCCTCAAGGTCTAGGGTAGCTGGGCCCTCAAACTTGCTTGGTTTCTAAGAGCAAAAATAAACCCTTACCTACTGTTTCATATGTAAAAATGGGCACCAGAGGGTGTGGCAGGTAACTGCAAACTTACACATACCCTTAGCACACTGAAGACTGCAATACTGAAGATGTAGAAATTGCATGTGAACAAGGCGTGGGCTGTACCTGGCCAGCTGCATGATCTTAGGTAACTTACAGCCTCCGTGAACCTGTTTTACTCCTGTGTCATACAGGAGACCCCTGATTCTAAAGATCCAAACTAAGCAGATGCAGGCTTTGGCAGGTAGTGGGCGCTCATTCTTCTTAGGATTATCTCAGAGGTGAAGCACTTGCACAGGGTCACAGCTCCCAAGTGGCAGAGCCAGAATTCAAGCTCAGGCCTTTCTTCCCAGAACCACATTCCTTCTTTCCAATTCCCTAGCACGGGCGGCTCCCAACACCACCATTTTGTCTTCTGCCAGGGCGGGCATCTGGCTGCCTGTCAGTCACTGGCCTCGGGCAGCCAAATGCTGACTAAACACAGGCCTGAGCAGGAGGGTGGAGTGGAGGGGCTCCGAAGGGCAAGCCGGCTCTACGCCCCCTCCCCTGCATCCCTACCTCCAGCGATGAGCTCAGAGCGGCTGGCGCAGCAGTTGCTGACAATTCAAAACTTCTGCCCCCTCTCCTGGGACACCAGTGGGTGATTCTCTCCCTCTAGCAGCAGGCGTGACCCAGTCACCAACTCTGCTTCCTCCCCTTTCCTGGGGGCCACCCCACTGCCTCTGCTGGGCCCGGAACTGGGAGTCTGATCATAAATTACCCCCAGGGACAGTTACCCACAGCAGCTGTGCTCTGAACAACCGTTGCTTCCTGGGTAGGTCATTTTTTTTTTTTTTTTTTTGGTCAGAATATAAACCCAGCCCCCTTCTCTTCCCCAGGCGGGAGGGGGCGCGGAGCAACCTAAACCTTTTATCGGATTCCATTGTAAATCGTTCTATTTAAGGTAAGTTGCTTGGGTCTGAGAGGCAGACAAGATGCCGGCCAGATGTTGGGAGGCAGCATCAGCATTCAGCCTGTGCTCCTCTCCTGCCTGGTGGACGGAGCTGATAGCAGCCAGTCTCTGGCACACACCCCCTCCTCATGGGGAATGGGGCCTGGGGGTCCGCACCTCTGGTCCTCCAACTTGGGTCTTCACCCAGAAGCCTCCTGCCCTTTGAGCCCACTCAGGCTGAACCCCTCTGAGCTGTCACCACCAGTGGCTATCAGTGTTGCCCCTTCTAATCTCTACTCCCATCACACACACATACACCCTCAGAGGTAGCTGAGTGACTACAAAGACTTTATCAAATCATTGAAAATATTGGCATTTAAGTATTCATGTGTATACATATAATAGTTACATGGAACCTTCAGATCACTGGGATACAGATGTACACACATGAAAGCAAATGAGGCCAGGCTCGAAGTTGCAGGGATTTAAACAATTGAATATCCTTCTAGAGTCTGAGAAGAACAGGGCAGAGAAGGAAAGGGTCACTATGGGGGTTTGACTTAACCCCACTGCTTGGATTTCCACTTGAAGGCCCCCCTTTCCCACCCTCAGGGGAAAGGGGCCTGTTTTCAGACGGTATCCCCACTATACTTGCTCGCTCCCTAAAATCTCCATGTGGCAAGCATACCCAAGAACCCACTGGAATATGTCCTTATAAATATATTTATATCAGAGAAAACAAGGCACTTTGGGAGCATTACAGCTTATTCTCCTACACGTACATCATTCTAGACAGAAAGTAAAAATTGGTTAGTTTCTCAAGTGAATTAACTGAACGAAGTTAATACAGTAACAGAACTGTCCCTTGCCCTCACTGAGGCACTGTTAAAGTGAATGTGGCAGGAGGCACAGAGTGAGGCACTTTTCTGTGGGACACCTGGTCCCAAATCAGCTGGACCCTGGCCAGCTGCACCCTGGCAGAGCTCAAAGCCTGATGCCCCCCAGGAAGGCTGACATCTTTCCTGAGAAGAAGCGCCTGGCCCTGGTGTACTGCCTCCTTCCCCAGGCCCTGAGGTCAGGTGAGGGGCTGTAGAGGGAGGCAGTCCTAGAGCAGAGCGGGGACACGGTGGGAATGCATAAGCAGGGTCACCAAAGCCACAGAGACCTCAATCTGTCCAAGCTGGCGCTGCAGAGTTGGAGGATCGGCGCCACGGGAAGAGATTTCACATTAGCCCTGACAACAGCGCCTCGGCTCTGCGGTGACATTGGCCAGGGTCGTTTCTGAGGGCGCTCAAGCTTCCATAGGAGGCAAGCTAGAGCTTGGGCCAGCTGCTCTGAGCCTCCAAGGGATCAACCCCCGCCCCCCTCCCCCGCCTGCTCCTTTGGAATGAAATCATCTCACGACCAAGGCAAAGCCACAAGTCACTTCTGACACTGCCTATTGGAAGCTGGGCCCCTGGGCCACAGGAATGGGGGCAGGTCCCCTGGGCTGGGCTGGGCAGACCAGGAAGGAAGGTGACTCCTTGGCTTTGGTGCTCAAGAGTCCTCACAGGCCATTGTTCATACTCTTACCAGCCTCAGCCTCTTGGTTTAAATAATCACTAAACTTTGCATTCTACAATTACAGGATTCTAAAGGCATATCTACCTGCATTGGATCCTTTATTATCTTAAAGGGCTTTGGGTTTCAAGAAGCACATTTTTTTTTTTTTTTTTGTGCACATATGCATAAGTAGAGCCCAGAGGGCCTCTCAGCTGACTGGGTCCCCAGCCCCCCGAGCTGAGGAGGCTTCGCAAGGCCGGCTGCTACAAAGCGCCGAGCTTGGCTGCATAGATTTTAATGAGAGCGTCAGGCAGAGCTGTGCTGTTGCTCTCCGGGACTCGCAGATCATTACCAAACCAGCTGTAGGATGAGAACACAGCACATCGAAACCCTAGGAGGTCACTGAGCTAATGATCTAATCCTACCTTCCGCAGGCAGGGCCCCTCCCCACCTCCTCCTGCCCCCAGTCCTTTCCGCGGTGGACTCTGTCCATTCCAGAAGCTAGGCCAACACCGCCCCCTTCAAGGTCAGAGCAGAATGATAGTGAATGGCTCTGGCTCCCCCTTTTCCGGAAAGGAGGAGGATGGGGGTAATTTACTCACAGCCATTAGGCCCAAACCCTGGCCTGGCCAAGCCCCAGGACTCCTATTTGGGAGAAACACTGCCCTCCGCCTGCCTCTCCAGCCGCTGCTGGGCTGCGGCAGGGGCACCTTCAACAGCCATTTCAGGGTTCTGATAAAAGCACCTTTGGCTTCCAAAGTGCAAGTGAGGGACATGGCCCAAAAGGCCCAGCCTGGTGTGCTCAGCATGGAGCTGGGTGCCAAGCCCTGTGCTGGAGATACCCTACCTGGGGAGTAGGAGGAGGGCACACTCTGGAGTATATGCAGCAGAAGCATCTGCTGGCACTTGCAGGCTCTCCCCACATCCCAACTTCAAGAAAGGAGGCAGAGGGAGGTATTCAGCAAGGGCAGGCAGCAGTGCCCACGATTATACTCTCCTCACGCCGGAGGGGTTTATGAGGGCTTTGGCAATTACTACAACCATTTGCTGTGCTGGGTAAAGACAGATCCTGTTTCGCTTTGTTTCAGGCTCTGAAAGCCAGAGAAACTGATTTCAGCATGAGAGGCTACACAATAGTTGGGGCAGAAAAGACAAACCTTGCTGTTGGCCAGAGCTGACCAGTTTTTTCCTAAATAATAGCACCTGTGTATGAGCTCTGGGAAGGGACTGGGGGAGGGGGAATGAACATCACCATGTGCAGTAAGTGGGGACCTGAGTCCCTCCACCCTTCAACCCTCTTCATGGCTGCCAGGCACCTGCCCCCCACCATCCCCAGGCAGGTACCTGGGGCGGCTGCCAGCCTGAGGGACTCAAGTTTCTACAGCTGGCAGAACCTATGCTTAAATTGGGGAAATAAAAGGGGGAGGAGTTGCAGAAGAACTGAAAACAGCACCTGTCAAAGCTGCCTGCCCTCTTTCTCCCTACTCTGGTTTCCCAAAAACACAGCTCCTAGGCCATGTGGTTGGCTGGTGATAGGAAGGGGCAACAAAGGGTTACAAAAGAGGCTATAAGGGTCTGAGCAGCACTGACAGGGCTGGCACAGGCCCTAGCCCTCTGACTGGGACCCCTGCCTATGGGGAGGTCTGGAGTAGCACAGAGCCAAGACTGCTCTGCCCAGACTCCAGCAGGTGCCCATTATTTGGTCCCAGAAAGCACAGGTGACTTGGAATCAGGATGTCTGGGCTTTTGCTCCACTACTATCCAACTGTGTGACCTTGAGCAAGTCACTTCCCATGTCTAGGCCTCAGCATCCTTAAGAGGGCAGAACCCAAGGAATTCTACCATCCTTCTAGTTCGGTAGTTCCAAGTCTCTGAGCTTTGCTCCTGACAGTCAGCATAAGCCCAGGTCCCCGTGTGTCAGGGCTAGTTTGGTCATGGATATTAGAGGTTAAAACTGGGCTATATGGCCTGAAGGCAACTAAGGGCAAGGAAGGGGCATTTAAAGGACACTTTACCATCATACTCAATAAGAGGGAGCCTAGGAGGGAGGCAACAGTCTCAGACTTCAGAGGCTTTGTTTCGAGGAAGAGTGGAAGAGACACTCTGTAGTGGTCTGTTACCTCCTGGAATAAAAGGTATCCCAGTCTAAAAGATCACTGAGTAAAAGGCAGCCCCACTCTGCTGATTAGGGCAAAGAGTAGGAAGGGAGACAAGAGGCAGTCTGGCTTTGGGGCACTCAGCCTGCTGTGCCCTCTGAGGACACAAGAAAGGGGGCAGCCATGTCCACACAGGCTGCTCTCACTACTTTAGGACTAGAAGATGGTTGGCATGATTTGAAGCAGCTGAGGGCCACAGCTGAAAATGGCTCCTAGGGGAGAGCACCATTTCCAACTGAAACCCAATCAAAGGAATCTGCTTCGGGGGTCTTCCTTCCTCTCAATATGCAACAGTCACTTGAAGGAATGAGGGAACATCTCGTGTCAGCTACGAAACTCAGGAGCCCATACGCTTGACAATAGGGAGAGAAAATACATGTTGATTTGGAGGAAGCACTTGGATATATCTTTGGTTGCTTCTGGGAAGGCTTTGGCCCTTGAAATTCTTTTTTTCTCCCCCCTCCCATGGGACTGGTGGGGTAGACATCAAAAAAGGAAGGAAAGTAAAGAAGATGGGCGGGAGGCAGAAAGAGTTAATCCGACCAGTCATCCTCATCAAATTCCGAGGAGTCATCTTCCGAGTCACTGTACTCAACAGCAATACGACGTGACAGGATGGTGGCCACGTCATTGCCCACAACATCACGCTTCTCTTGCTCCCGCTGCTCTTCAACCCTGCGCAGCTGAAAGCCTGGTGACAGAGAGGGAGAAGGGTTAAGGAGCGTATCCTGGACTCAATGGTAAAGCGCTTGCCTAGCATGTGTGAGGTCCTGGGTTTGATTTCCAGCACTTGGGGTGCAGGGGGCGGGGCGGCAGGGATCCATCCAGCACTAAGAGGAAGTGGCCACTGATGATGAATTGGAAACAATCGAAAAAAGAAGGATCCTCTGGGAAAGGTTAGCAGAAAGAGAAGGAAAGATAGGCTTTAAGAAATCAGGGTTCTTGTCGGATGTGGTGGTGCATGCCTGTAATCCCAAAGGCTTGGAGGATGAGGCAGTAGGATTGAAAATTCAAGGCTACCCTCAGCCATTTAGTGAGACCCTGTCTCAAAATAAAAAATAAAAGAGCTGGGGATGTGGCTCAGTAGTTAAGTGCCCCTGGGTTCAATCCCTGGTACAAAAAATAAAATAAAATAAAACAGAAAAGAAAAGAAGAGAAAAGAAGAGAAGAGAAGAGAAGAGAAAAGAAAAGAAAAGAAAAA
>JAJEJO010005524.1:98578-174304 GCA_020662805.1 Glaucomys volans | reverse complement strand
AGAAAAGAAAAGAAAAGAAAAGAAAAGAAAAGAAAAGAAAAAGAAATAGAAATCAGCGTCCTGGTGCTATAGATGTGTCTGAAGCCTGGCATTTTTATTTTTCCTGGCTGCTGAGGATGAGGATGGTACTTTCTCATGAGACTTTGAGTAGGGCTCAGGCTGTCCAAGTCCAACGACTGTTAATGGGGCTCAGCAGCTCTGGACTACCTCCTCTAGACTAGAAGTCCCTTGAGAATCACAAACAGAACCAACCACTCCAACCCCCTTGGGACCAGACCTGGCCGCTGGCAGAGAATAAATGCTTGAGGTTGGTGAGATGATGACAGGAAGAGGAGGAGGGAGGATAAAGAAGGAAAGGGGAGAAGAAATAGAAGGAAAGGGGATAAGTGGAAATGGGGAGGAAAAGGAGAAAAGAGGGCAGAGGGAGGGAGTATATAAAAGGCAAAGTAGTAGAGGACAGGGAGTGACTGAGTGCAGCTAAAGAGGGACCCACTGAGACTGTGATTCTTGATTTTTCCTGTGTATCTTTCAAGTACCTGAGGAAAAATGGGGATACTTTCTAAACAGAAAAAAATGCAAGCGCACACACACGAAAAGCATCCATTTTCTTTTTTGGTACTGGTACCAGGGAATGAACCCAGGGGGGCTTAACCACTGAGACCCATTTTTTATTTTGAGACAGGATCTTGTTAAGTTGCTTAGGGCCTTGCTAAATTGCTGGGATTAAAGGTGTTCACCACCTATATAGCAAAGCATACATTTTCCAGAAGTTCCAAGATCCCAAGTTAAGAATTTTTTTTTTTTGGAACTGGGGATTGAACTCAGGGACACTCAGCCACTGAGCCACTTCCCCAGCCCTATTTTGTATTTTATTTAGAGACAGGGTTTCACTGAGTTGCTTAGGGCCTCGTTAAGTTGCTGAGGCTGGCTTTGAACTCATGATCCTCCTGCCTCAGCCTCCCAAGTGCTGGGATTACAGGTGTGCACCACCATGCCCGGCCCAAGTTAAGAATTCTTTATTTTAGACTAACGTGGAAAAAAATCTCATATTTTCAGGGTGAAGTCTTTTTTCAGTCTGCTAAGGTCTGAGGCCTCAACCTATCCACACTCAATGAAAGCCATTCCCTGGAAAAGGCACAGAACCCTTTTCCCCCATCCCCCTCATCTGTCACCCCAGCTTCAGAAAAACAAGGCTCCATGATCCCAAACCCACCACTGGGATTTACCTTGACGGATGGCAGAAAGCAGGTCACTACGGGCATCACTCACAGCAGGCAAGGAGGACTTGGGCTTAGTGGCATCAGAAAGCGGTGGTGGTGGTATGGCAGGCTGGCCATCCCCACCACTGAAAGGGAGAGGTGGAGGTCCTGGAGGAGGAGGGGGTGGGGGAGGGGGAGGTGCATTGCCTGCTGGTTGGGACAAGGGAGGTGGTGGAAGAGTTGGGTAGTCCACTGCAGGTGGCAGGGGAGGAGGGGGAGGGGCAGCAAAATCAGGATGAGGTGGAAAAGATGGGGGTGAAGGTGGTGGAGGGGTCCCTGGAGACCCAAATCCTACAGGTGGTGGTGGAGGTGGGATGCCCATTGGAGGTGGAGGTGGAGGGGCAGGTGGTGGGGCGAACCCAGGTTTGGGGCCTGGTGGAGAACCCAGAGGAGGAGCTGGGGGTGGATGGCTTGGGCTGACCACACTGGATCTTTTGGGTCCAGCCAAGCCTGATCCTCTTTGGTTGTCTGCTGGGTAGCTACAAGGCCAAAGAAAAGAGAGCCACCATCACTATTAGGATGAAAATATCCACCTAAAGACAGACTTGTAACTTAGGCTCCTTTTGGCTGACTCTAACATTTCCTCTTGGCTCAAACAGAAATACCTGGAAATGGTCAGAACAGACCAACAAGAAAATAGGGAGCCTTCTAAAATAATGAGCTTCCTCTCAGCAGAGGAATACAATCAGAGTCTACTTCTTTCTTCCTGAAAGAAGTAGACTTGGGACTCCTTATCACATAGTGGCTCGCTGAAACATCGCTTAGGTTCCCCTCTAACCTTAGGTCTCCAGGGGAAGGCACCCTCCTAGATGAATGTCCCATGGGGGGTTGTCAGTTTTAAGCCTGGAACCAAGACTAAGAATACATACAAGAAAGAACTGGAATGAAAATTCAAACGCTACCCTCCCACTGGGCTGTTTCTCAGGCTATTAACATTCACCAGATCTGGTGAAGGCAAGAAACCCATTCTGAGCTGACCAAACCTGAGCAGGGAATAGATATAGGTGTGTGCATCTTCACTTCAGAGAGAATGAGTTTCCATCTGAGGATCTGAGAGATAGGAAATGCATGGGCCACCAATTCTTGATCTAGGTTTGAAAGAGGATTAAGCCTTCATTTCCCCAGGGATCAGATTTGTGTAGCTGTAGCTGCAAGGTCTCAGGCCATGTGTGAAGCTGACGGTTTTCTTTGTCCACCTTTGCATCTATCCTGCACTAATAGCTACTCCTTAGGAAAGCATCCATCTTGGAATTTCCCACAGACCTTCAAGCCTTAGCTGCATCTGACAGGGTAATCAGCAGGAAGTGATTTGGGAGGCGGGAGATTTGGGATTAGTGGTTTCAAGGGCCAAGAAGAATAGGGGAGAGGACAAGTGGGCAACAATACTTTAGGTCTCCATCTGGGGGGCCTCAACATATTCAGTCACTAATTAAACAGTGTCCAAGGAGTAAAGTGCACGTTTCAAAGTTCTCATTTGCCAGGCATCAGAAAGACAGAAAGTAACTGTGAGAAAACAGTGCAATCCAAAAATTCTCAGGCCTTTTTTCAGCCATTATAAGCAATCTCTTCCTCTATACACCTCTGCCAGGGACACTAACAAATATCAAAATGGACAGATTCTAAGTTTTACCCCCTTTTCCCTTGGTTTCTTTCTTTCTGGAGAGTCACCCAGCAGGGAAATGAACCAGAAGCCAATAGGAGAGGGAAGTACTATTTGCAAGGTTCCTAGATCCTAGGCAAAGTGTCTGGGAAGTATTTTATGGCTGGTGGATTGTAACACTGTGCTTCACACTGAGTTAAAGCTAAGTGAAAAAAAACAAGAGATAATTTGGTAACTTCTATTTGTTCAGATATAGATGGAATATTGGCTATATGTTAAGAATACAGTCTTGGGAATTAGAGTGGTCAATTGGGGCTCTGTCTCTTTTTGCCTGTGTGACTTTAGGTAAGTTTATTAACCCCTGTATGCCTCACAGTTTACTTATCTGTAACATGGGGATAAGAGTACCTATCTCAAAAGGACTCTTATGGGGATTAAACTGCACAAACAGTGTGTAGCACAATACCTGGCACCTTGCAAACACCTGATAAATGATAACTATTTCTATTATACAGACAGGTTTGCCTGAAGTTATTTTAGTGGTCTTTACCTAGATTTTGAACTCCTATTTTGTTCTTGGATGTTTAACCACACAGGATGGAGGGAAGAGGTTCCATCATTTACCTGAATTCTGCTGGTGGGGGAGGCAAGTTGTCCTCAGAGAAAGAAGGTGAAGGTGAAGAGGCAGAGTCTGACTGTGGTGGTGGTGGATAGCTGCCTACATCCACATTTTCAATAGAGCCAATGCTGCCATTCTGATACACTAAGGCGGGTGAATACCTGACAATGAACCCAATGCCAAAAACTGTCATTTAAAGAGCCTGAGTGATATTTTCTTTTCTTCTTAAAAATTCCACAAAAAAGCATTTGATACAAAAGCTATTAGGGAGAAATAAGCAGATTTTTCCTAATGCCAAGATTTTATTTAAGGACTAAATATTGTACTGTTATGTATATCTGAGACATTTCTGCTGGATTGTTTGTAATAATGGGATTCAACCCAGATTACCAAAACCCTTCTGTTCCTTTCCCAGTGCTAGCCTTGTCAAACCCATTCTTTTAAATTCTCTTCTGAGTGTTAGGTGCAGCTATACCTGGAACCCAAAGCCTGTCTGGTGCAAAGGGTGAAGCCAAGCCTATAGGCTAGTGAGCTGCAAACATGTGACTGGCATGCAGCCTGATTTTGAGGTCGGCAAGCCTCTAGAGTACTCAAAGGCTAAGGAGGCATTTGATTGCAAAATCAAGCCAAGGCTGAATGCAGGTTGCTGTGTGGTAGTAAATGTGGTATCTCTGCCAAGTCTCTTATCAAACAAAATGAGCTGCCGATTAAAAGTAGGGTGTTAGGGCTTGCCTCATGAAAATCTGCCTCAGAGCACTGGGCCTTGGGTAAATTTGCTCTGGTGAACAACATCAAAACTTCAAAAAAGCATAAATACACCAAGCAATAAGCTTCCACACAAGCACAAATATACCAACCGTCAGCCAGCAAAATCTGGCCTGCTCTGTCCACCTCCCCTTCTTTCCACCATTGTTGGGTTTTAAAGAACTCATCAAAAACAGATCCCAGGGAGAACAGAATTGGAGGGAACTAACTGAATCAAATGATGCTCTGATGTGGAAAATCCCCAAAGCCTGGAGCCATGTAGGCTGGGCACATCTCTTGATAGGTTCACCAACAAGCATGTCCAGATAGACTAGCCAGCAGCCCACTCCAAACCTCTTGGACAATAAGGAAACAGGAGGCAAACTCCTCATATTCACCACCCCCATCCCACAAAAAAGACATACATAATAGCTGGCATTCTGAACATGTAAGCTTATAGTCACTGAACCTATGATAAATGCCTGTCTGAACAGGATGGGTCCATAGAACAAAATAGTCCCTTTTATTGAGAGGTGAAGGTAATGAAGGTACCCTCAAGGCTGAGAAAGAAAAAAAGGTTCATTTTTCTTCTCACCATCTTCATCACTCTTTAAAATAAATCTCTTAATCCAGGAAGAACAAGTGTCAGAAGTGTCAAGATTTTTAAAAGTCAAGAATTTTATGGTAGAGTTATTCCTAAAAGCAAGAACAACTCAACTTTTTCCTTTTATCATTCCTAGACACCCAGTATGGGCTGGCATGGTTCTCTGACAGTCCGGATACAATGTATTTAGAGGAAAAACCAGAGCAACACTCATGCCAAACAGTCTTGGTGACTTGGCTTTGAATGTCATACAGGTCAGACAACAGGATAAGCATCAAACCAAGCTTAAACACCATTTTCCCCCTTTAAACTTCCAGTGTGATTTGGTATTGGGAAATGGGGTCAGACTGACATCTCCCATTTCTCCACAGAGATATATAGCCTCCACAGTGACCGAGCAACCTTTCCCACACTGACTCTTCCCAGGTCTGCATTCAATCCTTTGGCTAGCTTCTCTCTAGGACTGACAAAGGCTGGCTCAAAAGTTGCTCTGGTGATGTGCACAATTTCCTTGCCTGGCCCTCCCTACTCCCTTGAAATGTTTGGCTCTTAGGTATGACCTTCAAATCCATGCTCTGGAGGCAAAGAGCTCCCAAGACCACTTTCTTCCCCTTCCAATCTTTCCTCTGAGACCCTCAGACATACTAGTGTCTGGCAGAGTAAGGGTACTTGAAGCCACGGGCCTTCTTTTCCAGACTATTCCAGTTACCTCATTTAAATTGCTGAGTCTCTTGATTTATTTAGCAAATTTTAATCACCAGATGGATGCACTTAAAAGTAGCTGATTAATAGTGGTATTGATCGAAACCACATAGCCAGATTTCAGGGGGTGTGAAAGGCATCATGCCAAAGCTGTCAGACTGTTGTGCCCTGGTCTCCAGACCCTTCAAAGAATGCTACCAGTAGTACAAAAGCATCACTTACCCAGAAGGCCCCAGCTTTTCTTTGGACTCCACAAATTCTTGTCCCATCTTCATTTTCTCCCATTCTTCCTTACGTGTCTTGATTTTACGTGGGTTTACATTCCCTCGATTTGGATTATCTTTCTTTTCTTTCTATAATGAAAAGAAACAAAAAAGTCTTTGGGAAATATTTTCCAAAGTTCTTCATTAAAATTCCACCCATCTTCAAGGATGTATATTCAAGAGACAATTTGCCTAGAGAACATATAAGAGCAGAATTTATAGAATTGCTAGGTTTGGGGTGACCTACAGGTCATCTAATTCAAACCACTTTCCAGGCAAAACATTTGCTCAGTTCCACCCTTAAACACCTTTAGCAATGGGAAGCCTATTACCTCTCTGAGTAACTCTTTCATGTCTTTGAATAGCTCTGATTGTTAGGAAGTTAGTAAACAGTTATTTGTTACTTGCTCTGCTACAAAGAAGAGTTAAGAAAGATGAGACGGAATGACAGCTGCAGATGGGACAGATATAAGGAAATAGTTAAAAAATAAAACAAAACAAAAAACACTGAAGAATTTTCTATCCTGTGCATCTGGACTAGCCTGTGGCATTCTCTTGGGCCTGCTGGCAGCCATGCTAATGGGATTGTGAGGTCAAAACTGGTAGGTCACACATGTAGCACCAGGAGCCCAGGAGAAAGGGGCATATCCACAGACCAGGCATATCCCCTCCCCTGGTGCTAACCAAGCAGGAGCGAAGGTGTTAAACTGTTCCTGTTGCAAATCAAACACTGCAGAACCTTGTGCTAGTCTCTGAGAAATGAGCTGCAAAACTGGCGGGGAAGGGACTAGCCTAGCTCAAGTGTCCAGCAGAGTCAGGTGCAAATTGCAAGAGAAATAAATGGTGAATAGAAAAGTCAATTTCTAAAACTCAGCCTGAATATACTCAATTGTTAATAGCACCAGGGGGAACAAACACATTTTTGGTGTGATTTATACTTTCATCTTGGTGGTGCTTGGTGAGGACACATTTTTTTTAAGAGTTTCACCTGGCACCCAAGCAAGCAGCCATTCGGAATTACTTCACATAAGACTGGCTTCCTTTTTATCCCCCCTCCACAATCGTGCCTACTGATGTGTAGAACAGAGGCCCCTTTCCCCTCACCCTATGCTTTCTCTTCTCTTTCATGATATCCTTGGTGTCCTGCAGCATCTTCTCCTTCCAAAGATCAAAGAAGTAGGAAGGGTCGGTGTAGAATTTGAGTGCCTCTTTTCCATCATCCCTGGGATAGAAATGAAGACAAGTAGCTGTCAGTAGACAGATGAGCTCCCAACCAAATCCAATATTCCAAACACCTACCAGTTAGCAGTTTTTACACCAAGGAATCAAAAAGTCATTCAAATCGATTGCATATTTCCTCTCCCATACCTACATTTCAATGCCCCTGAATGGCACCTCTCTACTTCTTAAGAACCTTCTCATTACTTTCAATTCCTTTTTTTTTTTTTTTGGTGCTGGGGATTGAACCCAGGGCCTCGTGTTTGTGAGGCAAGCACTCTACCAACTGAGCTATATCCCCAGCCCACTTTCAATTCCTAATAGAGGAAATGGCATGGTTAGGGCAAGAACAAACTACAGCAGGGATCCTGATTATTTCATGACCTGCATGGCCACAGACAGCTCCCTGAGGACATCCAGATGTGCTGGCTCATCTGAGGGGATTTCTGTTACTGCTTCCTCTTTCCCCACCAATTCTCCAGAACTCTTTAGTGGCCTTCCACCCACCTGAAACTTGTGCACTCATGTACAGGTTTACATGTACACACAAATATAAATAAATGTGTGTATGTGTACAGCTGTCATTTCTCTATACACAGATCACCACTGCACCTTTTTGCTTACTTCCAGAATAGTGCAGTGTCCACCCTCACCCCCACCACTAGGGGGCCTCACTGAGAACAGATGACCAGCAGTTTTAAGACCATAAGGTTTAATCACCATCTCTTGGTGACTATGATAGTGCTACATAGTGAGCTACTGAGCATCAATATAAGGGCTGTCTGCCAGACTTAATGATCCTGACTGGAATACTCCACTTTGGCATGGCTAAGCCCCCCACTGTCCAGAAAGCACCTGCTTCAGGATGAACATTTATTTTAAAATTATTCTGATCAAAAAAGTACTGGAGCCGGGCGCGGTGGCACACACCTATAATCCCAGTGACTCGGGAGGCTGAGGCAGGAGGATCTCGAATTCAAAGCCAGCCTCAGCGACTTAGCGAGGCCCTAAGCAACTCAGTGAGACCCTGTCTCTAAATAAAATACAAAATAGGGCTGGGGATGTGGCTCAGTGGCCAAGTGTCCCTGAGTTCAATCCCTGGTTCCAAAAAAAAAAAAAAGTACTGGAAAGTCAATTCTATTTTTTGCCTTCCAAACCTATCACAACATAGAGAAAATGTTTCCAAATCAAACACTAATGATTTTTATATTAAATCTTATTCTGAATTGGATACACCACTGTTTGTTTCTGTTAGGCCAAGTCCAGAAAATTAAGAGACGCTAATTCTGACACTGTATGTTTAAAAAGAAAATACCATTCCCTGAAAAATAAAATTCTCTGAACAAAATTTGTTTATACGATCTTACAACACAAACCACCTGTATAATACTCCCCCATAATGTTATCAGGTATGTGACCCCTTCCTGCCCCACACTCCTCTGCCTACATCCAACGACACTAAAGAAAACAGAACAAACTACAGCAGGGAAAACACTAAAGAAACCACTAAGTCAAAACTCTGTCCTGCTATGCTTACTAGCCCCTTTGAAAGCCAAAGGGCAAGAAAATTTCATACAATAATAAAAAAGGGTAGATGCCTTGTACTTTCTCTATATCTGTGTGAGAAGCTACCAAGTTCCCATCCCATGATCCCTGAATCAGTATGGTGTCCTTGAATTTCACAGGAGTATACACACACACACACACACACACACACATGCACACATACACTCTGCTTTGCAGTGTACCCCTGTCTGATAGACAACATCTGCTTCCAGCTATCTGTAATTACTTTTTACCTGTTCCAAAGATATTTATGGATACAAGCAAGATAAATATTCTTTCTGCCCCATTCTGTGGTATTGCACAGGATGACAACACTACCAAACCACTAGTGGCAAGGAAGGGCTTTAAGCTGTCCTTAAGGCTACCTTCTTTTTCAAGTCCAACCACAGAAGGGTAGGTCCTTGCAAAAGGAAATACAGAAAGGATGTTCAAAACAAAATGAATGACAATCACTTGGAAGAATGCCAATTACTCCTTAAGTTTTGGAAAGACCCCTCTGGGCCCAGAGCAGCCAGTCCATGAAGCTGGCCCCATGAATACACCCAAACATCTGGTAATCTAGTGGTTTCCAAATAAGTGTGGGAGCCTTTCGAGAATGTTGCCCCTGGGATCCATGCTGTAGGACTGCCTTTTGGTTCTATAAGAACTAAATTCCTTGGAAGAAACCCAAGATGGACCTGGCTTATACCAAATTAAAATCCGCAGCATACAATGTTACACCAAACTTCCAATATGTATTATATTCACTATGAATTTCAGAACCAAACAATAACAAGTGACAATGGCTTTTAAGGTAAACTTTAGCTTCTGCTGCTGCAAGCAACTCCTGGGTAGGTAGTAAGCTTTTTGGGACAACCCTCTAATGTAAACAATACCTTCAGATATTTTAAACAATCTAGTGTTATTAACCATGGGCCCAAAAAAAGGGCGGGCTAGGCAGTTGTTACCTATAAGGGGTGAGATTGTTGAGAGGGGGCGGAGTATCACAGGTATTATATGTTTCCAAGACAGGCACTGGGAGAGAATTTCTGTCAAAGAGCTTCTGGTCTTGAATGGTAGAGCTTCTGAAAGCCTTTCGGGTGTTGATTCCTTGAAGTGACACTGAGAGAAGATGGAAGGCGTTAGAAAATGGACGACAAGCTATTTGAACAAACACTGAGTCACACCAGTCAGAGAGGCCTCAGCTGCTGCATTTCTTGGCTGCGGCTGTCTGCAGCCAGGTTTTTCTTTTTCCCTCCCCCTCTGGGGAAGCCCCACAAGGCTGTCAAGCAGCCCAGCTATTTCATGACTGAACAAAATGAGGCAACACAAAGGTTCACTATGTGGCCAGATCTAGCAGAACTCCTCTTAGGTGGAATGAATCTTCCAAGTACTTTAATGGTAGCAAAATAAGAAGGGAAATTTGAGAATGAAGGATTGGAGGAATGGGGGAAAGGAAGTATGTGGAGGGTGTGGTAGAACTAAAAAGGTTTCTTCACACCTCCCAGGCTATGTCATTTCAAAGCAGATCTCCATAGGTCTCTGTGATTTTTCTCCTTGTTTTTTTGTAAGTCAGAAGAAATTCTAACAAACTGCTCACCAGAGTCTATAAATGCTGAGCTCAGCTTCCTTACCTTCTTCTTCCTTGGGATCCAGCTGAGTGACTTTAACTTGTAGTCGGTCAACCCTCTCAGCAAGGGTGCTTACCCGAGAGGCAAAGGTATTTGCCTGAGTAAAGAGCTCTCCAAAAATGTCCTCTGCATATTTACCTGGAAAGATCAAAGCAACCAAGTCACTAATGCATAGGAATGTCATAAAAGGACATAAAACCTGCCTACTAAAAATTGTATTCCCACTCCTCCCAACACACACACATACATACGCTTCCCCTTGGAGACAGAGATATATTTTCCAAAGTTTGGGCAGTCTGCATATGCTCCATAACTAATAGTGCCTTCTTAGCATACTCTGAACAGTAATGGCACTCAAAGCAGGCTGAATAAAATCAAAAGGTGTAATGCAAAAATTAATCCTGGAAGAGTAGACAATAGTCTTCACATTTACTTGCAGCACTCAGCCCCTTGCTATTCTGTAAAGCAACGTGTAAAACAGTTCCAAAAAACAGATTGAGAGATAAGAGGACCTGTTAGGTGCTCACAATTAATATTATAAATAAGAAATTACTTTCTCATTGGAGTTTCAAAAGCCCATTGACCATCCAGGTGTGGTGGTGCACACATGTAATCCTAGCAACTCAGGAAGATGCAGCAGGAGGATCACAGGTTCAAAACCAGCCTCAGCAACATAGCAAGACCTTAAGCAACTTAGTGAGACCCTGTCTCAAAAAATGAAAAGGGCCGGGCATGGTGGCGCACGCCTGTAATCCAAGCGACTTGGGAGGCTGAGTCAGGAGGATCGCGAGTTCAAAGCCAGCCTCAGCAACTTAGCGAGGCCCTAAGCAACTCAGTGAGACCCTGTCTCTAAATAAAATACAAAATAGGGCTGGGGATGAGCCCAGTGGCCAAGTGTCCCTGAGTTCAATCCCTGGTTCCAAAAAAAAAAAAAAAAAAAAAAAAAAAAAAAAATGAAAAGGGTTGGGGATGTGACTCAGTAGTAAAGCACCCCTAGGTTAAATCTCCAATTCCCCCCACCAAAAAATAAAGTCCATCGAACAACCAAGATGAGTTGTGTTATCTCCTAGGGGCCTTGCCAACATCCCACAACAAAGACACCTAAGTTCTTCTAAGGGGTGAAAAGGTTACTTTAGGTTCTATAACTTACAACTGTCAAAGTTTTTGCTGTAGGTTAAAATCCTTCATTATCTATATCTCAGGCCATGTGCAGTGGTACACACCCCCACAACTCAGGAGGCTGAGGCAGGAGGACTCCAAATTTGAAGTCAGCCTCAGGAATTTAGTGAGAGACCCTCTCTCAATAACAACAAAAGAAGATTGGGGATGTAACTCAGTGGTAAAGTGCCCCTGGGTTAAAACCCCAGTAACACACACACACACACACACACACACACACACACACACAAAAGCAACAACCACCAAAAACACTACATCTCAGGAAACAAATGAAAAGTTGAAGCTTTCAAACCCTCCCTGAAAAACAACATACCAGTGGTCTCTTTCTACAATGTTTTGTTTTTCAGAAAAAGAAAAGAGTTCTGTATTTTCAACCCCGGAATGCAAGGAGAATTTGCAGCCAAAGAAACATAACAGCAATTTGACACTACTTCCATATTGTCATTCCAAGCCACAAGGCACATTCTTACTAGGAATGAGAAGTAGTGCATATGAATAAATATACCATCTGAGTTTCTTACTTGCAAGGTGAAGACAGGCATAAATGACTGTGCCCAATCCAAAGATAATTTTTTTGAGAACTATTTAAACTGTCATGTTTAGCTTCTAAACTACATTAATGCTTAGTCCATTTTGGGGGTGGGGGGTTAGATTAGTCTGAAAGGCCAAAACTGCACCTTTAGAATAGAATGCAGCTTACCTTTCCAGTATAACCTGCAAAGTAAGGATAAGATCAATCAACTGCTTATTTCGAATTGCTGGTAAATTTAAGTCAATAAGGAGTTTCTAATCAGGGAAGGAGCAAGGTCTTGCATACTGAATGATCCCATGATTTAAACCCTATGGGAAGCTCCTGAGCTCAAAGGACTCAAACTGGTTAACAAGCCACATTTCTACTCTGCAGGTGAAGGATTCTATTTGATCCCTGTCCATAATATGACTATGTTCTTATAAAATGATTCTGTATCATGCTCTACCAGGTAACAAAATTTTGTTTGGAGCTGTGTGCAGTGTGCACACCTGTATCCCAGTGACTCAGCAGGTTGACGCAGGAAGGATTCAAGTTTGAAACCAGCATAAGCAACTTACTGAGTCCCTAGGCAATTTAGAGAGACCCTATCTTAAAATAAAAAATAAAAAGGGCTAGAGATATGGCTCAGTGGGGCAGGAAGGAAGGAATGAAGGTAGGTTGGCTTTGGTCTTGGAACAGTGGTACATGTCAGTGGTCCCAATGACTCAGGAAGCTGAGGCAGGAGGATCGCAAGTTCAGGGGAAAACACTGTTTCAAAATACAATAAAAAAGACTGGGAATGCAGTTTAGAGCTAAAGCACCCCTGGGTTCAATCCCTAGTATCCAAAAAGAAAAAAGAAAAGGAAAAGAAAATTGTGTTCAGAAGCTAACACAGAGAGAAATGCAGTATTGTGTGAAAAATAAACCAATTTCAAAAATATCCAACTGTTCTGGAGGAAAAGAACACCACAAATTGACCTGCCCTTAAGTCACCCAAAGGGGACTCAGGATTTTCTGCTCTTTGGTGAAGGGGGCAGTGACAGTGGGAATAGTGTCAGTGTGGCACAGTGATTTTTCCAGACAAAATCTTACAAAGCCAGGTGTGGTTGATGCATGCCTATAATCCCAGCTGCTTAGGAGGTTGAGGCAGGATGAAGTTTGAAGCCGCCTGAGCTACTGAGCAAGGCTCTGGCTCAAAGAGAAGAAAAAAGAAAGAAAAAAAACACTTGCAAAACTCCCAAATGTATGAAACTGGTAACATGGGATCTCTATTTTTATTTATTTATTTATTTATTTTTATTTTTTAGGTACTGGGAATTGAACCCAGGGGCACTCGACCACTGAGCCACATCCCCAGCCCTATTTTGTATTTTATTTAGAGACAGGGTCTCACTGAGTTGCCTAGGGCCTCACTAAGTTGCTGAGGCTGGCTTTGAACTCGCGATCCTCCTGCCTCAGCCTCCCAAGTGCTGGGATTACAGGCGTGCGCCACCACACCCGGCAGGATCTCTATTTTTAAGAGGAATGTGGTAGGGTAAATGTTTTTCCACTGTCACATCAGTTCAGGCCCTTGGCAAACTCAGAACTGTACTATGGGACATAAAAGTAGACTTTAAGTTAGAAGACCTGGGTTTATGTCTCAGCTGTATTTCTACCTGTGTATTCCTTTGCAGATTGTAGTCTCTCAGCCTTAGTCTCATCCATAAACTGGTAACAATAACTACATTTACCTCACCAAGTTATTGTAAGGATTAAAAGAGCTAAAATTCTAAGTTGTTATAATAAGAGTCTTCCTTAGATTGCTCAGCCAGGTTAGAGGAATTTTTTAAAATATATGTACATTTTAGTTGTAGAAGGACACAATATCTTTTATTTATTTATTTATTTATTTATTTATTTATTTATTTATTTATTTATTTATTTTTATGTGGTGCTGAGAATCAAACCAGTGCCTCAGAGTGCAGGCACTCTACCACTGAGCCACAACCACAGCCCTAGAGGACTTTTAAGAGGATGATCATCTAAGCCAGGCATAGGAGTGCATGCCTGAAGCCCCCAAAAGCTATTTGAGATGCTGAGGCAGCTCCAAGTTCAAACCAGTATGGGCAGTGATAGCAAGACCCTGTTTTGTTTTTGTTTTAAATAATTAAAATATCAATATCCTGTTTTAAACTTAGAGGAAATTTGAAATATAATTCTAATTGGTGACTCAATAGCCCATATTCTTTAAGTGCTAAAAATGACTCCAATCTCTAAAAACATGATACTTAAATGAAAAAAACCAAAGTGCCTTGTTCAGAGTTAAATTTCACTTATTCAGATTACCAAGACACACCCAATACCCACCAGAACATCTATCACAGAATATCCTGATGGGACATTTTGCAAAAGATTTCAGAGCAGTTGTAAAGTTTTTTTTTTCCTTAGCAGAACTCTTCAAACAAAATGTTATGTGGAAGCCGGGCGTGGTGGCGCACGCCTGTAATCCAAGGGACTTGGGAGGCTGAGGCAAGAGGATCGCGAGTTCAAAGCCAGCCTCAGCAACTTAGTGAGGCCCTTAGCAACTCAGTGAGACCCTGTCTCTAAATAAAAATACAAAATAGGGCTGGGGATGTGGCTCAGTGGCCGAGTGTCCCTGAGTTCAATCCCTGGTTCCAAAAAAAAAAAAAAAAAAAAAAAAAAATGTTATGTGAAAGGAGAACAGATAAAACTCATTTTTAAAAATGTGCAGCCGTGGGACTGGAGTTGGGGCCCAGTGGCAGAGCACTTGCCTAGCATGTGTGAGCCACTGGGTTCAATTCTTAGCACCACATAAATAAATAAAATAAAGGTCCATAGACAAAAAAATATTTTTAAAAAAAGTGCAGCTGTTCTTATTGAAGTTGAGTGAGACTCCTGAAGCTCCCCATTGCCATCAGTCAGAAAACCCAGTATCAGAGCATGATTCCCTAATGACTCACGTAGGGGTTCCAGTCTCCTGAACCGCCACAATACTGATCCAAAGTGCTGAGTGGCTGACTGTGCTTTTTTTTTTTTTTTTGGAACCAGGGATTGAACTCAGGGACACTCGGCCACTGAGCCATATCCCCAGCCCTATTTTGTATTTTATTTAGAGACAGGGTCTCACTGAGTTGCTTAGGGCCTCGCTAAGTTGCTGAGGCTGGCTTTGAACTCGCGATCCTCTTGCCTCAGCCTCCCAAGTTGCTTGGATTACAGGTGTGCGCCACCATGCCCGGCTCTGACTGTGCTTTTATTTCCTAAAACATGGCAAGCTAAAATGTGAATGCAATCTCACCATGTTAAAGAAAAATAAGAATTCTGAATGCTCTATGACGAAGGAATCTGTGGCTCTGAACTTTTTTAGGTTCCCCCCAGTCCCTTCCTAGTTCTGGGGACTGAACCTAGGACACAAGATAGGCAAGTGCTCTACCACTGAGTTACATTCCCAGCTTTTTTCATTATTATTTTGAGACAAGGTCTTCCTAAATTGCCCAGATTGAGCTGGGCATGGTGGCACACGCCTGTAATCCCAGCACTTGGGAGGCTGAGGCAGGAGGATCGCGACTTCAAAGCCAGCCTCAGCAATTTAGTGAGGCCCTAAGCAACTCAGTGAGACCCTGTCTCTAAATAAAATACAAAATAGGGCTGGGGATGTGGCTCAGTGGTGGAGTGCCCCTGGATTCAATCCCCAGTACCAATAAACAAACAAACAAATAAATAAAAATCAAAAATTAAATAAATAAATAAATAAATAAATAACTCACCCAGATTGGCCTCTACCTTATGATCCTCCTGACTCAGCCTCTCAAGTAGCTGGGATTACAGGCATGTGCCACTATGCCCAGAGGAATTTTTAGGGTTTCTTTTCATGTCTGTGTGTTAGGGATCAAACTTAGGGCCCTGCACATGCCAGGCAAGGGCTCTACCACTGAACCACATTGCCAGCCCAGAATTTTCAGTTTTATGCTTTATCTATTCCATAACCAGATTTTCACTATCAGAAGAGACAGTTCTGGCTAGAGTACAATGCATGAGGCCAAGGTGAGAGTCCATCCCTGAGCCTCTTTCTGCTAGATGAAATCCTTCAAAGCCTGCTTTAAATATAACATCTTCTAAGAAGCCTTCTTTTCCCCACCTGTACTCCCACTTCTCATAGACAGCATTCCTTCCTCCCCTGAATTCTCCCTGTACCACAGCACAGAATGGTGGGGAACATACAGACATGAATCATTCAACATTTACTGAACTCCTACTGGGTACCAGGTACTATATAAAGTCGACACAGAGGTTCAAGGACAAACAAGAGGATTTTTGCTTTGAAAGAACTTTTAATTTGGCATAAGAGACATAGCTGATTTGCAATATAATGTGGCAGATAATAATACAGGAATGTAATGGGAGCTCAGAGGAGCACTTATACCAATCTGAAGGATATTCCTGATCCGGCCTTGAAGGATCAGCTGCTAACCAGGCAGACCAAAGACGGCAGGGGCTGACCAGCTATAGCACTACATGGAAATATGAATTTAAAAGATTATAAATTGTAAAGATTGTAAACTAGGAGATGACAAATTATAGCAAATGGGACTAAAAAGGAAGACAGGTCTTAAAAGAGTCTTAAATGCTAGGCCAAGGAACTTAGATTACTCCATAGTGAGGAACCGGGAAGATAAATGCTTAAGATTTGTATTCTTAGCTGGGCATGGTGGTACACTCCTGTAATCCCAGTAACTTGGGAGACTGAGGCAGGAGGATCTCAATAGAGTTCAAGGCCAGCCTTAGCAACTTAGCAAGACCCTGTCTGAAAAAAAGATTAAAAAAAGGGAATGTAGCTCAGTTAGCAAAGCACGTCTCAGTTCATTCCCTGTGCCCTCCTCAAATCAAAAGTTCAGAATTATACAAGTAAAAATGAGAACCGTGTTTTAGGTAGATCACTCTAGCAGAGATATAGGGGACAAATCAAAGGGGGTTGAAGAAAAAGAAGGCCAAAGTTAGACTGTATCAATAGTTTAGGTCAAAGTCAATGAAGGTCTGAACTAGAGCATTGTTGGCAGAGACAGAGTAAAGAAATGAGCAAAGAAATTCTTAGCCGGGCATGGTGGCGCACGCCTGTAATCCAAGTGACTTGGGAGGCTGAGCCAGGAGGATCACGAGTTCAAAGCCAGCCTCAGCAACTTAGCAAGGCCCTAAGCAACTCAGTGAGACCCTGTCTCTAAATAAAATACAAAATAGGGCTGAGGATGTGGTTCAGTGGCTGAGTGCCCCTGAGTTCAATCCCCGGTTCAAAAAAAGAAGAAATTCTTAAGAAGTCTAAGTTTAAACATTGACTTTTGAGGCTGAGAGTGTAGCTCAGAGGTACAGTGCATGCTGATCATACACAAGGTCCTGGGTTCTACCCCTAGCACCAAAAAAATAAATAAATATAGACTTTGCCTTTTACTAGCTGTGTCTCTTTAGAGAAGTTACCTTACTTTTCTGAGCTTTTAATTCATCTGAAAAAGGAGAATAAGATCTTCTTATCCTTATAGGACTACTGAGAAGATTAAATGAGATCATATCAAGGTTTTATCAAAACCTGGCAAAAACAGGGGGTGGAGTTGTAGCTCAGTGGTACGGCGCTTGCCTAGCATGTGTAAGACACTGGGTTCAATCCTCAGCACCACATAAAAATAAATAAAAAAGGTATTGTGTCCATCTACAACTAAATAAATATTTAAAACAAACAAAAAAACCTGGCAAAAGCAGACAATCAAGAAATTTGAGTTCCTTTCTCACCCTCTCCCCACGATCCCTTGAAGAATTACTTATTTCTGTCTCTGCTGATAGATATGAATTCCTGGAAGGCAGAAACCATTTCTTATCACTGTATCTTCTCAGCATCCAGCACATGAAATATGTTCAATACATGTTTACTGGATGAATAAAGGGTCAAGTAGTTCCAAAATGTGAGAAAATTTTGTTTCCTTAAGCACAAACAGAACTCTGGCCGTTAGATGGGCTTCCTCAACATAGGAATGGTCTGAGCACAAGTGGGAAAGTCTGCAATGGCATCCATCAACACTATCCTGGAAAAACACCTTAGAGGGAGCATAACTCCTGCTGAGTGAGAATAAGAAGCATCATTAGCTAGGTGTTCTTTGTCCTATGGAGAAGGAACCAGTATGTGATTGACTTCCACCCATTTGGCCTTCTCAGGGTGACAGAAGCAGAAATGATGCTTTTAAGAAGCAGTGAGGCTCTCTGCAGCTTTCCTGTGCTTCTTTGTCAGCAGCACTGCTGTTGAGCTACTGTCAATGTTCCATTGTATAAGACAGGCACTGGCAGGGTTTCATTTCTCTTGACACCCCATCCAGGTTTCCCTAAGCCCTGGATCAATTGAGATGGTCCCTGCTAGGTGAAGACTTAGGAATCTCAGACTCCATACATCATTTGGTCACAGAGCTCTCTCTTCTCAGGCTCCTATTTTAAAGGCAGAACCTATTACTATCTGGGGGAATGCAGGCTTTCTTGATATTCCTCTGCCCTCACTAAGGGCAGTGACGCGACAGGAGGGTGAGTATCTGATTCACACCAAGATGCCTTTGCTAAGGAACATCACACTAAAATGGCATTTTGACAGAGATGCTTATGGGACCTGGGATGGCACTAGACAAATGCCGAGCCAGTCCAAGCATTTGCCCCTCCCATACCTTGGCTTCAAGCAAACAAAGTCAGCTTGATTCAGAATGAAATCCAAACCACATGCATGTGCCCCACCCATGGCAGTCTCATTCATTCTTGCCAATTAAAAAAAAAAATTGTAATTGAACTGGCTTTCCCTCAGCTCCAAAACAGACTGGGTTAGCCCCCATCTTCCTCCTAGAGAAGAATGGCTCCAGCTACTATTTGTGTCACTGTATATTCACATAGCTTGTAAAACTCCCAATACCCTAGAGACTGCAGAAGTAATTTGTACCCTGAACTTGGACCTGGGGGCTTGCAGCACAATTAAATGTGTACCAGGGTAGACTAGTCAGCCAGAATTTCTCTGAGTACATGTTTGCTTTACTCCTCTTTGGAAAGAAAGTGGGGGAGGGTATTGGGTAGATAAAGGCTATTGGCACATTTGAGGCTTCAACAAAGTCAGGCTACATCGAACAGCTCCTGTAATTAGAGGCACATTCCCGACCCAAGACACTGCTCTGTGAACCTCCCACTTTACGCACAGAGAATTCTGCTCTGTCATTCCATCTGCAGTTTTTGCTGCAGCTCTTCCTGCTACCCTTCCCACAGATTTCTTTTGAAGCAGGTAGAGGGGGAAGGGGACAGAACCTAGAGGGTGGTGGTAGATGCAGAAAGGATAGAGGGGAAGAATCTGTACCAAAAAAGGAGCCTCTCTTTGGGGAGTGGGGGATGGGATACATTTCACATTACCTAGGGAAGGCAGATGGGGGAGAAATAGGAACATGGGAGGAGAAGGAAACTAAATAAAGAGCACCAACGACCCCTGAGGGCAAAGCACAGGCTCTCCGAGGCACTCACTCAGGCTGCCCAGCTGTCGGATGACATTTGCCAGGGTGATGTTGGTCATGCATTCCAGCTCGCTTCTAACGCTAGGCAACGTCTGACGGCACAGGTGCCTTGGCTCGATGTTTCTCGTTACTAACGGCATGGTGGACCTGCTTCAGGCAATGTTCTGAATGATGAAAAACAACCTAAAACAGAAATAACAGGAAAGTATTACTCAACCACAAATTCCAGGCACAATAGGGCTGTGTCTTTTCTTTCTGTCTTGCTGTGATCTAAAACAGCTTTTAAAAATCTTTACCCCTCTTTTTTGCTCTTAACCCCCCCCCCATTTCTTTTAAGGTTTGCTATTAGAAGACTTGCTATATAAATTTGTCACATAAACTTATATATTCTGAACTGGTGACTGCTGGTTGAGGTACACAGTTACAACTACTGATCCAACCAACAAGAGTCCCCAGAGGAAAGGAGGCATGGTCAGAAAACAATCCATTCAGCAAACAGTGGATGGTACAGATTCTATCCTTGGGGTGTCCATAACCAAGACAGATCAGATTCTAGGCCACCAATTAAATGGATCAAAAAAGAGCTTCTGTCATCTGATAATCTCCAGAATGAAATCAAGCTGCCAACAGTGATTCCATTGATATACATCAGGACATAGCTTCTTTAGTTCCTCCTAGATGAATGACTGTTAATGTACAACTAAATGCTAGCTGCCAGTATCTATTAACAGTAGTAAAGTTTAGTCTGTAAATTGACAGAATGAAAGAATATCAAGGATAATTTTAAATGTTCAATATGTCAGTATGCTAAGCCAACTATGTTAAAAGATTCCCTGATCCCTTCTCTTGTACCCGAAGCCTCCCTCTCCCTCCCACATTGGGTTCTATTCACCTGGGCCAAAGGGCTCTAGAGACAGCAGGAAGTGACTGCAGCAGACCTGGAAATTTTCAGTTACTGTTTCTTAGCCAGCCAGCTAAACCCCTTTCCCTAGGAAATCCCCCAGCACTTTAGGCTCATTCTGAGCTATTGTTTTACATTTAGATTACCAAATTCCTAATTTTACAAGTTTAGGAGAAGGTTTCAATTTCAACACAGTGAATATGACCACAGTTAAAGCACACTGGTCTGGTACTGTTTCTCCATCTTGCGAATCTAAATCTAAAATGGCCAAATGGTTTTAATGCTAGGGAAAATGGCAAATTCACTTCAAATGAAAAGATAAGGCATAAAAGTAACATATGCAAGCCCCCAATATTATAAACGCCTCTTAAAATTAAAAGCAGAGGTTTACTTACATCAAGCCTTAAAACACCAGCTCATCACCAAAAATGTTGATTGTTGGACACAAAATGCTTAAACCAAACTAACCATCACAGAACCTAAAAGTAAACCAACAGATTGTCTGACCAAAGGAAAAAAAAAAAAAAAAAAAAGCCCTTCAGGCTCAAAAAGGGAGTAGAACCCTTTGGAACAGACTGCTCCTTGTTATGGACATTCTGATCTGCTACAAGTAAAAATAAAACAGGAAGCCAGCAGCTTGGGGAACAAGATTTCCTGTCACCAACAGCAACAGCCCAAGAACCAAGAGAATCAGCTGTTTGCTTATAACTTTGAACCTCCCTTTAATAGTCACTATGTGGCAGCTGTGCCTATCTTTGGGGGTGCAGAGGTGTTTCCTGAATACTTGTCTACTCTCTTAGGAAATTATTTCCATTCCATTTTGCTGCTAAGTTCCTCCTTTAACTCAACAGGTTCCTAATCCAAACTCCAGACATTCCAGTTTAACTCCTTTTCCCTCTTTTGCTTCATGTAAACAGTATCAGGGACTAAGATGCAATCTTTAAGTAGTAACCCTAGTGAACAAGAAAGGAGGCATGAGGTTACAAACAAAAGAACTTCACAGGGCTCTGTACAACATTCTTGGGGTGCCCTCAGATTCCCAAATTTCAAACTTTCCAGAAGAATTAGGTAAGGAAGAGTCAGGAATGATTCACAACAGTCCACTATGAAGCTGGATGTGGTGGCACATGTCTGTAATTCCAGCTACTCAGGAGGTTGAAGCAGGAGGATGGGCCCTGTCTTTTTTTTTTTTTTTTTAATAAAGATTTTATTCATTTATTTATATGTGGTGCTGAGAATTGAAGCCAGTGCCTCACGCATTCAAGGAAAGCACTCTACCACTGAGCCACAAACCTAGCCCATGCAAAACCCTGTCTTAAAATTAAAATAGATGGGGCTGGAGCTGTAGTTCAGTGGTGTACTTGCTTAGTATGTGCCTGGGTTTGATCCCTAGCACTGAGAGTGGGAGGAAGAGGGAAGAAGAGGAAAAGTCACGAGGGCTCCATCGTCTGTGTACTGTTCCAGTTTCTCAGAGGAGCTACAAAGACAGACCACCTTGAAATTCTGTGTTGAATGTGACCACTTGCCAGTGCATTCCAGACTTTCCCTCTGGACACCTAATGGAAATTGGATTCCAGATAGCTAGGTAAATGTCACACAGGGGGTAGGGAGCAAATTCTAATATCTTGGTGCTTGAGCATTTATGTTTTTCCCAGTGCCTTGGGTAAGCAAACACAAATGGAGTTACTAACTGTCATCTGTGTAGGGTTTACCTGAAACCCAAGTTTTCAATAACAAGATGGCTTCCTTTTTATTTTATTTTTTTCTTTTTGACACTGGAGATTGAATCCAAGGGCACTTTACACCAATGAGCTGTATCCCCAGTCCCTTTTATTTTATTTTGAGACAGGTCTCACTAAATTGCTGAGGTTAGCCTCAAACTTGTGATTTTCCTGCCTCAGTCTCCCTAGTTACTGGGATTACGGGTGTGTGTCACTAGACCTGGCAAGATAAATTCCTCTTGCCAAGAAAAGCCAGTTCCCATAACCAGCTAGCAAATACTCAAGAAATAATAAGACATCAATATCTATCAAGACAAAACAATTAGAAAAGTATATCTGCTACTGCACTATTATTCATTTGTCTTTTGGATAATCAGTTGTTAGTTATCTTCTGCAAAAGTGTGGAATTATGCATGATGTGAACTTAACCAAGAAAAAAATATCTTATATTCCTATGAAAATAAATTTAGAAATGGCCAAAAAGACTTTCAGACTGTCAGGCGCAGTGGTACATTCCTATAATCCCAGCAGCTGGGGAGGCTGAGGCAGGAGGATCACAAGTTCAAAACCAGCCTCAGCTACTAAGCGAGGCCCTAAGCAACTTAGTGAGACCCTGTCTCAAAATAAAAAAAGGGCTGGGGATGTGGCTCAGTGGTTAAGCACCCCTGGGGTTCAATCCCCAAATCCCCAGTACCAAACAACAACAACAACAACAACTTCTAGGCTCTCAACTTTCTCAATTTTGCTTCAAGCAGTAGAAAATGCATGGGCTGCCGGGTGTGATGGCGCACGCCTGTAATCCAAGCGACTTGGGAGGCTGAGTCAGGAGGATCGCGAGTTCAAAGCCAGCCTCAGCAACTTAGCAAGGCGCTAAGCAACTCAGTGAGACCCTGTCTCTAAATAAAATACAAAATAAGGCTAGGGATGTGGCTCAGTGACCGAGTGTCCCTGAGTTCGATCCCTGGTTAAAAAAAAAAAAAAAAGAAAAAAGAAAATGCATGGGCTTTGGAGCTGAGACAAACATGGGTTAGTACTTTTGACTTTTTACTAACTGTGATCTTGAACAACTTTCCTAGAGACATGGAATAATATAACATATATAAAATGCCTTCTAGGTAAGCTTGTTGGCTCACACCTGTAACTCACGAGGTTGAGGCAGGAGGATCACAAGTTCAAGGCCAGCCTCAGCAAGTTAGGGGCCCTAAGCAACTTAGACTCTATCTCAAAATCAAATTAATTAATTAATTAATTAATTAATTAATTAACAGGGTCGGGGATGTGACTCTGGAGGCTGAGGCATGAGGATCACGAGTTCAAGACAAGCCTCAAGCAAGACCCTAAGCAACTCAGTGAGACCCTGCTTCAAAATAAAAAATAAATTAAATACAGTTTTAACCATTATGTAGAATGTAATATTCAGATAAAAATTAAAAATAAAACCCTAGACTTCAATGAAATTTGATGGTTTTTCCCCCAGAAGTTGTTCCCAGCTATGCTCCTGGGCCTCCTGAAAAACAGACACTATTTTCTTCTCCAGTCTTTCCTAACTGGTTTTCTTGTCTGCATCACAGAACAAATAAAATTATTAGTGACTTTTTTCTTAGTTCTCCTCAAGACTGTACATAACTAGCACCATTCCAGATACAGAGCAAAGAAGTTAATACATTACATACAATAAATGGCTAATGGCATTAGGGTTTAATTTTCTTATGGAACTCTAGTTGACAAAAGCTCTACCAACATCAGAAGCACTTTACTGGAAAATTTGTACAACACTCAGTGTTAAGGAACAACTGAATTAAGGAAGTACAGGTCAATTTTGCATTTTAGACAAATCATTCAACATCATTCAACAGAACTTATATTGGGATAGGAAAAGGCTGGCGATAAGACCAACTGGAGAAAACTTCACAAGCTCAGAAGGAGAAAGCTCAGAAGCAGAAAGCTCAGAAGCAGAAAGAGGGGCCCACCATAGCACAGGTAGTACATATGAACTGAGAAACCACAGGCAAGTTGCAGGGTGAGTCTAGCCTATTTGACCCCCCACGTGCTGCTCTTTCCTTGTTGTTTTGTACAGTTAAATGCACAGTGATAAAATGTATGTTTCCTTATTAGTGTCATGAAAAGAGTTAAATGCTAGTACTAGTGACAGAAATGAAAAGTGAAGAGAACCAAGAAAGTAGAGGTTCTTAGGTTAAAAAAAAAAAAAAAAAAAAGAAGTAGTTATGGAGCTGTGTGTGAGAGCACATACCTATAATTGCACTAACTCTAGAGGCTGAGGCAGAAGAATCCCAAGTTTAAGACCAGCCTCAGCAACTTAGTGAGACCCTGTCTCAAAATCAAAAATAAGAAGGACTGGGGGTATAGCTCAGTGGTAAAGTGCCCCAGTGTTCAATCCCCAGGACCAAAAAGTAAATTAAATTTTAAAAGAGCTGGGATATAGATCAGTAGTACAGTGCCCGTAGGTTCAATCCCCAGGACAGGAAAAACAAACAAACATACAAATAACAAAAAAACAGTAGTATCAGGAGGAGGATTTGTTATTATTAGGGATACATGAAAGAGTATAATGCCCCGCCTTTGTGGAACCAGTAAAGATCTTTTTCAGTCATATTTTACTTTGGGGAAATTATATGCTATAGTGCTATTTGCTCATTGGGGAATTTAAGAAGGTCCTACCCTTGTGTGTATGGGGCGGGGGGTGGTGCTGCATAGAAGAGGAATTAAATTAGACTTGCTGAGAAGATAAATGTCTTGGAAGTAACTACCTAGTTATCTAGGTTTCTTTTCTAGAGCTGTCTGACAGTAGAATCGGTTCTACTTAGATAAGGTTGTAAGTTCCCTCAGCCTCTGGATGACCAGCTATCAGGCATGTTGAAGGAGAAATTCCTAGAGGATAAGAAGGTACTGGACCAGATCTTAAACTATACAAAAATGTCATGGTACTGGCACCAAAACAGACCCGTAGACCAATGGCACAAAATAGAAGACACAGAGACAAATCCACATAAATACAGTTATCTCATACTGGACAAGGGTGCCAAAAACATTTCCTGGAGAAAAGACAGACTATTCAATAAATGGTGCTGGGAAAATTGGAAATCCACATGTAACAAAATGAAATTAAACCCCTATCTCTCACCCTGCATGAAACTCAACTCAAAGTGGATCAAAGACTTAGGCATTGGGGCTGGGGATATAGCTCAATTCACAAGGCCCTGGTTCAATCCTTAGCACTGCAAAAAAAAAAAAAGACTTAAGCACTAGAACAGAGACCCTGCGCCTCACAGAAGAAAAAGTAGGCCTAAATCTTCACCATGTGGGTTTAGGATCTGACTTCCTTAAGAAGACTCCAAAAGTGCAAGAAGTAAAATAAAAAATCAATAAATGAGATGATTTCAAACTAAAAAGCTTCTTCTTAGCAAAAGAAACAATCAATTATGTGAAGAGAGAGCCTACAGAACAGGAGAAAATCTTTACCACATGCACCTCAGAGAGAGCAGCACTAATCTCTAGGATATATAAAGAACTCAAAAAATTTAACACCAAAAACCAAATAACCCAATCAATGGGCTAAGGAACTGAACAGACACCTCACAGAAGAAATACAATTGATCAACAAATGTGTGAAAAAATGTTCAACACATTTAGCAATTAGAGAAATGCAAGTCAAAACTATTCATTTCACCCCAGGCAGAATGGCAATTATCAAGAATACAAACAACAGCTGGGCGCGGTGGCGCACGCCTGTAATCCAAGCGACTTGGGAGGCTGAGTCAGGAGGATCGCGAGTTCAAAGCCAGCCTCAGCAACTTAGCGAGGCCCTAAGCAACTCAGTGAGACCCTGTCTCTAAATCAAATACAAAATAGGGCTGGGGATGTGGCTCAGTGGCCAAGTGTCCCTGAGTTCAATCCCTGGTTCCAAAAAAAAAAAAAGAATACAAACAACAATAAATGAATAAATGTTGATGAGGATGTGGGGGAAAAGGTACACTGATACCTCACTGGTGGGACTGCAAATTGGTGCAACCACTATGGAAGGCAGTATGGAGAGTCCTTAGAAAACTTGGAAAGGAACCACCATTTGACCCAACTATCCCACTTCTCAGTTTATACCCAAAGGACTTAAAATCAGCACATTACAGTGATGCAGCCACATCAATGTTTATAGCAGCTCAATTTACAATAGCTAAACTGTGGAACCAACCTATGTGCCCTTAACAGATGAATGAATAAAAAAATGTGATATGGACTATTACTCAGCCTTAAAGAAGAATGAAATTATGGCATTTGCTGGTAAATGGATGGAGCTGGAGAATATCATGCTAAGCAAAATAAGCCAATCCCAAAAAACCAAAAGCTGAATGTTTTCTCTGACATGCGATGCTAATTCACAATGGGGGCAGAGGCTAGGAAAGAATAGAGTTACTTTAGATTAGGTAGAGGGGAATGAAGAGTAGGGAGAAGTTATGGGGGTAGGAAGGATAGCAGAATGAATCAGACATTACTACCCCATGTACGTATAATACTATACAACTGGCGGTATTCTATATCATGTATAATCAGAAGAATGAGAAAGTATACTCCATTATTTATGATGCATCAAAGTGCATTCTGTTGTCACATATAACTAATTAAAACAAATTTAAAATATTTTTTTAAAAGAAGATATTGGGAGGTCAAACTGGATAATCTTTATATTGCCTTATAAATCAGAGATACTACAATCTTCACTCAGGGCTCAGTCTCCTCATGTACCAAATAAAGGGACTAAACTAAATGATCTTTAAGAAGCTTCCTAGCTCTAAATTTTTTTTTGGATTTACTTCTACCTAAGCTGCCATTACCTTCTCACTTAGACAACCTCCACTTGTGTTTTGAACTCAAGAGGCAAGTCAAGGGAATATAGAGAGGCCATTTATCTAGCTCCTTCTGGAGGCCTGCATCTGTCAGTTACCAAGATCTGTAGGCTCCAGAATGGCCCAAAGGATGTTTCAGACAGAGTCCTGGGTTAAGTTATTTATACTCTTGGAGGGTCCTGGACTGGTCTGGGAGGAGGCTTACCCAGGGAAGTCCAAAGAAAAACCTGACTTTTAGATAAGTTTCAAGTATCTAGGTCAAAACCAGCAGCAATCTCCATCTTTACCCCTGGATAGTTTTACCTTTAGGGAATGAGTCCAAAAACAAATACAAGACTTCAGAATCCATTCCTAGCCATGGCCCGATAGTATAATGACCCATCTCAACTGTCAGTGCCATGACACTGGCATGTCATACTTTTTGAAAGGGAATTGGATGAGAGGCTCTATCAGGTCCCCTCAAACAGTGAGATTCTTCCAAGCCTGTATGCTGGAAGTTACCATGGAATATTTACATATCACATTTGGTCAGTGTAAAGTAAAAAAGAGACTTTGACATTTACTCAAATTTTTGAACTCCTACAACTCTGCTCCCAACAGGGGTAGAGTAAGACCAGGAAGGGCTTGAGAGGCAGGAGGTGGCAATAAATGAAGGCTGCATGTGAGAGTGAGGTAGGTCATTCTGGCATTGACGTTTATTACTGTTTAAGATAAATAAACAATGGTGCATTGAAAGCCAAGGTCATTGATAACACCTGCAGAATTCTATGGTCACATCCAAAAAGCAAGTGTATCTGGACAACAGCAGTAACCACTACAACAGAAATGCTTCTCAAGGCAGTTCCTCTTTGAAACATCACCAAAATGCTGGTCAGCAGTAGCAGGGGATGGAAACATGTGGGGATGTTGTATTTGTGGCAATCAGGACTTCTGCTTTCACTTCAGCATTTCCCACTGTTTTATAGTTAACAGCACTCTGGATGGCAGCATATGAGAAGAGGTTTACTTTAGTTTCCTCTTGAAAGAAGCAAATTTATGTTAAAATATACACATTCCATGGGATTCAAGAGTTTAAAAGTTGAATAATCATCTGACTTTAAAATGACAAAATAGCAGGTGTGGTGGAACATACCTGTAATCCCAGCTATTCAGGAGAATGAGGCAGGAAAATCACAAAGTTGAGGCCAGCCTGGGTAACTTACCAAGACCCTATCTCAAAATAAAACTTTAAAAAAAGGACTGGGGATACAGCTTAGTGGAAGAGCACTTGCCTAGGATGAGCAAGGAGCAAGGTCCAAAGTTCAATCTCTGGTTCCACCACCTCCACACACAAACTATAGGCAACAGTCTTATTGTAATCTAAGCCAGTATACTAAAATGTTTAAAGTATGAATTTTCTTTAGCAGTCCTCACTACCATGCAACAACTATAAGAAGGAATGCTTCATAGGCTTAAGCACCCACCCACTTCCTGTTGAAACACAGGGTGGGGCTGAACTGACAAATATAACCAGACTCTCTCCAGACACAAGGAAATACTGACAAATCAGTTTGGGTCACTAGAATGATGCCCAAAAGAGCAAGCAGGACAGAAATGGAACTCCTGGGGTGGACAGATAAAGTATGTGACTGTGAGAACCAAGAAAAAGAGCTTACTTGTGATCTAAAGTCATGAGAAATTTCCAATTTTGTAAAGGAATGAGACCAGCTCTGGGCCTTCATTGAATCAATATGAGAAACCTTCTTGTCTTGATTTGACTTTGGAACAGTGGCCCAGGCAAAAAAGACTTCTGAACTCCAGTAACTTACTTCTTGAGCACACTAAACATCTATCAAGGACCATTTACACCTGGTAATTCTTGAGCTTTCTATTATCTTTTTTTTTTTTTTTTTTTCCTTGTGGTGCTGGGAATTGAACCCAGGACCTTGTGCTTGCAAGGCAAGCACTCTACCAACTGAGCTATATCCCCAGCCCGCTTTCTATTATCTTTTGGGGGCAATTCCACCTTTTATTCTTACCTTTATCACTCTTCAGGCTCTAATCATAACATTACTCTTAAGACTAAAATTGGGGGATCACTATTACCTTCAAAATTGGTTTCTTATAGTATCAACCTTTCTGTAGAATTTTCCCCATAAGTGACCAAACTCAGGCTCTCTTTTCAGTAGGATCCATCTGGTTGTCCAAAAGAATATACATTTAAACTATGATTTGGAAATCTGGACCCTAGTTCTTGGTCTAATGATAACTGGCAATTGGGGATAAAATTTCACTTCATCCCTCTAGTTCATTTGAAAACAACACTAAAAAAAAGCTTGAGAGACGCTATATGAAACTGAGATTTTATTTACAAAGTATTCTCAGCTCTGAAAAAACAGACTTATTTGAATATTTCTTGTATCTTCATCTTGGCCCATTCCCTGTTATGGATCTATTTAAATTTCATAGGATCTACAATGTTGCCATTGATAACTCTCAGTTACAGACAAAGTTTATTTTCCTTTCCCAACCTAACGTCAATTTCTAGGAATACCCAAATCATCAAAATGATATGGTTTAAAATACTTCAGAGTCAGGCGCGGTGGTGCACGCCTGTAATCCCAGAAACTCGGGAGGCTGAGGCAGGAGGATAGCGAGTTCAAAGCCAGCCTCAGCAACTTAGCGAGACCCTAAGAAACTCAGTGAGACCCTGTCTCTAAATAAAATACAGAATAGGGCTGGGGATGTGGCTCAGTGGCCGAGAGCCCCTGAGTTCAATCCCCAGTACCAAAAAATAAATAAAATAAAATAAAATAAATAAAATAAAACAAAACAAAACACTTCAGGCTGGGCTTGGTGCCACACACCTGTAATTGCAGCTATTAGGGAAGCTGAGGCAAGAGGATCTCAAGTTCAAGGCCAGACTTGGCAACTTAGCAAGACCTTGTCTCAAAATTAAAAAGGTTCAGTTCAGAGGCAGAATGCTCCTGGGTCCAATCCCAACTGGGGGGGGGGGGATTATCCATCATCTGAATGGGCTTATTTTGACTTTGATTAAATAAATATAATAGTGAATAATTTCCCTCAAATATGTAGAACTTACTCCTAACATTTGTGTGTACCAGATTTCTTTCAGTCATAATCATCAATTGAGCATTTAATTCACACAGGAGTGTAACATGAAAAAAACAATTAAGATGCTCTAGAAAATAAACCTCCACATACCCCATTCCCATAAACTTAGTAGACCTCAACAAATCAGTTCAAAGGATTACTAGAAATAAGTCAATAATTCACATAAGCCCCAGTATTCTTCATTTTCAAATGCTTTCACTTTTTATTTATAGTCAATGACAGAAGAAAGTGATCTTTAGTTGGTGGTAAGTAAAAATCTGGGACAAGTAACTGGGAAAAGCCAACATGGGCATGTATTCTAGACTCCCAGACAAATGGAGAGTCAAAGTGCAATGCCATGAGGGAACACACACTTGGTTTTTATGGAAGGGTCTCACCCCCATTTACCTCCCTACTTAGAGATGAAGAACATGGTACTAGGATGTAACCTTTCTTTCCTGACTCTTATAAGTAGTAGTAAATACTGTACTAGTTAAGCCTCCGTACAGAGAAGGCATTGGAGTACCCAGTGCTGTTCTGAATATAGTGGAGGGTTTAGAAATGAAGAAGGAAGGCGATAATCAGAGCCGAACTGCACATCAGGCACGGAGTAAGTCTCATTTCATCTTGCCAACTGTCTAACCATTCATTTTAATCTCTATGATGTCTCACTTCATATTTCAAGCTTCTCTGCAGTAACTGCTCCCTCTCTGGGACGAACAGCCAAAAAAGAAACTGACTTTACACAACTAAGAAAGGCCAGGGAAAAGAAGGTTACAGAGCGACAACAGAAAAAGAAATTCAGCAAAATGTTTTGCTGACAGCTCAGGGTAATATACAAACACACCGTGTGGTCATGGAGCAAGCAGAAGCAGCAGTCCTGGATATGAGTGTTCATATACAACTTGAGTGAGAGGAGAGACCTAGCAATCACAACTACATCTGAGCAACAGGGAGTAGAATTATGGAGCAAACTGCCATGCAATTCCATATCAACTATTCTATTCTGCCAGATGTAACAAGAATTCATTCCTGAAAAAGTGTCACACACTTATCTGTCACTAACAGCCAACCCACCAGCAACTGACTAAGAGTCAGCAGCAAAGGGCAGCTGTACATTTACTTCCTCTCAGAAGGTCTAGCCACCACTCAAAACAATGGATTTATAAGGGAAAGTCCTTGAGCAGAAGGAAAAATAAGTACCTCTTCCCTTCTTTTCTTTTTCCCACATTTTTTTATTGGTGAAATCTCTTCTACCTTTAGTTCACTAGGTAGTTACCCAAGCCCTCAAAATATAATAAAGAGAGGGGCAGAGCAGCAAGATCATGAATGTTAAGAAACATAGGTGTGGGTTTTACTCCACCACTGCCACATTTCAGTTTTGGGACCCTGACAAGCAGTGTAATCTCTGTTTCCTAACCTGTTAAATTATTTTAACAATTCCTAACTTGTAAGGTTATTATGAGAAAAAATGAAAGCATGTATAAAATGATTAGCACATTGCATGGCACAGGAAAAGATAACTGATACGATAGCAGGAGTAACTAGAAGTAATAATAGTACTGGTAATGGTAGTGTTAAAATGGTTAACATCTATCTGGCACTCATACTGTTCTAAATGATTTATATGTGATTGTTTTAAACATTATATAATATTGTCTCTTAATAAGCTTCAGGTTGTATTAACCATTAACTACTAATTATAGCACTCTTATCAATGAATCAATGAATATTTATCAAGAAGTCTTTCGAAGACACAAAGTATATACAATTTTTCCCTTGACTTCAAGAGCTTATAATTTAGTTGAGAAGACAGATAAAACCTTAGTTAAGTATAACACAGCAAAGAAATAGAAGTTTAATTATCAAAGGAATGATGTAGTCAATAATGGCAACAGAAAGGATGAAAAGATCATTGTGAACTGGAGAGACTGAATAGACGTCCTGAAACAAAAATATTAAAATGGGCAGATTTGAAAATAAAATAAAATACGCAGATTTGGACATAAAGAAAAAAACAGGAAGTTTTCCAAGTAGAAATAATAACGTTAAACAAGTCTTATGAATTCTACCACTAGTATTCACAGAAAGGTCACAATTCCAATGGACCTCTACATTATTTCATCAAATCTGAGATGCCACTGATTGTAAGACACATGATGATAGATAAGATACAGAACAAATGAAATATTTTTATTTATTATTATTATTTATTTTTTTATTTGTAGTACTGGGGATTGAACTTGGGGGTGCTTTACCACTGAGCTACATCCCCAGTCCTTTTCCTTATTTTCACACAGAGTCTTGCAAAGTTGCTGAGGCTGGCCTGGAACTTGTGATCCTCCTACTTTGGCCTCCCAAATCGCTGGGATTAGAGGTGTGTGTTTCCATGCCCATCTGAAATCTTTACTTTTTATAACATGAGAGGGTGAACAAGATGATCGTTTAAACAGTTCTTTCCAATCTAAAATGCTATGCTTCTATAATTCAAGTTTTGTAAATCATAAACATCACAAGAACAAAGACAATAAAAATAAGAGACTGAAATCATACTCCATAATTTGCAAGAAAACTAAAATACCTCTAATATGTTTGTTTTACTTTATATACTTGAATATATAGGTATCTTCATACCTTTTTCTGCCAATTCTATCACCTCCCCGTATTTCTCAGTCTGTTTCTGCTAACTAGTCTAATCTTCCTGGCATGTATTGTAAATTTTTTTTTTCAGGTCCAGTACTGGAGATTGAGTCCAGGGGTGCTCTACCACTGGAGTTACATCCCTAGCCCTGTTTTTCATTTTGAGATAGGGTCTTCTAAAGTGTCCAAGCTGGCCGTGAATTTGTGATTCCCCTACCTCTGCCTCCCAAAGCGCTGTGAACTGTAATTACAGGCCTGCACTACCACACAGTCAGCCAGTCTTGTAACTTTTTTTTTAATAATTTGTTTTAGTTGTAGGCGGACACAATACCTTTATTTTATTTTTATGTGGTGCTGAGGATTGAACCCAGGGCCTCATGTATGCTAGGTGAGCTCTCTACCACTGGGCCACAACCCCAGCCCCACCTTGTAACTTTTGATTAGACACTGGACACTATTTTATGTTTTACATTCTTTTTTTTTTTTTTGGTACAAGGAATTGAACCCAAGGGCACTCCACCACTGAGCCACATCCCCAGTCCTCTTTTGTATTTTATTCAGAGACAGGGTCTCACTGAGTTGCTTAGGGCCTCACTAAGTTGCTGAGGCTGGCTTTAAAGTTGCGATCCTCCTGCCTCAGCCTCCCAAGTGCTGGGATTACACACGGCTATTGTTTTACATTCTTGAGTATGTAACATTATTTGTTTTTGGTACTGGGGTCTGAACCAAGGGCACTTAACAATTGAACCACATCCCCAGCTCCCTCCCTCCTTTTTAACATTTTTTTAAAATTTTTAAATTTTGGGCTGGGGATATAGCTCAGTTGGTAGAGTGCCTGTCTCGTAAGTACAAGGCCCTGGGTTCAATCCCCAGCACCGGAAAAAAAAAAAAAAAAAAATTTAAATTTTGAGTCAGGGCCTCACTAAGTTGCTGAGGCTGGCTTTGAACTTGTGATTCCCGTACCTCAGCCTTTCAATAGTGTTGAACTTTGTTCTGATTGTTAAGTGACTTCTGGTTCAGTTTGGTAGTTCTGAGGCTTGTTTTTAAATCTTATGAAGGCAGGTCTAGAGTATCCTTTACTCCTGGAATATTTTAGCTCCAGTACTACCACGTGGCTCTTTTGGGATCTCTATGGAGTGTCCTAAGTGGGTCATGTGAACTCTACTCTGGTTGGTAGAAACCCAAACACATTCCTGCTCTGGGAACCAGTTAGCTGATATAGCTGCCTGGTCAGTCTTTGCCAGCCTCCTGGAGTCTGATCCTACTAACAGTTTGTGTGTGTTGTCAACAAAGATTCAAGGTGACCCAATGGAGACTCCTAGAGCAATTTTTCTGCATAAGTCTCTCCTCTAAAACTTTACCCCATAGCTTCCAGTCACCTTAGCCCCCTTAAACTATAATCCCTATCTCTAGTACAGCAAGACCACTGTGTTCTGTTTGGGATCCTCTACTCTACTCTGCATGGTTCAGAACATGCATCTATCTACATAGAGAGCAGGGGAAATCACAAGATTTAAGATTCATCCTTATTTCCCTTTTTCCAGGGATCACAGACCTATACTCCCTATTTAAGCCAAGAATGATTTCCAAGCCAGGTACAGTGGTGCATGCTTGTAATCCCAGAGGCTCAGGAGGCTGAGGCAAGAGGATTTCAAGTTCAAAGCCAGCCTCAGCAAAAGTGAGGCACTAAGCAACTCAGAGAGACCCTGTCTCTAAATAAAATACAAAATAGGGCTAGGGATGGCTCAGTGGTCAAGTGCCCCCAAGTTCAATCCCCCAAACAACAACAACAACAAAAAAAAACATTTACATTCCAGCTTTAACAGGGCCCTAGAATTTTTTTTTCAAGTTTTTTAGTTATAGATAGACACAATACCTTTATTTTACTTATTATTATTTTTATGTGGTGCTGAGGATCAACTGCAGTGCCTCACACATGCTAGGGATGCACCCTACCACTGAGCCCCCTCCCAGAATTCTTAAAGTCAGATTAATTTGAATTTATCTTCAATAAGTATATACCAAGTTGTACTTTTGGAAGTAATAAGAGGAAAAAGTAGACATTCTGAAGTCCAACAAACGGCAAATAGTAGGCTATTATCATTATAAACATAACACACTTGAATAACTTAATATTTTGAATGATCACAGTTGAGAACAATGATCAAATGATTCTTTTCTTTTTTAAAGCTAACATTCATATGGGTGTTTTCTACATTAAAACAAAAAAAAAAAGCTTGGTGAACCCAAAAGAACATTCAGTCAAGGGATACAAGAATTCCTTGAGCCACTAGATATATGACCTTAGGCTGGTTTCTCTCTGACCCTCATCTGAAAAGGGAAAAAATAAAACCTGCCTCACAGGATGGTTCTAAGAATAAAATAAGATAACATGTAAGCCTTCTAAAAGAGTACAGAGCACCTAGTAGATACTCAGTAACTGAAAGCTTTCATTATACTAACTCAAAGGAATAATGAGTTTTTATGGACTCACCTCCTAGTGGTAATGGAATAATCTAAGGAGAGCAAGCCAAACTAAACAACAATGAGCAATACACAGGGACTCTCCTAACTGCTCCTTTTCTTCCCCCCTTTGGTCTCAATGGAGGCGAAATTGTGTGAGGGCCTCTTAACCTCAAATAAGACTCTTCAGGAAGTATAAAGATTAATACAGGAAAAAAAAAATGGATTGCCTTGGCTTATTTTATGCCGATTTTAAGGATTACAACAGAATATCAGATTTCCGTAACACAGTCAAGAATCAATATAGGGGCTGGGGACAAAGCTTGATGGTAGAACGTTTGACTTGTATGTGTGAAGCCTTAGGTATGGGACCCTATACCACACATATACAGAATCCATACAGTATTTTCATATTATATACAAAATAATCTCAAAGGGACCATTATCTGGATTGTGGTGTATCTTTCAAAAACACACAGCCAGGGCATGGTAGAACATGACTGTAGTGCCAGCACTCAGGAGGCTGAGGCAAGAGGATCACTTGAGTCCAGGAGTTCGAAACCGGCCTGGGCTACATGGCAAGACACAGTCTCAAAGAACAAACACCCTTTCATCTTAAAGACCCAAGGTAAAAGTTATCAATTCTAAAAAGCCTTATTTGACTCTTCTAATCTGAAGCCATTTTTCCCTCTCCCAAAGTGCCAAAGAGGTATATCTAACCTCTTTCATGGCAATTACTACATTCTATTTTGTAGCACACACTTTTAGGATATAAAAACTCTTTGAGGGTTGGGGATATAGCTCAGTTGGTAAAGTGCTTGCCTTGCAAACACAAGGCCCTGGGTTCAATCCCCAGCACCGCAAAAAAATAAAATAAAATAAAATAAAATAAAAAATAAAAAATAAAAACTCTTTGAGGAACTGCAAAACAAAATATCTCTAAACCTAAAAGAAGTATTAGTAGTAATGGAGCCAAGCCTGGGACTCTTAAAACTTCTTTGCATTTGATAGTGTTTGCTCAATAAATATTTGTTAAATTCCTAAAATGTACCATTTATTTATTCACATTTTCTTGAGTATTTCTAACCCTCCAAAGAATTCTGCAAGGGAAGAAGTGGTATTCTGATTTTATAGATGAGAAAACTAAAACTCAGAGTAGTTTTCAAACTGTTTTGATTTGTTTGAGATGGAGGGTCTTGCTAAATTGCCCAGACCAGTCATGAACTTGAGATCCTTCTGCCTTAGTCCCCAAGTAGCTGGGACTACAGGCGAGACCCACTGTGCCCAGCTCAGTTCTATAACTTTATCAAAGTCGCAAAGATTCAAAGTTCATGCTTTTTCCATGACACACTGCAGACAACTCATCACAAAACACCCAAACCAAGAATTCAGAAAAATATGTCCGAATTTCTCATCTTCATACACAAGTGGCAGCAGGCCCCAGACCAGTATCTTCCCTCTTAAAGAAAAAGACTGCATGTCAGCACAGGACATATTTACCATGGAACAGAAATGGTGTTAATGAGGGTAACACACTGCTTTCTCCCTCTCTACACCCAATTTTAGCCAGCAGCTCAGGGGCTTCACATCTTTCGCTTTAAACAACATAAACACTGGCTCATTTAAAGTGCCAGCCACAGATAACATGTTCAGTTGTTACCGCTTTCCAAACAAACTCCTGTTTTCAAACAGCTAGGCATTTGGGGTTCCGTTACTTCTGATGGGTTACTTTTATCCACAGGATCGCAGAGAATCACTTTAAGCTTCATTCTCTGTTCACTGTTTCGCTCATCTAATCGTGTCATCAGGGACTTTTTTTTAAGCACCTAGTCTTTCATTTTCTTTTACAATGAATCAAAACATATTCCTTTGGGTGATTCCTAAACTGCACATGTATATTTTAAAATAATATTCTTTGACCCTTTTTCTAAAAAGCACAGTTGTTTTTCCTATTTAGCCGAAGTCAAGATAATTATGTCAGAAGTTTTACCCCATCTCTTTCTGCATATAGGGAATACTGAAAAGTTAAGTCCTTTTTAATTATTAAATGTAAATAGCTCATTAAATATAATCCAATTACTTTAATTGTAAAAAGGAAGTAATTATAATATGTACATGTATTCTTGCCTAGATTTAATATCTTAAATTAATCTTTTCAGCATTAATATTTTAAATTAACCCCTGACAGCCGGGTGTGGTGGCGCACGCCTGTAATCCCAGCACTTGGGAGGCTGAGGTAAGAGGATCGCAAGTTCAAAGTCAGCCTCAGCAACTTAGCGAGGCCCTAAGCAACTCAGTGAGACCCTGTCTCTAAATAAAAAAATACAAAATAGGGCTGGGGATGTGGCTAAGTGGTCGAGTGCCCCTGGGTTCAATCCCCAGTACCAAAAAAAAAAAAAAAAAAAAAAAATTAACCCCTGACATTAGAAAAATGCAAGAAAATGATGTCTCTTTAAAAAAATATATGTATAAAGCTATACTTTATGGATCTTTGTTGCAATTCACTCACAAACAATTTCAGTGGGAACAGCCCACTCCCACAGAGCAAAATAATTATATACCACCTGCCCAAACTGAACTGTGGTATTTCTTGTCAGCCATAAATCATATTAAAGGGTCTGTCATATTCTAGTGCCTTGGTAGGACAAAAAGACAAGAGATGAATTCTGTGGTAGTCCAGTCATCACAAAGGCTTTACTGGGAAAGACAATTCCAAGACAAAATTTGTTAGAAGAATGTGTTTGATATAGTAACCAAATTACTATTTTCCTAATTTTTATTCTGCCACTATCAGCTCTCTGGGACTCTTCCCAAGCATTCTTCTTGCTCTCTGGCCTCTAGACTCTCAAATTTGTTTTTATCACATTTTCCCCTCAGTAGCCTCTGGTTCTTAGATTCTTACTTTTTCTTGGTTACCAGTGGTAAATATATGCTAAATCTCTTTGAACTGCTTTGAAAATGGGCTCTGCCATAGTCTGAAAATGGGCTCTGAAGAACATCCATCAGAAGGGAGGGAAAGGCTTACACAGATGAGGAATTAAGATTAAGCTCTATTTTTCTACCTCCTATCAAAATCTATCCATGAGTATAATTTGGGGCTGTAGCATGCATGAGGCACTAGGTTCAATCCCAGTCCTGCAATAAAACAAACAAAAACCAGTATTTTAAGATATGAACATGTACTTAGAAAAAATATTACATTTATATTATCACACTTTTTCCAAACTTCAGAAATACCAAGAACTGTTTGAATATACCTGTTGTAAAGGCAGCAACCAGGGCCATGTTTGTATAGCAATTTCCCTCCAAAGTAGGAAAGTTCTATTTAAAGCACCAGGAAGCATCATGTGTTTTCAGCAACTCTCAAGGATTTCACTGAAATAGACTGTCCTGTTCAGACCTTGTATTAATGAGTCAAAGGTGCAGCTCTGTCTCACTGATACCATTGCCTAAAACAAAGTAATGAAATGGATAAGGCTGATTGTGACTAACTCCCATGGTTATTTAGACTACAGCTATGTTGGAACAGTTCTCGAATACACAGGGCTAACTTCTGTTATCCAGCCTAACTTTGGGAAGTTATTTTATTGTCCAAAAAGATAGTTATATGGGTTGGTGTGGGTTCCTTCATCCCAAACACTGTACTGAAGTGTGAATAGTTACCTGATATCTGATGATGACCACAGTACTCCAGAGGACAGCATCATTAAAAGTCTACAAGAAGTAATTTCACAGGTAAAAGGTACAAGAGCAGCTAAAACTAAGCCCCTTTCAAAATTTCAATGATTCAAGTTTCATCTTGATAACACTGGTGTTTTTGTACAAAATATATCTTATTAGGCCAGCTCTTTAAAGTTAAAAAGGTGTCTTTAAATGCCTGCTGACCTAAAATTGCCATGTTCCATGCTTTAAAGGGATTGATTTTCTGGAGAAGGACAATGAGATGCCAAATTCTGTTCAATGGAGATCAGAATTCTATTTGGTGAACCTATTCCGCACCTGTGGAAGTAAAAGAATAAGACAGCCCAGAGGGAGGATGGTATTTATGTGGGCTCTCCCTATGACCTCTTGGCAGCAAATGTGAAAAAGTCCTTTTTTGAGGCTTACAGGCGGGCCCAGGACTTTCAACTACCCATTCAAGCAGGGTTACAATTCCCCTCCTCCATAATTAAGTTCTCTTTCCACTCTGTATGCATGCATGAATTGCAGTGACACTGACACGGGGGCCTGACATTAGTGTCTGAAGGTCATTTAAATCCTCCTTCTTCCAAGCTGCCTTAAAAGCAATGCATCACCCAGTCTACAATGCCTGAATGTAGGATTTGACTGGACAGGACTCAAAGCAGAATCCCTAAAGAATAAAAAGAAAGTGAGCTCCAAATCCAGTATCATAAAAAGAACAAATCAAAGAAATAAAACTCAGTTACTCAAGAGACAACAGAAAAACATTAACAACTAATACTGATTGAATGGAAACACTTAGGATAATTCCTTTTATTGAGGAACACAGGAAAGGTCATTCACGATGTGGTCCCTTTGTGTCTCTAGTCTCATCTCCTGACACTTTCTCATACACACACACTGTTCCTTAATCACACAGACCTTCCCAGGGCTCCCTATTGCACATTTGCTCAAGTCTAACCACTCACCGCAATCCCCCACAAACTTCTAAGGTCTTCCAAGTCTAACTCAAGTAAAACATTTTTTGATGGGCTTTGTCCTGAAGGAGATCAGTGTCCACTCTCTTACATACCATATTGGTTCTCTAAGCTTTTTTTTCTTTTTTTTTTTTTGGAACCAGGGATTGAACTCAGGGACACTCGGCCACTGAGCCACATCCCCAGCCCTATTTTGTATTTTATTTATAGACAGGGTCTCGCTGAGTTGCTTAGGGCCCCGCTAAGTTGCTGAGGCTGGCTTTGAACTTGAGATCCTCCTGACTCCGCCTCCCAAGTCGCTTGGATTATAGGCATGCGCCACCACACCCGGCTTTCTCTAAGCTTTTATACACCTAATCCATGCTTATACCATCAGACTGGATTAAAATAATTGATTTTCTTAGTTCCTCTCCACTAGACAGTGATCTCTTTGAGGCCAGTGATATCAGGAATCTCTAATAATAGTGTCTACCACCACGCTAGGTACCAAGAGAATGCTCAGGAAATGTTTATCAAATGAATGAAGCCACCATAGGTGGCTTTTGTGTGATAGCCCTTATAAAGGTAAAGATGGGAAGATGTCTGAACTTTTACTCCTTATAGCATTGCTTCCAGAGGAAAAAGAACCTAATCTGAATAGCTCAAGTTCAACCTCTGTTTTAGAATTGAGATTCTTGGCAGCCTATCAGGTTACAAAACAGAATACCATATAATCTTCAAGCCCAGGAAAGCAAGAAGGAGTCTTATCTGGGACATATCAGAGTAAGAAGATAAAAATTAGAAACCAAGGCATGGTGCACATGCCTATAATGCCAGCTACTTGGGAGGTTGATATAGGAGGACTGAAATTTTGAGGCCAGCCTCAGCAATTAGCAAGACCCTCAGCAACTTAGTAAGATCCTCTCAAAAATAATTAATTAATAAAAAGGGCTGGGGATATACTTCAATCTTCAGCTACCCTCCAACACCAAATTTTAAAAAAGGACTGGGATGTAATTCGGTGGCAAAATGCACCTCTAGGTTCAATCTGCTTTATTATTGCCAGAAAAAATAAATAAATAAATAAAAATTAGAAAGCAAGGCTAGGTGGTGCATGCCTATACAAATCCCAGCAACTCAGGAGGCTAAAGCAGGAGGATCACAAGCTCCTGGCTAGCCTCAGCAACTCAGCAAGATCCTATCTCAAAATAAAAAATAAAAAGGATTGGGGATGCTGCTCAGTAGTAGAGTGCTCCTGTGTGAAATTCATAGTCCTGTAAGAAAGAAAGAAGTCAGGCAGGCAGGCAGGCAAGCATGTCTTAAACAATAAATAAGGTTGGCTAAGAGAAGTTCCAGGTGGACGGAGCAGTGAGAGTAGAAGCAAATGGTGTTCCAGGAACAGCAAATGCCTTGGTGTGGCTGAAGTGCAGGAAGTCATGAATGATGAGGCTAATAAGGCAGACAGAAGCCAAGGCATAGAGGGCTTTGTATCCTGCGCTATGTCGCTTTGAGTGTGTTGAAGACTATAGGGAGCTATTTAAGATTGGGGCCAGAGAGTGACATGATCAGATTTGCATTTAGAAAGCTCTCTTTGGCATCAGTGTAGAGAATGTACAACATGAAGGGGTGAAAGACTGAGGCAGTAGTCCGAACGGAAGTACTTCTAATTGATGGATAGAATCTATATAGAGTTACAATAAAAGATGATAGAAAGTGTTCTACCACTGGGCTTGAGATCAGGTTATGTCACTGATAAGCTTTTCCCTTTAACAATTATGTTACTTAATCTCTCTCAGCTTTTACACGTGTTTATGTATGGAAACAACTAGAAAGAACACTGGACTACTATCAAGTGTGATCAACCTTTCTTAATGCTTTAAAATTATTTATAGATATAAATTTTTAAAAATACATATGAGGTATAACAAATCATGATATAGCAAATATCAGTTTATCTACCGTTTAGTTAAGGAATATTACCATTAGCTTTAATGCATGCCATCTCTTTCCAAATCCATCTTCTTCCCTTCCCACCCCTGGACGACCACTATTCTTGTTTTTTGTTTTTGTTTTTTTCTAATGATTTTATCCTATTTCTGTCTCTAAACATTTAGTTTCACCTTCCTGAACTTCACATAACTTATATATATATTCTTCTGCAACTTTTTCATTTATTTGTTCTGAGATTAATTTATATTGTTGAAACTGTAACTTATTCATTGTTATATAGTATCCTATGATATGGATATATCATGATTAACTCATCCAATCTCAAGTTGATGGGCATTGGAATTTTTTTCAGTTTGGATTTTTTAAAATTACTTTATTGCCAACAGTGTTGCTAAGGACACTTCTATACATATTTCCTGATGCATGTATGCACAGGAATTGAATTGCTAGGTCAGAGAGTATGCACACCTTCAATCATGAGATAATGCCAAGGACAAAACACAGGGCTGTGTGCAAGTTAGGCAAGTGTTCTAAGGCTAAGCTCCATCTCCACCTTTGCACTTCTGTTTGCAGAGTTCTAGGTGCTCTTATATCTTTGCCAACATTTTTTGTCAGACTTTAACTTCTGCCAATCTGATGGATAGAAGAGTAGTACATCACTGTGGTTTTAACTTGCATTTCCCTGATCACTAATGAAGCTGAGTCTCCCCAAATCTTTTTGCATGGAGGAACTACTTTTTAATTTTTCCAAAAACACTAAGATCAAGTTTCTTTTCTGAAAGGCTGGATTATGTGCAGAAGCTGTCTTCCAGTAATAAACCAAAGGAAGACTGGTTTCTTTCAGCACTAAGGTAAAACTGCATGACCAAATCTCAGCCATACTAACACCTAACAGAGGCAAATGTGAACATTTTTATCTCAGAACTAGGAGTGGGTTGGGGATGTTATAAGGACTGAGATTGAGAAAAATCTGAGAGGGAATTCTTAGAGCAAATATGAGGTATGCTGAGGCCTTTCATTATATGACACTAACATTCTTTTTTAGCCTTCTCTCTGGCCATGCCTTTCCAATGCTCTCCCCAGGCCCTTCAAACACCTCTGTTGATTTTACTCAAAAAATTTTCCACTTTCAGGATTATCCATCTTTTCCTATTTTGCTCTTCCCCTGCTTCCTGAATTTTTATTAATCTTTCCTTGTCCAATTCAAATGTAATTGCTTCCATGAAGTTATCCTAACCCTGTTCCGCAGAAGTAATCACACTCACCTCTATTCTTGCTTTTTTGTGGGTGTGTGTGGTATCAGAGATTTAACCCAGGGTGTTCTAACACTGAGTTACCAGCACCTTTTTTATTCTTATTTTGAGAAAGGGTTTTGCTAAGTTGCTGAGGCTGACCTTGAACTTGGGATCCTTCGGTCTCAGCCTTTCAAGTCGCTGGGATTGCAGGTGTGGGCCACAGCACCCAGGCAAGCTCGTATTCTAACAGCATTCTATTATTTCTCTATATTATAGCATCCGTTCTATATTACAGTTGTAACAGGATAGACAGTGAGCTCTTTGAGGGAAGATACTATCTTCTGTGTTTTTTTTTTTATTTTTTATTTTTGGTACTATCTTTTAAATCTTGAGGTGCTACATGATACTTCTGTCATCCGTTGAGCCTTCATGAAATACTGGATGAATGGAAAGAAAGAGGAACAGAATCTGCTGGGGGAAAAACCTCTAAACAATGGAAAGATTCTTTCTGACTCTTGCTGACTATGAAGGGGAAAAAAAATCAGAGAAAAGGCAAAAAAGCAGAAAGGTAGTGGGAACTAATAAAGAATAAATGTGACAATTAGGACTCTTAGTAAAGACAAATGTCAGGAAGACCAGGAAGTGAAAATATAAACTAAAAAGTCACTTTCTTTTTTTTTTTTTTTTTTTTCTTCCTTTTCTTTTTTTGGTGGGGGCAGGTACCAGGAACAGAACTAAGGAGCACTCAACCACTGGGGCACATCCCCAGCCCTATCTTGTATTTTGTTTAAAGACAGGGTCTCACTGAGTTGCTTAGATACTCACTTTTGCTGAGGCTGACTTTGAACGTTCAATCCTCCTGCCTCAGCTTCCCGAGCGCCTGTGATTACAGGCGTGTGCCACCACACCCTGCTTAAAGTCACCTTCTTAATGTGGGGAACAGCTGCCGTGAAAAGTAAAATTTACAGCTGTTTCTAAAATTGCAGGCTGAATCTTGAAAGTTTGATGGAATTCATTTAGAAAATTATTTGGGCATCTTGTTTTCTCTGGGAGAAGTACAACTTCAATTTTTTTAATAGCTAAAGGCTTTCTGTTTTTTTCTTGAATCATCTTGGTAAGTTATCTTTTGCTATGAGTTTGTTCACATTCATCAAGATTAGGATTTAAATTAAGTGACATAGCATTTATAATAATCCTTAAACTGATTAGCAAAATTATTGTTACTAAAACAAAATGAGGAGCTGGGCACAGTGGCACACACGCAACAATTCTCAGAATATGTCTCTGCACAGGAGATTGTGCCTATCAAAGTTCAGTATTTTTTGTTTTCCCATGCCAAATAAAAATTACAAAATTCAAACCAAACAGGTGTCTTATTATTTTAATAACTGAATTTGATTAGTGAATGGTTGATCCAAGTGACATTTGCAGTTGTCCTTGAAAATAAAGATATTTAAAAATTAAGTTGGCCCAGGAATGTAGTTCAGTACTTGCCAAGCAAGGGTAAAACTGGGTTAAATCCCCAGTGCTGCAAAAATATTAAGTAAATAAAACATGGTTTCAGCATGGAATGGATCCGCCATTTGACCCTGTCATCCTACTCCTCAGCATATACTCAAAGGACTTAAAATCAGCACACTATAGTGATGCAGCCACATCAATGTTTATAGCAGCTCAATTCACAATAGCCAAGCTATGAAAGCAACCTACGTGCCCTTCAACAGATGAATGGATAAAGAAAATGTAGTTTATATACACAATGGAATATTACTCAGGCATAAAGAAGAATGAAATTATGGTACTTGCCAGTAAATGAATGGGACTGGAGACTATCATGCTAACTGAAATAAGCCAATCCCAAAAAACCAAAGGCTGAATATTCTCTCTGACATGTGGATCATATTGTGTGTTATGCTAACACATAATAAGGTAAGGGAGGGAAGAACAGAAGTTCACTGGAGAGCTGGGCGTGGTGGCGCATGCCTGTAATCCAAGCGACTTGGGAGGCTGAGTCAGGAGGATTCCGAGTTCAAAGCCAGCCTCAGCAACTTAGCGAGGCCCTAAGCAACTCAGTGAGACCCTGTCTCTAAATAAAATACAAAATAGGGCTGGGGATGTGGCTCAGTGGCCAAGTGTCCCTGAATTCAATCCTGGTTCAAAAAAAAAAAACAGAAGTTCACTGGATTAGAGAAAGGGGAATGAAGAGAAGGGAAGGGAAGGGGGATAGGAATAGGAAAGACAGTAGAATGAATGGGACATAACTTTCCTATGTTCATGTATGAATACACAACCAATGTAACTCCACATCATGTACAAACACAAAAATGGGAAGTAATATTCCATGTATGTATAATATGTCAAAATATACCGTCATGTATATCTAAATGAAGAAAAAATTTCTTTTAAAAACAACTTGGGCAGCTGGGCATGGTGGTGCACACCTGTAATCCCAGCACTTGGGAGACTGAGGCAGGAGGATAATGAGTTCAAAGCCAGCCTCAGCAACTTAGCAAGGCCCTAAGCAACTCAGTGAGACCCTGTCTCTAAATAAAATACAAAATAGGGCTGGGGATGTGGCTCAGTGGTGGAGTGCCCCTGGGTTCAATCCCTAGTACAAAAAAAAAAAAAAAAAAAAATTTAAAAAAAATAAAAAACAACTTGGTTTCAGGGGTCATTCTCATTCAAGAAAATTTATTTTTTAAAAATCTAACATCTGTGTATTACAAGTTCAAAGCCAGTGTCAACAACTTAGCAAGACCCCAAGCAACTCAATGAAACCCTGTCACAAAATAAAAAATAAAAGGACTAGGTATGTGGCTCATGGTTAAAGCCCCCTGGGTTCAATCCCCAGTATCAAAAAAAAAAAGAAAAGAAAAAAAAGTCTAACATTTTAGGGGCTGAAGACATAACTCAGTGGTAAAACATGTGCTTAGCATGCGTGAGGACTAGGTTAAACCCTCAGTACAAAAAAAAGGAAGAGTCCATCATTTTACATATAGCAGTTTACTGAATTTTAAGGAATAAGAAATTTAACAATTTTGAACTATAAAATACACATTATTGGCCTGGGGATATAGCTCAGTTGGTAGAGCGCTTGCCTCTTGAGCACAAGGCCCTGCGTTCAATCCCCAGCACCACACACACACACACAAAAAAAATTATTTTTTAAAATCTTTTTATATATTGATAGACCTTTATTTTATTCATCTGTTTATATGTGGTGCCGAGAATTGAACCCATTGTCTCATGTATGGAAGGCAAGTACTCTACCACTGAGCCACAACCCCAGTCCAAAATACACATTATTATTTTTTTTAAAATGTAAAACCAAGAGTGGTGCTGTATGTCTATAATTCCAGATACACCAGAGGCTATGGCAAGAGGATCACAAGTTTAAAACCAGTATGGGCAACCTAGAGAGACACTGTCTCAAAATTAAAAATAGAAAGGACTAGGGATGAAGCTTAGTTGCAGAGTGCCCTGGATTCAACCTCCAGTAGCCTGGGGAGTGAGGAGGGGAGGGGTATGAAGGGGACAGAAGGGACATGGACTGCTGTTACTATAAAAACACATTTCATAGGCTAGAAAACCATCTGATAAAAATTTCAGTGTTGATGCTCTGTCCTACCCCTTCCTGCTTTAGTAGATGCCTATTTGGTTCAATACATATTATATGAAAAAGGAGAAACAAAGAGGTAGCTTGATCTTTAAAAATCCACACTAGATTGCACTAGAATAATTTTGAAAGCTTATTTAGAGATTGACCAAAAAACACTAGCCCTCTTTCAGGAAGATCAGCCTCCAATTGGAGTCAGTTCCAACATTATTGCAAATAACTGCGATTAGAAGACTGGCAATGGATACTATCTGACCAACAGATCAATGAGACAGTACATACAGCTTTGATTCTAGATTGGTATAATCCTTTTCAACAAACATTAAAACGGCCTCCAGTACCATACAATAAGGCTATTTTTTCCAAATACCTATGGGAAGTTATACTTCTTTGCCAATCTGGTAGTACAGATGCCTTTACCAGCTCCTCTCCTTTTAGATATCATGTTAATAAAGGTGTTTAGGTATTTGTTTTATTTATTTATTTATTTAATTTTTTTTTTTTTTTGGCAGTGCTGGGGATTGAACCCAGGGCTTTGTACTTGTGAAGCAAGCACTCTACCAACTGAGCTATGTCCCCATCCCTAGGTATTTGTTTTAGTCAGCATTTTCCTGTGACCAAAAGACCTGACAAAAACAATGTTAGTGGAGGAAAAGTTTATTTGCTATTCACGGTTTCAGAGGTCTCAGTCCATAGATGGCCAACTCCATTAGCTCTGGGCCCAAGGTCAGGGCAGATCACAGTGAAAGGAATGGTAGAGGAAGCAGCTCAGGACATGACAGGAAGCAGAGAGAGACAAGCTCCCCTCACCACAGACAAAATAGCCACCTCCTCCAGCCCACACCTTTCCTCCACCCTACCTTTCTACAGTTACCATCCAATTAATCCTTTTCAGTGCATCAATGTACTGACTAGGTTAAAGTTCACATAATCCAATCACCTCTAGACTTTCTTGTTCTGTCTCACACATGAGCTTTTGGGGGGCACCTAATTTCTAAACCATAAGAGTACTTATGGTTTTAAATGGCAAATGTTTTCCTATTTCCTCCATCCACCACCCTTTTTTTTAATAGTACTGGGGCTTGAACACAGGGTCTTGTGAGGCAAGCACTCTACCATTAGGTTATATCCCTAGCCCTTTTTACATTTTATTCTAAGACAGGATCTCACTAAATTGCCCAGGCTGGCTTTGAGCTTGCAATCCTCCGGCTTCAGCCATCCAAGAAGCAAGGGTTAGAGGCATAAGCCACTGCACAGAGTTAAATGCCAATATTTTTAAAAAATAGGACAATTGTTACAGAAATTCCTGTTGGTATTTTTCAGACTTGGAAGAAACTGAGGTACCTCCAAGTGGTCTGGAAGGAAAAACAAAAATTACCAAACTCAAGAGAAGAAAATACGAAAATGTATCAGAAGGCCTGACAAAAAAGCATGTATATTATAAAAACAAAAATCCAGGCTGGGCATATAGCTAGTTGGTAGAGTGCTTGCCTTGCAAGCACAAGGCCCTGGGTTCAATTTCTAGCATGGAAAAAAAAAAAAAAAAATCCATGGTAAGCAAAATTCAATTATAATAAAACAATGATCATGTCCTGTCATTTTTATTAAAACCAAACTTTGTCATTTATCCTGGTTTACATCAATAGTCCCAGAATGAGTTTTTTGTGTTGTTGTTTTTTTTTAGTACTAGGGACAAAACTCAGGGGTGCTTTACCACTGAGCTACCTCCCCAGCCCTTTTTATTTTTTATTGAGACAGTGTCTTGCTAACTAACTGAGGCTAGTCCCAATCTTGTAATCCTTGTACCTCAGTTTTCTGAGTAATTGGAATTACAGGTGTATACCAATGTGCCCAGACAAAATGATTACTAACAGTACTCCCTTTACTCTTTTTTTCTCTTTTTTTTTGGGGGGGGGAGGGGTACTGGGGATTGAACTCAGGGACATTCACCACTGAGCCACATCCCCTGCTCTATTTTTTATTTTATTTGGAGACAGGGTGTCACTGTTGCTTAGTGCCTCGCTTTTTTGCTGACACTGCCTCACACTCGGAGTCGCTGGGATTACAGGAGTGCGCCACCTCGCCCTGCCCCTTTTGCTCTTAAAAGTGAATGGTTTCAGCCGGACATGGTGGCGCAAGCCTATAATCCAAGCGATTTGGGAGGCTGAGTCAGGAGGATCGCGAGTTCAAAGCCAGTCTCAGCAACTTAGCGAGGCCCTTAGCAACTCAGTGAGACCCTGTCTCTAAATCAAATACAAAATAGGGCTGGGGATGTAACTCAGTGGCCAAGTGTCCCTGAATTCAATACCTGGTTCAAAAAAAAAAAAAAAAGTGAATAGTTTCAGGGCTGGGGTTGTAGCTCAGTGGTAGAGCACTTGCCTAGCATGTGTGAGGCAGTAGGTTCAATTCTCAGCACCACATATAAATAAATGTATAAAATAAAGGTCTATCAACATCTAAAAAAATTTAAAAATAAGTAAATACATAAATAAAATAAAGGTATTGTGTCCATCTACAACTAAAAAAAACAATTAAAACAAACAAAAAAGTAAATGGGTAGCCGGGCATGGTGGAGCATGCCTGTAATCCCAGAGACTTGGGAGGTTGAGGCAGGAGGATCGAGAGTTCAAAGCCAGTCTCAGCACTGGCGAGGCGCTAAGCAACTCAGTGAGCTCCTGTCTCTAAATAAAATACAAAATAGGGCTGGGGATGTGACTCAGTGGTCGAATGCTCCTAGGTTCAATCCCCAGCACCAAAAAAAAAAAAAAAAAGGTAAATGGCCAGGCACCATGGCGCATGCCTGTAATCCCAGTGGTTCAGGAGGTTGAAGCAGGAGGATCTTGAGTTCAAAGTCAGCCTCAGCAATTTAGCGAGAACCTAAGCAACTCTGCAAGAACCTCTCTTTAAATAAAATATAAAAAGGGCTGGGAATGTGGTTGAATGGTGGAGTGCCCCTGGGTTCAATCCCCAGTAACAACAACAAAAAAAAGGATTCCAGAACCAAATGGCCTGGGTTCAAATCTCAGCCTGCTATGTATACTCTTTAACTATGTGACTTTAGGAAAATTTTGGTGGTGTTATTTTGCTTTTCATTTTCAAATGATTTAAAACTTTGAGAAAATCCAAAAACAGTACAAAGAACTCCCAATACACCCTTTATCTAGCTTCATCAATTACTAATATTTTGCCATATTTACTTTCTTTCCCTCTACATACATACATACATACCAACCAATTTTTACTACTGATTTTTTAACTCTTGAATAACAGGTTGCAGATAGCATGCCCCTTTCTCTAAATACCACAGTGAGTTATTTTCTAAAAAGAAACTGAAATATAATTATCACAATAAGAAATTTATATAATTATCACAATAAGAAATTTAACACTGATATAATACTATTATATAATATAAATCCATGTCTAAATTGTACCAGTTACAGTGCTGGGCATGTACCTCAAAGGTAGAGCACTTGCCTAGCATGTGCAAGGCCCTGGATCCAACCCACAGTGCTACAATAAATAAATGAAATAAATCCTGTCAATTAGTCTAATAATGCTTTTTTTTCTTGCAGTTGGGTGCAAGGGCAGGACTGGAGATTTAAACACAGGAGCCTCTACTACTGTGTTACACCCCAAGTCCTTTCTGCTAGGTTCTCACAAAGTTTACAAGGCTGGCCTCAAACTTGCTATCCTCCTGTCTCAGCCTCACAAGTCAGTGGGATTAAAGATATGTGCATCATGCCCAGTTTACAATAATGCTCTTTACGGCAATTTTTTCCTCAATTCAGGATTTGGGCAGGTCTGAATCTCTTTGTACATCAACTTCCCCATCTGTAAAATGGAAACTAGTAACAGTACCTACTTCATGGGATTAGTGGGAGAAATTAAGGAGTAAATATAATAGAGAACTGAGAATAGTTGCTGGCATTCAGTGCAGGTATTCTACTTCTAGAGAATGACAGACTTACACAAGGTAGAACTGTCAGATAACAAAAAAATAACTCTTTAGAAATTATTTTTTAAAGTCACTTAAGAAAATCTGTAAAATATATTGTGCATATCAACTGTTTCTTAAGGAAAGTATATACTACTAGCCAGGTGCAGCGGTACACACCTGTAATCCCAGTGACTCAGGAAAGTCCCAGTGACTGAGGCAGGAGAATCACAAGTTCAAAAGCAGCCTAAGCAATTTAGTGATGCCCAAAGTGACTATAATGACACCTGTCTCAATATAAAAAACAAAAAGGGCTGGGGATGTAGTTCAGTGGTTAAGCAACTGAGCTCAATTCCTGGTACCAAAAAAAAGTATACTAATAATACCAGCACCACAAAAACAAATATAATAAATATAACTTAGCCTTTCCTTGGTTCCTTGGTGACTCAGTGGTGCTAGGTGGGGCACGGTGGCACACAGTTCAAGCATAGCTGGAATCCCAGCTATTCAAGAGACTGAGGTAGGAGAATCATAAATTCAAGGCCAGTTTAGACAATTTAGTAAAAGTCTTGTCTCCAAAAACAAAACAAAACAAAACACCTTTTTTAAAGGGTTGAGGATGTAGCTCAGTGGTAGAGCATTTGCCCAGTATGTTCAAGGCCCAAGATTCAATCCCCAGGACAGCATTAAAAAAAAAAAAAAAAAAAAAAGTTGCTGACAGAGGCTCTTAGATTGTAAGGGCTGTATGCTCTGCAGTAAAAAGGCTGCAAAATTCTGTACAGATTCACAATTCTTGAATCTATTCCTGTTGTCATGTTTCTGATCATTTAAATGTATCAGTGTATCTATATTATTTTCATAATGCTTACGGTCACACAAAGCTAGTTTAAAAAGACTTTCATATCATCTCTCATTAATTCAATAAATACAATAAATATTATGTAATTTGATTAATCAGTCAATCTTTGAATCTCATAAGTAGTCTGTGAGGTTAAGAAAACACATTACCACCCTAATTTTTTGCTCCATACTGGTAATTGAACCTAGGGCCTCAAGCATGCTAGGAAAGTACTCTACCAATAAGCTACCTCTCTACCACCCCTAATTTTAACTATCTCATTAGAGAAAAATTAAGGTCCAAGGAGATCAGGTGACTTATTCTGGGCCACAGAGTCAATAGGCAACAAAATCAGCCTTTAGATATCTGGGTCCTCTGTGCCTCAAAATTCACAGATGAGTGAGGCCCTAGGGTGATGCTACTTTTGAGGTAAAGTGAAGGAGCTTTCTGAAAGCTCTTTGCTACTTAGAAACACTTTCAGTTTACTTTTAGATGCAAGGAACTGCATTCTGGTTGGTTGAAACTGCCCAGATGTCTGACTTTAGGATGCTATTCCTCTGCACTTTCTCAAATTATCTTTCAAAACTTCTTTGAATTTTATAGGCTATACATTATTAATATAATATAGACTCCACACATTTGAAATGAGAAAAATTCAGATCTGAGCTAAAGTTTACCTCTGTACTCTAGTAAAGACTTAGAAAACAGTGCAAATAAGATTGCAGGGAGAAATGTTTAATGAGCTGTTTTTAAGCATTTCAAGAGTCTAATTTACATAAATTAAAGTTAAATTGCACATCATTCTCAGCCATTCATTAAACCAGGTACAAGGACCTCTAACTAACAAAATAACCTGGTAACACTATTAGCCTAGTTTCAGTTACTCTATGAACTCAAAGTAACAGCTGCACCTAAAGAAAAACAACATACAACATTCTCACTATGTTTTCCCCCAATTAGCTCAAATTAATGAGGTTTGTTAGTACCTTCAACAATGACCCTCAAAACCCATCTTCCCCCGATGGCCTAGATTTGAATCTGAAATATAGCTAAGCCACCTATCCTATTAAGTAGGCAGAAGAAGGAATAGAACATGTCAATAGTATAGAAGTAAGAGCCAGAGGGCTAGGGTTCTATGGCAAATTATGACCTTGGTTAAATCACTGGACAAAATGAAGGAGCCAGTTATGTGGTCTCTATATACAATCAAGGATCCAGAGTTCTTTGAGGAAAAGGCAGGAAATGTAAAGATGGGTATGAAACATCATACCAAAAATCAAGAACACTTGTAAAGACAACTGTAGTATGCCAAAAGGAATCAGGAGACAACTTGAAGAGCCTCTCACTGATTTAAGATGGAACAACCTGAACATCCGTAAGAATTACTACAATTAAAACACATCAAATATATTAAAACCCAAAAGTTCATAATGATACTTTAAAAATTCAAAACAATTCACTGGTCTCCTTTGAGCATATGGGGAAACCAACTCATCATTTTGAAAATATAAACAAACAAAAGGAATGAATTAAGTATTTATCCTGTTTTTTTTTTCCTACACATAATAAACCTCAGGATAACCAAAGAGTTAATAAAGAAAGGCTATTCTTTTTTGTGGGGGGAAGCGGGGCAGGTACCAGGGATTGAACTCAGGGGCACTCAACCACTAAGCCACATCCCCAGCCCTATTTTATATTTTGTTTAGAGACACAGTCTCACTGAGTTGCTTAGCACCTTGCTTTTGCTGAAGCTGGTTTTGAACTCATGATCCTCCTGCCTCAGCACCCTAGCCCCTGGGATTACAGGTGTATACTACTGCATCCCATTAGGCTTATTCTTTTTTTGAAGTATTCGAGCTGAAAACCAGGGAAGAAAGATATAACTGAAATATAATAATTTGGCAGATATCTAATAAAATCCTGGATCTAGGTAATCATTACCCATGACCACTTACAACATAAAAAGATACACCTGAACATTATAAATCTGCTTAAGGAAAAATACAGGACCACTTATTAGGTATTACTGTCATAGAAACCTCATTCAGGTCAATCCTTTAGAGGTACGCTGTCCAACATGTAGCTACTACATACATGTAGCTATTGAGCACTTAAAACACAGCTAATCCAAATTGTGATGTGCTAAAAATGCAAAAAATCAAGCTTCAAAGGAATGGAATTAAAAAAACTTAAAATATCTCATTAATGATTTTTTTTTCCATACTGGGAATTGAACCCAGGGGCACCTTATCACTGAGCTACATCCCCGGCCCTTTTCACTTTGAGACAGGGTTTTCATTAAGATCCTGAAGCTAGCCTCCAACTTGCAATTCTCCTGCCTCAGTCTCCCATGTAGCTAGGATTATAAGCATATGCCACTGTGCCCAGCTCACTAATAACTTTTTTCTGGAGCTGAGGATTGAATCCAGGGCCTTATTCATGCTAGATAAGAACTCTGCCACTGAGCTATATCCCCAGCCCAATAACCTTTTATTAATACATGTTAAGTGATAAGTTTGCAATTACTAGGCTAAATAAATTATGAAAATACAGTTCCTATTTCCTCTTGTCTATTTAATGTGCCAACTAAAAAAATCTAAGTTTCATTAAAAGCTTTAATATTTCTTAGACAATACTGCTCTAGATCTAACTAGTTTATAGAGAATATAATGGATAGAGGAACACAATGTTCTGTTCAATTAGCAAAGTTCAGTATGGGAAAACTACAGAACTTAGTTTCTTTAACAGTAGCAACAGCAACAAAAATACAAGGGAAAAAAAGAAGTGAGACAATCTTACAGATTAAAAGAGATTTAGAAGCAATAGAAGCCAATTCAATGAACAGATCTTTCTTTGAAACCAATTCAAATAAACCAAAAGTTTAGAGAGAAAGGATGGCATGGATGAAGGAAAAGAAGACAACACAATTTTAGAGGTGTGAACACTAACTGGATATGTGCTGAAATACTATGGTTATGTTTTTTTAAAAAAATAGCATCTTTTGCTAGATGCATTGGCACATGCCTATAATCCTAGTTATTCAGAGACTGAGGCAGGAAGATTCAAAGTTTGAGCATGGGCAACTTAGTGAGACCCTATCTTAAAATAAAATTTAAAAAAGCTTGGGGATGGGCTGGGGTTTTGGCTCAGTGGTAGAGCACTTGCCTAGCATGTGTGAGGCACTGGGTTCGATTCTCAGCACAACGTATAAATAAATAAAATCGAGGTCTTTTGACAACTAAAAAATATTTTTAAAAAAGGAGGGGGTTGGAGGTGTAGCTTAGCTGTGCAGCATTTGCCTAGTATCCATTAAGTCTGGGTTCAATCCCCAGGATTACAAAAAATAAAAATTAAAAATCCCAGGCCAGGTATAGTGGTGCACACCTGTAATCCCAGCAACTGAGGAGGTTGAGGCATAAGGATCCCAAGTTCAAGGCCAGTCTCAGCAACTTGTCAAGACTTTGTCACAAAATAAAATATAAAAAAGGCTATGGATGTGACTCAGTGACCACGTGCCCCTGGGTTCAATCCCCAGTACCAAACAACAGCATCAACAACACAACAACAACAAAATCCCAGCTAACTGGAAACACTGGCATGTAATTCTTGCTACTCAGGAAGCTGAAACAGAATGATCACAGGAACCTAGAAGTTCAAAGCCAGCTTGGACAACATAACCAGACTCTTTCTCAAAAAAAAAAACACAAAAATAAAACTGGGTGCAGTAATGCATGCCTATAATCCAATGACTCAGGAGGCTAAAGTAGGAGGATTTCAAGTTTAAGACCAGCCTTGGCAAGTTAGTGAGGCCCTGTCTCAAAATAAAATATAAAAAGGGTTTGAGGTTTGGCTCAGTGTAGAGCACTACTGTGTTCAGTACCCAGTACTATAAAAACTAAAAAAATAAATTCATTCATTCATTAGCTAACATCACAGTTACTGGTAAAACATTAAATGCTTTCCTCCTAAGATCATGAACAAGACTACTTGTCCTCTCTTATCACTTTGTTCAAAACTGTACTAGAGGTTTAGCCAGGGCAATAGGCAAGGAAAAGAAAGGTAGACAGGTACAGTAGCAGACATCTGTAATTCCAGCCACATGGGAGGCTGAGGCAGAATAATCAGAAGTTTGAGGCCAGCTTGGGTAACTTAGCAAGACCCTGTCTCAAAATAAAATAAAAAGGGCAAGGATGGCTGGGAGTGGTGGCGCACACCTGTAATCCCAGCACTTGGGAGGCTGAGGCAGGAGGATCGCGAGTTCAAAACCAGCCTCAGCAACTTAGCGAGGCCCTAAGCAACTCAGTGAGACCCTGTCTCTAAATAAGATACAAAATAGGGCTGGGGATGTGGCTCAGTGGTGGAGTGCCCCTGGGTTCAATCCCCAGTACCAAAAAAAAAAAAAAAAAAAAAAAAAAAGGGGCAAAGATGTAGCTCAGTGTTTGCCTAGCTTATGCAAGGTCCTGGGTTCAATCCCCAGTACTGTGAAGGAAGGAAAGAATAGAAGGAAGGAAATCTTTTGGTTGTAGACTAAAAAATAATTTCCTACGACACCTCAAACATAAGCAACCCAAGGGAAAAAAAAAATTAGATTTCATCAAAATTTCAAACTTTCATACTTTAAAGAGCATGATTAAGAAAATAAAGGACAACCCATAGGGATACTGGTATAATTCAGTGGAAAAGCACTTGCCTAAAATGCTACAAGCCTTTGGATTTGAGCTCCAGCAACACACACGCACATAAAACTGCAGGGCATGATGATACACATTTGTAATCTTAGCTACTTGGAAGCTGAGACAAGAAGACTGAAAATTCAAGGACAGCCTGGGCAGCATTAGGGAGACCCTGTCTCAAAAAAAGGTCGAGGGGGGCTGGGAATGAAGCTCTGTTGTACAGTGCTTGCCTAGCATGCTGAAGGCCCTGATTCAATGGGGTGAGGGCAGGGTTATCAGTCCTACAAAACTTTGAAATATCTGGCTCCTACCTACCTCTCTCTCTAATTACATATCAGGTCACCCCAGTTCACGAATAGTCACAGTAGGCTTCCATTTTCTCAGAATAAGGTAAGGATTTTCCTGATTTGGGCACCTTTGTTTTTATGGTTCCGTCTACCTAGAATTCTCCTTCCCATCTCTTCATTTGGCTAGTTCATTTTCATTTAGTTTCAGTTTGCTGCCCTCTTGAAGAAAGTTCTTCCATTACTCTCTATTATAGCACCTGCCTTATTCTCTTCCTAACACAATCTTTTAACATCTTATTTATGTGCTTATTGTCTATCCAAGTCTTGCATGAGAGCAAGGACCTTGTTTCTCATGATCACTGAGTTGTCTCTCCAGTACCTGACACACAGGAAGCACTCAATAAATCAGTAATCCAATACTGGACATCATTCTATTGTTAAATGTTTAATATAATAAAGGCTTAGAGAGAACCTACAGTTTGCAAGGCTTCCAGTAGCATATATCCAAAATATTCAGATCAGAGGAGACATGGTAGAACGAGACTCAAATGGGCAGGAGGAAAAAAAAAAAAAAAAAACACTTCTAAAGTCTACAACAGCAAAATAGACTATTTTTACCTCCAGAGAAAAAATTCATTTAGAAACAGAAATAAAAATTTGTAAATGATAGTTGTACTCCATTTGTGTACAATGAATCAAAACAATAAATAAATAAGTAAGTAAGTAAGTAAAGTAAATTGTGAGTTGGGAGTGGTGGTGCACGCCTGTAATCCCAGTGGCTCAGGAGGTGCGGCAGGAGGATTGCGAGTTCAAAGCCAGCCTTGGAATGGCAAGGTGGTAAGCAACTCAATATAGACCTTGTCTCTAAATAAAATAGGGATGGGGGCGCTGGGTTGTGGCTCAGTGGTAGAGTGCTTGTCTAGCATGGGTAAGGCACTGGGTTCGATCCTCAGCAACACATAAAATAAATAAATAAAATAAAGATATTGTGTCCATCTACAACTAAAAAAATTTAAAAAATAAAAAATAAAATAAATAAATAAAATAGGGATGGTTGAGAGGTTGACTCAGTGGTTGAGTGCCCCTGAGTTCAATTCCCAGTACCAAAAAAAAAAAAAACCAGTTGTGATAATAGTCCCTTTCCTACACAAAATATATAAACAAACAGTCTCCCAAGTATTTTGACTGAACTATCACAATTAACATTTTCAGGAATTATCTAGAAAGAAAACTACCTAGTGAAATTGTCTCAGTTTGCAGATGACTACAGTTACAGGCAGAAATATGAAGGTGTAATATTTTTTGTGTCCAGAAATGTAAAAATAATTTCCAAGTAGATAAAAATAAGGTAATGCAGTAATGGAAAAGTAGTCCAAACTATAATTATCAGGTGATGAGCTCTAAAGCTACCTGTTGCAACACAGGGAAGGAGTTTCAGAATCCCTGGACTGTATCCTGACTATAGCTACAAAAAGGCAACAAAATGCTAGCTGTTATTATGAAAGCTTGGGAAACACAGAACACATTATCCTATCCTTGTACAAATCAAAGTGTATCTGTACTTAGAATAGAATGTGCAGTTGTAGTCACATTAACACAAAAAAGGCAAAATAGAGGACTAGAAAGATCTGAAAAGTCCAAAGGACAGAGGGGTTTCTGTATGATAATAAATATTTTTAAAATATAGATAGATATAGCTATATAAAGGGCACTTAAACATGAAGCGAAGAGACTGTGTAAATGGCAGAAACTTCAACCTCAAATCTAAAGAAACAATGATAGGGTTTAGGGGTTTAACTCAGTGGTAGAGCACTTGCCTTGCATCAGAAGGTTCTATCAGAAAGAAAAAAAGCATGGGAAGGATGGGAAGGATGGCTAAGCCCCAGGTTTTAGATTCAGACAAGATTTTTAAAATTCTAGTCCCAGTTGGTTTAGTTGTGTGACAATGGGCCAGTTACTTAATTTTTTGAGCCTTTCTTTTCTATAAACAACTAATTTGAATAACTGCTGTGAGAATAGAGATAAGCACACTGTCTGGCAAACAGCACACATTCACCAAACAAACACCAGCTATTGCTTTTATTAGACCAATAAAAAGGGCCCAGCATGGTAACACTCCCTGTGATCCCAACAACCCAAGAGGCTAAGGCAGGAGGAGCACAAGTCCAAAGGCCAGCCTGGGCAACTTAAGAAGACCTTGTCTCAAAATAAAAAATAAAAAGCACTAGGGATGTAGCCTTGGGTTTAACCCCTAGAAGAGCAAAAAATAAATAAATAAAAACAAATAGTTCAATCCCTAGCACCGCAAATAAATAAATAACAGTTTACTATTATCCAATCCAATAGATAAAAGTAATAAAGATCATTATTCCGGTCAAGAGTATAAAATAGAAAAACAAAGTGCTGGGGATATAGCTCAGTTGGTAGAGTGCTTGCCTCAAATGCACAAGGCCTTGGGTTCAATCCCCAGCAACACACACACACACACACACACACACACACACACACACACAGTAATTCAAAGACAGTATACAAGACAGTACAGATACATTCATAGGTAACATTTCCAGAAGAAACTCCCAAGAGAAGAGCTGGGGATGTAGCTCAATGGCAGAGCACTTGCTTGGCATGCTCAAGGACCTAGGTTAGATACCCAACACAGGAAAAGAAGAAAACAGAAGGGAGAAAGGAAGAGAATGGGAAGAAAAGAGAAACACCCCCCAAAGAAATCATGAATTCTAAGCACTAAAGTGCTAAATTTTGAAGTTGATATTTTCATATCTTCCCAACAAAACCCTACAGAAGGCTATAAGTAGAATTCTGCCTTTTAACTAAGATGGTGCTAAAGATAAAGAAGGCCATCCCAAAGTCAAAGCCAAACCCAGAGCAAAGGCTTTGAAGGCCAAGAAAGCACTACTGAAAGGTATCCATAGCCCCCCCCCCCCACACACACACACACAAAATCTACATGTCACCCACTTCTGGGGCTCAAGACACTGTGCTTCAGGAGGTAGCCCAAATATCCTTGGCAGGGTGACCCTCATAGAAACAAGCTTGATCATTATGCCATCACAAATTCTCCCTGACCACCTAGTCTGCCATGAAGACAGAAGACAAAAACATATGTGTTCACTGTGTACCTCAAGGCCAAAACAAAGAAACTGTATGACATTAAAGTGGCCAAAGTTAACACCTTGATCAGCCCTCTTTGAGAGACGAAGGCATATGTTCAACTGGCTCCTGACTACAATGCTTTGGATGTTATCAACAAAACTAGGATCATCTAACCTAAATCCAGCAGTCTAATTCTAAGTTTTTCACCCTTCAAAAAGGGAGGTTGCACAGTGGCACACACCTGTAATCATAGCAGCTTGGGAGGCTGGGGCAGGAAGATTCCAAGTTCAAAGCCAGCCTCAGCAACTTAGCAAGACTCTACCTCAAAATAAAAAACAAAAAGGGGTGGGGATGTGGTTCAGAGGTTGAATGTCCCTGGATTCAATCCCTGGTACCCCCAAAAAAGGTGGGGCTGAAGATGTAGCTCAGTGATAGAGCCCTTGCCTAGCATGTAAGGCCCTGGATTCAATACCCAGTACCACCAAAAAATAAAAATAAAAAGTTAAAAAATAAGCCAGGCATGGTGGCACAAACCTATAATCTCGACAACTCAGGAGACTGAAACAGACTGATCATAAATTCAAGGATAGCTTTAGCAACTTAGCAAGACCCTGTCTCAAAACTTTAAAAAAAAAAAAAGTGCAGGGGAATGGGGATATAACTCAGTGGTGAAGTGTCCCTAGGTTCAATCCACAGTACCAAAAGAATAGAAAAAGACAGAGAATTCTGGACTAGATGATGTATCTGACCAAATATGCCATATATCATATGCTCGCTCTTTCTTTCTTTCTCTCTTTCTTTTTCTTTCTCTCTCTTTCTTTCTTTTTTTCGCTGTTCTGGGATTGAACCCAGGGTCTCACATGTTAGGCAAGCACTCTACCACTAAGTGACATCCTCAGACCTTTTTATTTCATTTTGAGAAAGGGTATCCCTAAGTTTTCCAGACTAGCCTTGCATTTGCAACCTTTCTGCCTCAGCCTCCCAAGTAGCTGAGATTAAAGGTATGTACCACCATACCCAGTTGCCATTTTAAAATTTATAATAACAATTATAGAGCATTTATTAAGCACTGAACTAATTAACAATATCATTTAATCTTCCTAACTCCTCTGAGATATGCTCTGCATTTTACAGTAAAATGAGATACCCCATTTTCAGATGAGAAAACCAAAGCTAAAAAAGGTTGCATCATTTATCCAGGCTTCAGAGCTAGCTTAACTAGAGGAGACTACAGGTAAACCCAGATGGAGACTGACTCCAGATTCTATACTTTTCCCCCACCTGGTGGTACTGGGGATTGAATTCTGGGATGCACTACCACTAAGCTACATCTCCAGGCCTTTTTTTATTTTGAGACAGGGACTTACTAAATTCCCCAGGCTGGCTTCAAACTTGTGATTCTGCTGCCTCAGCTTCCAGAGTTACAAGGATTACAGGGGGATACCACCATGCCCACATGCCCAGCCAGAATCTATACTTTGATTTTTTTTTTTTTTTACTGGGGGTTTAACCCAAGGGCCAGCTTCCCCACTAAGGTATATCCCCAGTTCTTTTTCCCCTTTTTTTTTTTTTTTTTGGTAGGGATTGAATGTAGGGGTGCTTTACCACTGAGCTACATCCCTAGCCCTTTTAATTTCCCAAGTTGCTAGGATTATAAGCAAGCACCACCACACCCAGTCAGAATCTATACTGTTTAAACAGAGATTACCTCTGTTGAGAAATGTTGGTTAGTGGGTGTAAATGATAAAGCGTAAAGTAAGCATTCACAAATGCTGCCTGATGCATCCAAGTAAGTCAAGGCTATAGGCAGCAAGACAGTCAGATGTAGGGTCTCTCCAAGCATAAACATGAAAATAACAAGAACTGATAAAGAAGGATAGGATAAAGCTAATGCAAAAAGGGAAACCCAAAAATCCCTATACCATGATCTCAGCTGTGGTAAACAAAATGCAGAAAAAGAGAAAATGCATCAAAATGTTAAAAAGTGCAGAGCACAGTGGTGCATGCCTGTAATCCCAGCAACTCCCTGAGGCTGAGGCAAGAGGATGGCAAATTTGAGGTCAGCCTGGGCAAATTAGTGAGACCTTCAGCAACTGAGCAAGACTGCAACTCAAAATATAAAATAAAAAAGACTGGTATTGTAGCCATTGGTAGAGCACCCCTAGGATTCAATACCCAGGACAAAAAAAAAAAAAAAAGAAGAAAGTTAACTGGTAGGATGACAGCTGATTCTTCTTCTCTGCTTGGTATTATCTGAATTGAGCAATTTCTTTTCCTTTTACAAATAGCACTCATTTCTGTAATCGGAAAAATGAAGAAACAAAAATAAATTTAAGGAAAGTTCCACTCTTTATTCACTTCTGCTTGTGTAATTTGCTGCAATGAGCATATATTACTTTTGTAATTTCAATGAGATTCTTTAAATAAATAAATATTAGAGAAGGGAAATAAATCACATGCAAATATCAAAGTTAAAAATGGATGTGGAGGGCTGGGGTTGTGGCTCAGTGGTAGAGCACTTGCCCAGCACATGTGAGACACTGGGTTCCATCCTCAGCACCCATTAAATAAATAAATAAATAAATAAATAAATAAATAAATAAAACAAAGGCATTGTATCCATCTACAACTAAAAAATATTAAGAAAAAAAAAAAGTAGGACTGACTAGAAAGGGGCATGAGCAAACTTTGGAGAGTTATGGAAATGCTCTCACTTGCCAGGCCACAGTGGCATACACTTTTAATCTCAGCTACTTGGGAGGCTGAGGCAGAAGGATCACAAGTTCAAGGCCAGCTTTAGCAACTTCTTGAGACCCTGTCTCAATAAAAAATAAAAAAGGACTGGGGATGTAGTTCAGTGGCAAAATGCCCCTAGGTTCAGTCTCCAGTGTACAAACAAAAAAGAAATGATCTCTCTCTCCCTCCTCCCCACCACCCCTCTCTCTCACCAGGGGTAGAATCCAGGGGCACTCAATCACTAAGTCACATCCCCAGCCCTTTTTTATTTTTTCTTTTGAGATAGGGTCTTGCTAAGTTGCTGAGGCTGGCTTTGAGTCTGCAATCCCCCTCCCTCAGCCTCCCAAGTCACTGGAAGCATGCACCATCACACCTGGCATGCTCTCTCTCTTGACTGGGCAGTTAGCTACACATTTGCCAAACATCTAATGATACACTTGCATTTTTGTGCATTTCACTGTATATAAATTTAATGTTTTAAAAATCTTATTTTAAGAAAAGTTTCTACCTACAATCTGCCATTCATCAGTTGAGTGACTTTGTGGAAACATCACAAAATCAATTTACTTTATCTAAAAACTATGGCTACTAACAAAATTAATCTGAAGTGCTGGGGACTGACTGTAATGGTATATATCAAAGTGGAAGCACTCTGCTTTACAAATTATCACCCACTGGATATTGGAGCTTTAAAAGTAAAGTGAGAGGCAAAGTTTGTCTTCCATCTCTCAGGAATCCACAGATGCCTTTGACATCAGGAATACATATTGCCCAATTGTGAAGGGAAGAGAATATCTATGAACATTGCCCAAGACCTTCTATAGACTTAATTTCTCAAGACCTGAATTGAGAAAAGGTTTTTTAGACTGAATACTTGCTAGAACAAAAGATTTCAATTCTAAATACTTAAAATAATTACTCTTGTTACTTGGCTACACTGATTACAAAGTTTAAATTTCACAAGTCATATTATACATGTTTGTAATAAGCACACATGTACACATATGCTTACTCAAACTGGAACTAAATGAACCACACTACTCTTTCCCAAAAGGGCTTCTATAGTCTAAAAATAAGAAACTTAATTTTTTTCAACTGGAATTAATCTTACAACCAAGAGAAGGTATCTCAGATTCTTCCATATTTTACCAGGAAAGTAAAACAGAGCTTGAAAAGAAATAACCACAAGCAAAGTTTAATACCCTCTCCTATCAATCTCAAAACTGTTTATTTTTATTAGTCTGGAACTCATAATGAACAGCAAATTTTTCTGAGATACTTCTATATCTGAACATTATTTTCTCGGCAAGCATTCAATGATTCTTATTTCTATTCTCTGTTCTAATTCAATTCTGTTTGGTTTCTAAGTTAAGAAATGTATTTCATTTGCATAAATGGTAACTATTCTGAGATACTATTCATAACTATACATTTGAATTCCCTAGAATACCATTCATAACTTCAAATGGAACAGGAAAATAACACTCATTCAACTTTACCTTAATGGTGACTAAGACATGAATGATTATATTATGCTGTAGAGAGCTGGCCAAAAGAAAGTGAAGTTCCCAAATGTCATGAATACCTTGTCATTAATTTATGAATGCCCAAAGGACCACTGCCTTGACCAATCTACCTAACACAAAAAACACTGAACTAAAAAAGCATGCCAACTAGTTAAACATATTTTTTAGAATTACAAAGTATCTATCCAGGGACATCAAAAGACATACCTTATTCACAAAACTCAAAATTAGCAGAGAAAAATTGTGACAAGTCTTGGCAAGTTCTTTTTAAAAAGCAATACTGGTTATTCTTTAGATGTTAAACTTTTCAGCCATGAACTTTTCTGAGAATGAGTAATTCATACAAGGTAGTCTTTTTTTATTTTTTAGTTTTTTTGGGGGGTACTGGGGATTGAACTCAGAGGCAATTTACTACTGAGCTACATCCCAGCTCTTTTTATTTATTCTGAGACAGGGTCTTGCTAAATTTCTTAGGGCCTCACTAAGTTGCTAAGGCTGAGCTTATGATCCTCCTGCCTCAGCCTCCCAAGCTGTGGGATCACAGGCATGTTCCACTACATCTGGCACCAAGTGGTAATATTCTTTTTTTATAATAACTTTATTTATTTACTTTTATGTGATGCTGAGGATTGAATCCAGTGCTTCACACATGCTAGGCAAGCACTCTACAACTGAGCCACAACCTCAGCCTACAAGGTAGTAACATTCTAACAGTTCTTTACTCCACATAATCTTAATCAGTGACAGAAATTGAATTTACATAGATCTGCATAAATAATTCAGCTACCTATACTGCTCTAATATATTTAAACTGAATAAAATTTGGACAGAATGAAAATAATGGAACTATTTTAAATGTGTCACTTTCTGATTTCCCTCATTTTCCTTTCTTATCCAAAGTTAGTGACAAGAGACTATAACCAAACAGAAGGAATAAAGGAGAGTACACATCTGAGGACATCCATACTCCTTTCTGTTACTCCATCACCTTTACCCCTGTTAATGCAGTGGTTCTAAAAAAGGAGCAGTTTTGTCCCCCAGGGTTCACATGATATCTGGAAACACTTTTGAATATCATAACTAAGGGAGTGGGTACTACTGGCATCTAATAGATCAACACCACAATGCTGCTTACATATTTCTATGTGATCAGGAAATGAAAGAAAGATGAGCCAACTAAATGAAGCAGAAGAAACAGAGGTCATAATTTAAGCATTAGCAGCATCTATTAAATCTGTATCTTGTGTTGTGCATTGGTCATACAAAAAAGAATATTATACTCCTGCCCTTAAGGAACTTAGGTAGAAGAGTTCCATAATTTGTCTGATATCAGATTTGACTGTCTGATAAATGCTTTAACAAAGAAGACATAAAAGGGAAGTGCTCAACTTTTCCAGGGAAGGCATCAGGGAACAGACCTCTTAGACCAGCTCTAAGGATGAGTAAGAAGCATCTTACTTCATAGCCTACATTCCTCTTCTCAAACAGGGAGCCAATCATTTCTTTACTCAACATAAAGCTACGGAGTGTCAATTATGTTCCATGTATAATGCTGTGTTGAAGATCCAGGCAAATTACAACTTTCCATTTCTTCCTTTGGCATCACTGGTGTTTGGCAGACTTCCTCCTATACCCAAATCCCCAAGAACTCTGCATTTCTACCTATTCCAAATTTAGTTACTGTTGCCCTAAGTCAATCCTAGTAAGGCAAACAACCAAGAAGGAAACAAACTTTCAGTTGCCTACATAGACTGCATCCAATTCTGCCTAGTTACATGAGGTGGTAATGCTGGCAAAGTAGCCAACAGTGAATTGACTATGGGTAAAAATCTGCCAACCATTTGATGCGTGTAGATATTTTGGAAAGCTATTTTAGCTTACAAAAAAATCTGGGTCTTAGCCAGGTGTGGTGGCGCATGCCTGTAATCCAAGCTACTCGGGAGGCTGAGTCAGGAGGATCGTGAGTTCAAAGCCAGCCTCAGCAACTTAGCGAGGCCTAAGCAACTCAGCAAGACCCTGTCTCTAAATAAAATACAAAATAGGGCTGGGGATGTGGTTCACTGGCCGAGTGCCCCTGAGTTCAATCCCTGGGTCAAAAAAAAAAAAAAAATCTGGGTCCTGTCTTTCATGCAGAAGGCCCGGGGTTCAATCCCCAGCACCCACACACACACACACACAAAAAAAACTGAGTCCTCTTCTACCCTATGTAACTCATGTCAGGGAGAATAGCAAATTAATCAAGAAAAATTTGAGGGGCTAAATAGGATTTGGAGCTACAGCACTTGCTTAGCATGTGTGTGAGGCCTTAGGTTTGATCCACAGTACTGCATGGGAGTAGGGGGGGCATTTATTGAGTGGCTTACAATTTGCTATGTCAGTGATTCTCAACCCTAGCTATGTATTGCCAGGGCTCCCATGAGAGAGATGCACATTTTTTATTTTTATTTATTTTTAGGTACTAGGGATTGAACCCAGAGGCACTTTACCACTGAGTTACCTCCTAAGCCCTTTTATTTTATTTTATTTTATTTTATTTTATTTTATTTTATTTTAATTTGAAGACAAGGTTTCACTAAGTTGCTTAAGGTCTTGTTAAATTGCTGAAGCTAGCCTCCAACTTGTGATCCCCCTGCCTCAGTCTCTGGAGCCACTGGGATTAAAGCATGCACACCTAGCAGATGTGCACATTTTTTAAAGAAAAATTCTGGTAGAAGACAAGTTTGAAGTCCTGGTCTTTAGGCATTAGAGAATACCAAAGAATACAAAAAACAGTACCTGTCTTCAAGAATTTACCCATACTCACAACAGAGTAACTTATAATAGAATGTTAGTCCACCAATTTGTAATTTTTTTGCAATACTATCAGTGCTTATGAAATAGAAAAAACTGGGTAGTCTGGATAACAATTGTTCCTATTTCCGAGTCTAATCATATACCTATTCCACCTACAATTTCTGATACCCTGTTCCACACCCTTTCTATCTCCCAGACAGTGAAGTTACCACTCTCAGGAAATAAGGAGCCATCCCAAGTAGGAGGATGAATTGAAGTCCTCAAACCAAGTGGCACTGTGATTTCTTTTCTGGTCTTTCTTTCTTTTCTTTTCTTTTCTTTTTTTTTTTTTTTTTAAAGATTGTTACACTGTTTTAAAAATGTTTTTAGTTCTGGATGAATCTTTATTTTTATTTATTTTATGTGGTGCTGAGGATCAAACCCAGTGCCTCACACATGCCAGGCAAGGGCTCTACCATTGAGCCACAACCCAGCCCCTCGCTGTGATTTCTTGAAGGACAGAATTCTTCAAATTCATTTTGTCATAGGGCTGCTGCTGCTTCTCCACCCGCCCCAATACTGGGGATTGAACCCAAAGGCACTTTACCACTGAGCTACATTCCCAGCCCTTTTCTTTTTTTATTTTGAGACAGGATCTTGCTAAGTTGCTTAGGGCCTTGCTAAATTGGTAAGACTGTCCTAGAACTTGTGATCCTTATGCCTCAGCCTCCTGAGTCACTGGGATTACAGGAGTACACCACCACACCCAGCTCACAGGGTTTCTTCTAAGCAGAAGAAATAAATCTTTATCCTCCAGCAATACCAATCAACCTCATTCTATACTACCTCACTCTATACTCATTCTATAGTACTGGTGTCTGAGAAAAGGTAAGAGTAGCTTACGTCTTTAAAATATGCTCATGGAGGCCCTTGGCCACTTGAAGCAACACTCAAATTCATATGGTTAGTAAATGAGCTTCTCATACAGCACACATTTAAAATAAGATGTTAATTTTTTTTGCTAAATTAAATATATGTTAGTAAACTTCTTGGCAAGGTGTGCAAATTATGGAAGTTTCATAAATTAAAAGTAAAGAAAAAAGTTGACCTAAATTCCATCTAGTAATGATTACCTACAACTAAAGGACCCTCTGAAACAAAAAAAATCAGCTTTAAAATTCTGCCAACATAGTCAGTTCTGCTGGTGCACATTATAATCACAGCTACTCAGAAGGCTGAGGCAGGAGGACTGCAAATTTGAGACCAGTCCAAGCAATGCAGCAAGACCCTGTCGAAAGAAAGAAAAGAAGAGAAGAGAGGAGAGGAGAGGAGAGGAGAGAGGAGAGGAAGAGGAAGAGGAAGAGGGAGGGAAGGAAAGGAGGGAGAAAAGGAGGGAGAGAGGGAAGAGGGAAGAAGGAAGGAAGGAAGGGAGGGAGGGAGGGATGTAGCATGTAGCTTAGTGGTAAAGCACTTGCTTAACATGTGCATTACCCTGGGTTCAATCCCTGGTACCACAAGAAAGAAAAAAAAATCTGTAAACATTAATCTACAGATCCTTACCTGATTAATTTTTCTCTGAATCACACAGAAAAAGGTACAATTCTCTTTGTTACACAAAAATTATGAGCAAAGACCCTAAAATTACTATTTATAAAACAGATAGAGATGGCTGGGGATCTAGCTCAGTGATAACATGCACAAGACCCTGGGTTCCATCCCTATCACTACACAAAAAAAGAGGTAGAAGCCGGGCGCGGTGGTGCACGCCTGTAATCCCAGCACTTGGGAGGCTAAGGCAGGAGGATCACAAGTTCAAAGCCAGCCTCAGCAACTTAGCAAGGCGCTAAGCAACTCAGTGAGACCCTGTCTCTAAATAAAATACAAAACAGGGCTGGGGATGTGACTCAGTGGTGAAAAGCCCCTGGGTTCAATCCTCAGTACCCAAAAAAAAAAAAAAAAAAAAAGAGGTAGAGTGTGTCATTTTAGTATCTCAAATCTTTAATGAGAGTACTAAAGATATATTTTAGGGTTAGATCAGTGGTAAAGCACTTACTTGGCATATATGAAGTCCTGGGTTTGATCCCCAGCATCATTAAACAAACAATAAAAAGGATAGCCGGGTGTGGTGGCGCATGCCTGCAATCCCAGCACCTGGGAGGCTGAGGCAGGAGGATGGAGAGTTCAAAGCCAGCCTCAGCAACTTAGTGAGGCCCTAAGCAACTCAGTGAGACCCTGTCTCTAAATCAAATACAAAATAGGGCTGGGGATGTGACTCAGTGGTCGAGTGCCCCTGAGTTCAATCCCCAGTACCAAAATAAAAAAAAAGGATCAATGCTAGTAGTTAGGAAAAAATGAACATCAAGTATATTTTAATTGGAGTAAGAATTTTAAATGACAAAAAAAATGTAATACTATTTTTAGGACCCATAACTTTGAAATTAACATGATTATAGCAATATTCTTCCTTTGTTTTCATCATATAAGCTTTACCTATGAAGGTGCACAATCCCTTTACTTCAATTCAAAAACTCAAAAAGCTGTGAAAAACAACTTTTTCATTATTCATGTGGTGGCAAAACATGATAAGAAATTATTTATAATATATATTTATCCGAGTTAGAGTGAGCATTTAAACATTTTACTCCTGAAATAGTAATATGATTGAGTATAAGGTGCTGCCCTAGACCTCTCTGGGGTGTTACATAACACACAGTATATATTCCACATTTCTTTACTAAAATCTCCAAAATTTCTAAATTCAGAAACACATCTGGTCCCAAGAATTTTTTTTTTTTTTTTTGCTCCAAGGTTTTTGAATAACGTATTGTGGACTAGTATACTAATTAAGACTAAATCATCTTATACAGAAAATATAACTAATACTGAGAATGACTGTAGATCTTGATATGCAGCAAATCTAATGTCTAACAACTATCAAACACAATCCTGGAAAACAAAGCATTAAAGAAACTTTTTTTTGGGGGGGGGGGCGGGGTTACCAGGGATTGAACTCAGGGACATTTAACCACTGAGCCATATCCCTCTTTTTTACATTTTATTTAGAGACAGGGTCTCACTGAGTTGCTTAGGACCTCACTTAGTTGCTGAGGCTGGCTCTGAACTCACAATCCTCCTGCCTTATCCTGCCAGGCCATTAGGATTACAGGCGTATGCCACCACACGGGCTAAAAAGACTTGAAATAACTATCAAAAAACACACCATTATGTTTTTCAAGTGATGATGACATTTGCATCTTCTGATATCTAAATCAATTCCTCTTAAGTTGAAATCCACTGATTTAAATCACAGTTAAAATAGAGCTAAAGATTGAAATGGTAAATATGTTGAGAAAATGAATCTTCAGTGATAACTTCCTCAGTAAAATGTTCTGATTTTTCAAAAATTTATATCAGAGGGATGCTACACAAGCACTCAGTGGCAGAGTGCTTGCATAGCATGCACCAAGCCCTGGGTTCAATCCCCAGAACCACAAAAAGAAAAAAATTATATCAGAGGCTAAGATTTAAAATTATTTCACTAGCCGGGCGTGGTGGCGCACACCTATAATCCAAGCGACTTGGGAGGCTGAGTCAGGAGGATCTCGAGTTCAAAGCCAGCCTCAGCAACTTAGCAAGGCCCCAGGCAACTCAGTGAGACCCTGTCTCTAAATAAAATACAAAATAGGGCTGGGGATGTGGCTCAGTGGCCGAGTGTCCCTGAGTTCAATCCCTGGTTCCAAAAAATAAAAAAATAAATAAAATTATTTCACTGTGGAGGACAATTTCTGAATGTCCAACTATTTACAAGGAACTTTTTCTGTGAAATCAGAGCCTTGAACATGAATAGAGGCAAGAACAGCTCTTAAAGACCTTTGAACAGGAAGAAAAGTTTCATAGTTCTTTCCTTCCTTCCTCCCTCAGTTGCTGCTTTTCTGGTTTCAGAATTTCAAACAAAGAAAATACATATTGGCTCCACTGCTAAGAAACGCCCTCTTTCTTAGCAACTTCCTCTTCCAATTTTCTTCCCCACCACTGACATATCAGAACAATACCCACAGCAGGACCTACCATTTTGATTAATCCAAAGTTCTGATGTTTAGAAAAATTAAGAGCTGCAATTTATCATACCCAGCTACTGCCTACCCCATGTCCACAGTCTTCCCTCTCTCATCTAAAAGTCAGAAAACAGAACGAAGGAGAAACATTAAGCTTAATCAAAGGTAGGCTGTTGAGTCTTTCACCCCACAGAATCCAATGAAGTCTTAACTAATAAATAGGAAATTTCTCCCATTCCAAGAAAGCATGGCCTTCTTCGGGAGGAGAAAAAAAGACACTGGCTGGCACCACCCTGAATCAAAACTCAAGTATATATACCAAGAGTTGATGAAACATTCTTCCACAGGACATCCAACTATAGAATTCAAACTGAGTCCCTGAAGTTCTGACTTCAAAGTGACTTTTACAATTTAGAACTTTACAATTTAGACTTTTCCAATCACATACTCAACAAAGGGGATGGATTTACAATTAACCATCCAGAGATCAAGACCCTACCTGTCTCGATGCCAGAAGTCTGGGACCAGACCTCTCTCCATGTCTGTGGCAGTGTAAACTTCCCTAATACTGTCTTTTAAGTAGGTACTGACTTACCCCTTACCCAGTGATTCCCAGAGGAAACACTATCACATTGGTAAAGTGCACTTTACTAGAGGCCCTGGGCAAGTCACTTGGGTTCTCTGAAACTTTCCTTCTTTGCAAATTCTCAAGGGAAGTTGTAAAAATTAAACCACGATGTATGCCTACCCGAGGTTTGGCACACAGTAGGAGCACCAAAAACCTTCTTCTTCTTCCTCCTCCTAACTTCTGGTCCTAAATTCCAATCTTGGCTCCAAGAAGCCCCGAGGATTTCTTCCCCATCTCTGATTCTATATCCAAGCATATAAACCTTCCCGTCTCATAGGCTCTACGACTGCTGGAGGACCCAGAGAAGCCAACCCCATCCCATCCCATCCCATCCAGGTCTGGGTAGCACCCACCGCCTGCGTGAAAGCGCCCCTTCAGCCAACTCTCCTCCTGGGTCTGCGGACCATTCTGTGCGGGCACGCGCGCACGCACTCGCACACTATGCTCTACCCGCCGCGCCCCAACTTAACAGGCCAGGGGCCTGAAGGAGCGCCTCAATTACTGCATGGTCCTGGGACAGAAACCGAGGCTCATCCTGGGGAAGAACTTCCCAAAAGGCTGGGACCCAACTCAGGTACTCCTGCCGACAGCCTTCGTTTTACAAATGGGGACACTAAGGCCCGAAGAAGGAAGTGACTTGCCCAAGATCACAAAACGAGTTGGGGACAGAACCAGGTCAGGTCGGGACACTTCCTCACAGACTCGCAGGCCCCTTCACGAACCCGCTGGGAACTTCGGGTCACCCCCTCCCTGAGGGGGGTGGGGTGGACTAAGACGCCAGCCGGCGCTGAGCGCGCACCGGCCTCTGTCAGTCGGTAGCAGGAGGTGCGGCACCCATTCCACCTGGACTCTGCGCGGCTCCGGAGGGGCGGCCCGGTTGGGGCCGGCGCCTCACAGCCGGGCCCGCCCAAGGGGACTTGTTGCTCACCTGGCCTCGCGCGGTCGCCCTCAGAGACAGGAAGAGCCGGCCAGCCACCCTATCTCAGCACGGCACCTGCTCCCGCCGACCGCCTAGCGGGCTGCCACACAGCCGGACCCTCCTCAATGCGCTACGCCCCCAGCCGCGCTCGCCCGGTCCGTGTCCGCCATTACGCGATTCCCCGCCCTGGGACGCAGCCACACCCCGCCGACGGCTCTGATTGGTTCCCCGCCCCACCCGCCCTGGGCTCCCAGTCATTCCATTGGCCTGAATAGAATGCCAGTTAAATAACTACGCAAAAGACGTACTCAAGGCTACTGTCCCGAGAGCTCCACCCGAGCGACTTCCGCAATAGGAGTAAACAGCGGGAGGCAAACCAATTGAAGTGGGGGTGGATGTTAAAGTAAAGCAACTCCTAAATTCAGAGTAGAAAAATCCCGCCGAAGAAAGGGTGAAGTCTCGCCCAGAGTGTGTTGAAAGACGAATTCTTCTTATGGAGTTCAAAGAACCGGTGTTTTTGGTGATAGGCAGGGACCAAGCCTGTAAACTTCTCTGTGGACACCCCTCAAGTTGCAGATAGTTATGTCCCTTCACTTTGGGTCTCAGGCGGGGCCGACACTAAGGTGGGGAGAGTGAGTCATGGGCTTGAAGCGCCCGCCCCTAAGGGATCCTGGAGGAGGGGTCCTGGAACTGGGAGCTAGTTCTGACAGGCTGCTGTCGGGTGAGCTGGTCCCCGATCAACCGCCACCTCACTCTGCAACCTCAGATAGCTCCCTGAGTTTATCTGGGCCTCAGTTTGTCCTTCTGCAAAATAGGCGCAGTAGACTCAGGCCTATCCGCATCACGTCCTGAGGTGGTTATTGAGGATTCATGCCTGAGTGGGCATACGCAAGGCTTATTGATTATAAAAGGCTGCAGCCGGATAACAGTGTAACAAATTAATAAGTTAGCCAAGATATCCAGTTAGTTTCCTAGAGCCACTCTTTGGGCAAGTATTGTCCTCAACTTGCAGGGGGAAAAGCAGAGTGTCCATGACAGCAGATTTACCCAGGTTCACCAAAGAATTGGAAACAAACCTAGGACTCAAACCTGTATCATTTAGCTTCCATTCCTGTATTTTTCCTTCCCTCCCCCATCCATTTAGTAGGTCAGGGATGGTGTTAAGGGTGCCAGATTTGCCCTCGCCCCTGGTTACTATAGACTTGATCATAGACCACTCCCAAGCAGTGACCAACTGTTTCTGAGATCCTAGAATCAGGAGGTCGGGTATGAGGGATGATCAGCAATGTAGGCAGAATCCCAAATGAGGACATGGACGGCGGGCCAGCCTCATGGCAAAACTTAAATCCAGGTCTCTCCACTCTCAGAACAGAGCTCTATTCACCACAGGATTGTTTTCCCAGCAGGCCTGTCTTGGCTGTGACTCCTAGTCCTTTTCTCTCCCTAGAGGCCAAGAAGGGAATTGGAGGGGGAGAAGCTTAAGACTTAAGAAGGGCAAAGACTGGACAAGTGGGTGGTGCCAACAGGGTCCCAGTGCTGACTGGGCTGGTGTCCTCCAGGCTCAGATTGGTACATGGTCTGACAGCCAATGACTGTTTAAATCTGGCTGTGGCTGTTGGGTGCAGGAGGTAACTGCAGAAGGTAGCAGTGGCTTTGGGGTCAAACCCGACCTGGGGTTGAATCCTAGCTCCACCACTTTCCAGCTTTTTGAGCCTTACCTACCTCTTCTCTAAAATGGGATGATAGGGCAGTTGTGAGTATTCAGTGAGTTAATTGTGGAACTAATGAGTCATGTGTTTAAAATGCCTGGTAGCTACTTATTCATTCATGGATTCATTCATTCAGTAAAAAATTATTGAGCACCTAGCATGTGTGGACCAGCCTGCCAGTGACACAGCTACAATGGTGAACAAAATAGTCAGACCCTGGAGCTGGGGATGTAGTTCAGTTGGTAGAGTGCTTGCCTCAAATGCACTAGGCCCTGGGTTCAATCCCCAGCACCACCACCAAAAAAAAAAAAAAAAAATAGACCCCCACCCCACCCCCAGCTTAGAGTCTGATAATGAGGAAAGTGGCTAAACAGATGAATGAACAAATCAAAGTACAGTTAGAAAGTGATAAGGAACAAGAAGGCAAAGTACAATGTGTGTGTGAGAGTGAATGCCAGGAGACAGGAGGGGTCAAAGGAGACCTCCCTGAGTGGGTGGTGTCTGCGGTGAGTTGATGAATGTGGTTCACCATTCATGAATGAGGAGGGTGGGAGAAATGGGGCAGAGCAAGAGAAAGGATGCGAAAGCTTGTAGGCCAAGGGGGATAGTGGCAGTGGGGAGGGAGGGTAGAGCACACCAGCCTTGAGGGCCACAATAGAGAGGGTCATTGCTAAACTAGACGGTTACCTGGGAGGGAACCTGGCTTTGAAAGTGGAACTGTACTCGAATCTCTGCACTTTTCTGATAGTTCCTAAAATGAGCAGGCTTTACCGGGTGTGGTGGAAAGTTCCTATAATCCCAGATACTCAGAGGCTGAGGTAGGAGGATTGCAAGTTCAAGGCCAGCCTGGGCAATCCCCCAGCCTGGGCAATTTAGAGAAACCCTATTTAAAAACAAAACAAAACAAAACAAAACTGTTGGGTGCCCTGGCGCAGGCCTGTAATCCTCAGCAGCTCAGGAAGATAAGGCAGGAGAATTGCAAGTTCAAAGCCAGCCCAGCAAAAGTGAGGCACTATGCAACTCAGTGAAACCCTGTCTCTAAATAAAATACAAAAATAGGGCTGGGGATGTGGCTCAGTGGTTAAGAGCCCCTGGGTTCAATCCTGGTACAAAAGAAAAAAGAAAAAAAAAGGCTGTGATGTGGTAAAGCACCACTGAGTTTAATTCAGGGGATGGGGGCAGGGGAAGGATTCAGGCTTCCATAACCAGGAATGTGGCTCCGTGGTAGAGCACATCCCTAGCATGTGCAAGGCCCTGGGTTCAATCCCCAATATTTTAGAGAAGAGAATTCAGGCTTCTAGGTAGGCCCTCCTGGGTTTGAACTTGACTATACCACCTTACCTTAGATACAATGACCTTGAACTATCACCAAACCTAATTGTGCTTCAGCTATACTTATTATTATACTTTTAGGAGGGATAATGATAGAGGGTCATAAGGTAGCAGTAAGGATTAGAGAGAAATGCGATAATATAGAAGGCACTTCATAAATGGTCCTTGGTCTTCCCAGCATGGAGGAGGGTAAAGTCAGCCAATGGTTTGGAATAGAGCTGACGCAGACAACCACATATTCTGCAAGTTATTGCCTAACCTTAATTGTCATAGGAGATTTTGAACTCAAACAAACCTGAGTTTAAATAATTGTTTTATCACTTTCTAGCTCTATGACTTTAAACAAGTGACTTCACCTCTCTGAATCTCAGTTCCCTTATCCATAAAATGGGGGTCATAATTATTTCTACTTCCCAGAGTTGTGAAAATTAAATGAGATAATAAATGTGAAGCACCTAGGGCATGGGGATGTAGCTCACTGGTGGAGCACTTGCATAGCATATTATAGGGTCCTGGATTCAGTCCCCAGAACTGAAAAAAAAAAAAAAGAAAAAGTTATTTCAAATATGAGTCACTTAGCACAATGATTGGCACATATTAAGCAACTGTTGAATGTTAGTTCTAATAATAATTACTATTATTATTTCCACCTGCTTTAGAAATTAAAATTCTGAGCTGGGGCAGCCGGGCGCGGTGGCG